>PITA01001050.1:0-218092 GCA_004023965.1 Spilogale gracilis | reverse complement strand
GCCGCTTTGGAAAACAGTGTGGAGATTCCTTAAAAAATTAAAGATAGAGCTACCCTATGACCCTGCAATTGCACTACTGGGCATTTACCCCAAAGATACAGATGTAGTGAAAAGAAGGGCCATATGCACCCCAATGTTCATCGCAGCAATGGCCACAATCGCCAAACTGTGGAAAGAGCCAAGGTGCCCATCAACAGACTAATGGATAAAGAAGATGTGGTACATATATACAATGGAATACTATGCCTCCATCAGAAAGGATGAATATCCAAAATTGTAGCAACATGGACTGGACTGGAAGAGATAATGCTGAGTGAAATAAGCCAAGTAGAGAAAGTCAAGTATCGCGTGGTTTCACTTACTTGCGGTGCATGAGGGGCAAATTGGAGGACAGTGGGAGAAGGAAAGCAAATGGGAACTAGGGTAATCTAGGGAGGGAAACGAAACAACAGAGACTTTGGACACAGAAACAAACTGAGGGACTTGGAGGGAGGGGGTGGAGAGATGGGAGAGCCTGGTGGTGGGTACTGGGGACACCTAAAGCGTGGAGCACTGGGTGTGGGGAATGAATCTTGAAACACTGAAAAAAAAAACTTTAGTAACAATAAAAAAAATGAAGAAATGTATGCCTAAATTTAGAACTTGTGCCAATATGTCATATAAAAATTTAAATCTTGATTTCCTTATATGGTCAACTACGTTTTATGAAAGAAAAATAGTTTTTAGAGCTATACCTTTAATATACCTAGTTATCTAGCTATGAGTCCTTAAATAAATTTTTTAATCTTGTGAAAAAAAAATTAAAGATAAAATTACCATGTGATCCAGTAATTTCCCTACTGGGTATTTACCCAAAGAAGACAAAAAATACTAATTTGAAAGGATAAATGTACCACTATATTTACTGCAGCATTATTTACAACAGCCAAAATATGCAAGTAGCCCAAGTGTCCGTTGATAGATGAATGGATAAAGAAGACGTGGGATATATACACAATGGACTACTACTCAGCTGTAAAAATGAAGTGAAATCTTGCCGTCTGTGTCTAACATGGGTGGACCTGAAAAGTATCACTAAGTGAAAAAAATCAGAGAAAGACAAATACCATATGATTTCACTCTTATGTGGAATTTAAGAAAACAAATAATCAAAGGGGAAAAAGACACACAAAAAATCAGACTTTTAACTATAGAGAGCAAACGTGTGATTATCAGAGGGGAGGTGGATGGAAGGATGAGTGAAATAGGTGATAGGGATTAAGGGATGCCTTTGTCATGATAAGCACTGATTGAGGTATAGAATTATTGCACCATATTGTAGAGATGAAACTAATATAACACTGCCCATTATTTATAGTAGAATTAAAAAACAAATTTTAAAAAAGAATAGAAATCACAGAAAATATGTTGTCAGAGTATAATAGAATTAAACTAGAAGTCCGTACAGAAAGGTAACTGAACAATCCTCAAATGCTTGAAAATTGACACACTTTTAATTAACACATGGGTCAGGGAAGAAGTCTCAAAAGAAATTGCAAAGTTTTAAAAAGCTGAACTAAATGGAAATACAATAGCAAATAGAAGCCAACAATATATAAAAAGAATTATATACTATGACCAACTGGGATTCATTCTAGGTATGCAAGGCTGGTTCAAGTTTCCAAAAATCAATCAGTATAATCCACTACAGCAGAGCAAAGAATAAAAATCATATGTGCACAGCAAAGGAAATCAAAATGAAAAAAATAAAGCAAAAAGGCATCCTACAGAGTGGGAGGAAATATTTGCAAATCATGTATCTGTTAAGGGGGTAATACCCAAAGTATATAAAAACTCATACAACTCCAACAGCAAAAAACCCCTAGCAATCCAATTTAAAAATGGGCAGAAGATCTTAATAGACTTTTCCCCAAAGAAGACATACAGAGAGCCAACAGGTACATGAAAAGATGCCTCACATTAAACTGTTAGAATGGCTAAAATAAAAAAAGATAATAATAATAAGTGTTGGTGAGTATGTGGAGAAGGTGCATTGTTGGTGGGACTATAAATGTCCACTGCGGCAACCACTGTGGAAAACAATATGGAGGTTCCTCAAAACATTAAAAATAGAAATACTGTATGATGCAATAGTTCTACTACTCAGTATTTATCCAAAGAAAATGGAAACAGTAACCCAAAAAGATCCATGCACCCCTATGTTTATTGCAGAATTATTTACAATAGCCAAGATACAGAAGCAACCTGTCTATCAGAGGATGAAAGGGTAAAGAAGTTGTGGCATTAATATACAATGGAGTATTATTTGACCATAAAAAGGAAATGTTTCCATTTGCAACAACATGCATGAACCTGAGGGCATTATGCTAAGTTAAATAAGTCAGAGAAAGACAATTACTGTATGATGTGCTTGTATGTGGAATCTAAAAGAAGCTGAACTCATAGAAATGGAGTAGAATGTGGACTGCAGGGTCTGAGGGGGTGAGCAGAATAGGGACACGGTGGTCAAAGGGTACAAACTTCCAGCTCTAAGATGAATAAATTCTGGAAATCTCATATATGATGAGTATAGTTAATGATGCAGTAATAAATTCTTGAAAGTTGGTAAGAGAGTAAATCTTAAATAACCCTACCACAGAAAAGAAATGGTAATTATGTGAGGTGAAAAAGGTTAAGAAGTGCTACTGTGGTAATCATTTCAAAATATGTAAGTGTAGCAAATTAGCAGTATACATCTAAACTTATACACTATTATATATCATTTGCATCTTACTAAAGGTGAACATAAAAGAAATCAACAGTTATTACGAACAAAACAAAACATAAACCAACCCAAAATTCATCAACAGCAGAATGGATAAAAAATGTATAGTATGTTGAAATGATGAAATATCACACAGGAACAAAAATGAATAAACTATAGGCACATTACAATGCAAATAAATCTTATGTAAAGTAGATCCCCCCAAAAGGAATATGCACAATATTTATAAAACATGATCCCATTTATATAAAGCAGAAAGATAAACACAAACCCCAAATCCACTAAACTGCATTGTTTAGGAATTATGAGGCAAACTAAAAATAAAAGAGCAATTATTACCATAAAATTCAGAATTATGGTTACGTTTAGAGGGTATAAAGGAATTATATCCATCAAGTACTTCTAAGGTGGGTGGCACATATGGGAATCTTCTGTACTACTGTTAATGATTTACTTCTGTGGTTATATGACTATTACTATTCATTAAACTGTATACTGAAGTTTTATGCTTTTTTCTTTATAATTTAGATAAAATGTAAAGAAAAAAAACCCCTCAAAATAAAACTCTGAACTTTTGAAAACATTTTAAACCAAATTATACAAATAAGTTGTCTGTACCCCAGCCCTGAGCTGTTGGTCCTCTTTTCTCTGGTGTGGGTGCTGGGCATAGTGTAAGACTCATAGAGGAAATTAAGGAGAGACAGGGATGGTTTGAGGTCCAAAGAGAGAATAAAATACAGGAATGAGTTAAAGATAAGGGAATATTTAGAGTTCAAAGTCAGAAGTGGTTCAGGAAGAGAATGAAGAGTAAAAGGTGGAATTATGATCTGAGTACCTGTTAGTCACATTACATATTGGCTGATAAAAATGCAAACACACAATTTACATTTATTCTGCCAGAGCTGTTTTGTTGATGGTTTATCAAAACTACAGCATTAAAATAATGCCCTCAAACTACTCAGATGAAAAGATCCTGATTTGGTCAAGGCAAGCATCTTAGACACTGTGATATCTGACTTGAGACAGAAATCATGAGAAAAATGAACAGGGAATGAGAAGTTACCATAGAGGGAATAGCATAAGCAAAGATTCAGAGCCATGGAACAGCAGGTGTGTGCAAGGAAAGAGCACAGTGCTGTTGCCGGAGGTAGGACATGTGGAGAGCTGAGGCCACAATATTCTAGGGCTTTGTGTGCCCCAAGTGTCTCAAGAGCCAAAAGTCCACTGTTGGTAAAAAGAGCCATTAGAAAGGTTTTATGCGAATGACATGGTTGTGAATGAACACGAAATAAAAAAAAAACCCAAAGTATTAGGTATGCATGGACAAAAAATGTTAAAATGCACATATTTTCACTTAAAAAGATTAGAAATTAAGTAATAGTAATGCTTAAAGTGTTTAATTACAATTGATTAATTGTATGCCCTCTAAAGCCACTTGACAAAACAATTAATTGATAGGTTGTCATTCTGATTTATCGGTCCATCTCTTGTGAATTTCATTACCAGGAGTCATATAGGATGCTATTCAAAAATCAGACCTTGAGATTAAAACTGCTCATTTTATATTTCTCTTTAACACATTTTGATCATAACAGAAGACAGAACTTAAATATTGAAAGAAGTAAATTTGTAACAAATAAGAGAAAGGACTTACAAGGATTTTCCTTGAATTATGATGGGCTATGTCTTGATAAACCCATCATAAATTGAAAATATCCTAAATCAACAATGCATTCAATGTGCCTAGACTACCAACATAATAGCTTAACTTAGCTTACCTTTAATGTGCTCCTCAGTTGGGCAGAAACATCTAACACAAGGTCTATTTTACGATAAAGTGTCAAATATCTCATGTAAATCATTGAATACTGTACCGAAAGTGAAAACAATGGTTGTATGGATTCAGATAGTTTTAAGCGCACTGATTGTTTACTGTTGTGATCACTGCTGCCGCCCAGCGTCGTGTGATGGTATCATACCACATACTGCTAGCTCACTAGTCTGGGAAAAGATCCAAGCTCAGAGTAGTTTCTACAGCATGCCTATCACTTTTACTACGGTAAAGTTGAAAAACCATTAAGTCAAGACATCATAAATTGAAAACCATCTGTATTTATCCGCTGTGCTGCACCTTTAGGAAATTCACTAGTCTCCAAGAGGTAAAGGGACTGGAGAGATTTTTGAAGGATGATTTTTTTTTTTTTTTGAAGGATGATTTTTAAGATAGATGCACAAGGAATATCTTCATGAATAATGCAGTTCATAAAAATTATGGACAATGTTCAACAGAATTCAAGAGAAAGATTTGTAATTGTGGAGACTGATCCCTAACTCAAAATCTCTACAACGGCTAAAGATAATGGACAATTAAGATGTATTTAGTTTTGGAATGCTTAAAATAGAGTGTTCAAAGCCCTTAAAAAGGAAACATAGCGTATTATTTTAGTTCTGATAATGATGTTTCCGCCTACCAGTGAAGGTTCATTTGCATTCTGCAGCAACTCACTGGGGTCTGCATTTTCTGGATCATATATCCATATAACAATCAGCTACAAAATAAAAAGCGTTTGCATTTCTTTACATTTTGTACAGATTTTATTTTTAGTTGTGGCAAAACACAAACATAAAAATGTTTCTATTTATTTAAAAATTTTTGATTATCCCTTTAAAAATATAAAAAGTGATTTTTTTTAAATTCACAAACCAAAGACCTATGAAGGGAGAGTTAAGATCTGTCTACACTGAGATAACTAATGTTAAAACTCTGTATAAATGTGTATAAATCTATTTCTAAAATCATAATTAGACACAGCAACCTCTCACCCCCGCACTTTTTACAAAAATGAAATCATACAGTGCATGTTGTTTTGAACTTGCTTCTGTTACTTATACACCACCGTCATTTCAATAGATGTAGATCTAATTTTTTTGTTAATTTTTTTCTTGAATAGACAATTTATTCCCATAGCTAAAAACAAATTATATTAAAAATAAAGTTAAAAAGGTCTCTCCCACTCTGTACTCCATCACTCAATCCTCACAAGCCCAATGTACCCAACAAGTATCTACTATTAGTAAGTTTTCTTTCTGTAAAATTTTTGTGCATAACTAAGATGTTATTTTTCTTTTTATATAAATGGAAGTATGCTAAACACAGTTTTTCAAATATCTTAGAGATCTTTACATATTCTCATTAACTTTTCCACTGATTATTCCAAATTATGGAGGAATCACAATTAAATAGTAACCTACAAAAAAATTCATTCTCAATCCTGTGCCATTATAATCAATGCTATAATGAGCAACTTTCTAAATCTATTATTTTGTACCTTGGAGTATACCTAAAAGTGTAACTTTTGAAGCATACAGCATATACATTTGTAATTTTCATAGATCCTGCTAAATTGTTCTTGTAGCAACTGCACAAATATATTGTCACATCAGCAATGTATGTGATTTCTTCCTTCCTCACAGCCTTCCTAACATAGTGTACTGTCACATTTATAATTTCCAGTATGATAGGTAAAAAATGATATTTTGAGGCAGTTTTAACTTACATCTCTTTTTCTTAATTTTTAAATTTTTTGCATCTCTTTTATTATAGAGACGTTTAAGCATCTTTCCATGTGTTCAAATTCCACTTGTATTTCCTGTCTTGTGAACTATTTGTTCATTTCCTATTTTCCATTTTTCTGTTGGGTTGTTAGCCTTTTATTTATTAATTTATGGGAGTTCTTCATGTTAAGAACTTCTACATTTATATGTTTTATATCTTGATCTGTATTTTGGTTATGTGGATATACACACACACATATATATACACATATATGAAGATTTTATTCCTTTTATTGCTATATGACATTCCTGCTTATCCCATTTTACTTGTTTTCCTTAATTCTATATTGTCCCTAAATATTTCTGCCTTCCCTCCCTTCTTCCTTACCTTCTTTCTTTCCATGTTTTGTATAGCAGGGTTTTATTTCTCCTTTATAGTTCCTTTACCTATTAAGCCTCTCTCAAGCTATGTAACTTGATTTAAGCAACTAATATGTATCCTTTTCCTATTTTTCTCCACATTATATGCTTGCAGACATGTATAAAACTACATATTTACATTTATTTATTTTTAAAAAGAGGCATATTTAAGAGTTTTAAAAACAAAACTGGATCGTATTATACACACTTCCCATGTTATTTTTCTCATGCAAGTATGTACATCATTGAAATTCTAGTGTCAATTCTTATAAGGCCTGAATAATATTCTACAGGTGTACAATATAGGTTTTCAATGGTTCTATACATCCCCAATGACCCTAAATCAACAAAATTTGAGAGTGGCTCTTGCTACAGGTTCTGTGTCTTTCTTGTTAAATTTATTTGTATTTTTTAGTCTTTACTACTAGTGTAAATTCATAATATTGTACATTTTTCTTGTCTTATTACTTACACTATTATGTTCAAGACAATGTTAAATATATGATGATACTGAGCACATCTGTCCAGTTCCTGATTTTCTTGGTGTTTTCAGTAAGAATGGCTACACAATTTTTTTTATTTTAATTTTTTTTCAGTGTTCCAAGATTCATTGCCCATCCCCCACACCCAGTGCTCCATGCAATACATGCCCCAAGTCCCTCAGTTTGTTTCTGTGTCCAAAGTCTCTGTTGTTTTGTTTCTCTCCCTGGATTACCCTACTTCCCATTTACTTTCCTTCTCCTACTGTCCTCTAGGTTACCCCTTATGCACCGCAAGTAAGTGAAAACCATGTGATACTTGACTTTCTCTACTTGGCTTATTTCACTCAGCATAATCTCTTCCAGTCCAGTCCATGTTGCTACAAAAGTTGGATATTCATCCTTTCTGAATGGAGGCATAGTATTCCATTGTATATATGTACCACATCTTCTTTATCCATTCATCTGTTGATGGGCACCTTGGCTCTTTCCACAGTTTGGCGATTGTGGCCATTGCTGCGATGAACATTGGGGTGCATATGGCCCTTCTTTTCACTACATCTGTATCTTTGGGGTAAATGCCCAGCAGTGCAAATGAAGGGTCATAGGGTAGCTCTATTTTTATTTTTTTAAGGAATCTCCACACTGTTTTCCAAAGTGGCTGCACCAGCTTACATTCCCACCAATAGTGTAAGAGGGTTCCCCTTTCTCTGCAGCCTCTCCAACACTTGTCGTTTCCTGACTTGTTAATTTTGGCCATTCTGACTGGTGTAAGTTGGTATCTCAGTGTGGTTTTGATTTTAATTTCCCAGATAGTTAGTGACGATGAACATTTTTTCATGTGTCTGTTAGCTATTTCTATATCTTCTATGGAGAAGTGCCTCTTTATGTCTCTTGTCCATTTTTTGATGCGTTCATCTTCTTTTTGGATGTTGAGTTTGAGTAGTTCTTTATAGATTTTGGATATCAGCCCTTTGTCTATAGTGTCATTTGCAAATATCTTCTCCCATTCTGTGGGTTGTCTCTTTGTTTTGTTGACTGTTTCCTTTGCTGTACAGAAGCGTTTTATTTTGATGAAGTCCCAAAAGTTCATTTTCACTTTTCTCTCCTTTGCCTTTGGAGAAGTGTCTTGAAAGAAGTTGCTGTGGCCGATGTCAAAGAGGTTACTGCCTATGTTCTTTTCCAGGATTTTGATGGGATTCCTGACTCACACTGAGGTCTTTCATCCATTTCGAGTTTGCCTCTGTGTGTGGTGTAAGAGAATGGTCTAGTTTCCTTCTTCTATATGTAGCTGTCCAATTTTCCCAGCACCATTTATTGAAGAGACTCTCTTTTTTCCATTTGATGTTTTTTCCTGCTTTGTTAAAGATGATTTGCCCATAGATTTGTGGGTCCATATCTGGACTCTCCACTCTGTTCCATTGGTCTATTTCTCTGTTTTTGTGCCAGTACCATGCTGTGTTGGTAATCAGAGCTTTGTAATAAAGTCTAAAGTCAGGTAACAAGATGCCCCCAGCTTTGCTTTTCTTCTTCAGCAATTCCTTAGCGATTCGGGGTCTTTTTTGGTTCCATATAAATTTTAGGATTGTTTGTTCCAACGTTTTGAAGAATGTCGGTGGAATTTTGATCAGAATGGCTGTGGGTTTTTCGTAGATAGATTTTATGAGGTTGAGAAATGTTCCCTCTATCCCTGTACTTTGAAGAGTTTTGATCAGGAACGGGTGTTGTATTTTGTCAAATGCCTTTTCTGCATCAATTGAGAGTACCATGTGGTTCTTTCCCCTTCTCTTATTGATTTGTTCTATCACATT
Organism: Spilogale gracilis; assembly: GCA_004023965.1. Classification (NCBI taxonomy): domain Eukaryota; kingdom Metazoa; phylum Chordata; class Mammalia; order Carnivora; family Mephitidae; genus Spilogale; species Spilogale gracilis. The sequence continues at coordinate 209,063 of PITA01001050.1, read as the reverse complement.
GATTGTTTTGCGAGTGTTGAACCACCCTTGCATCCCTGGGATAAATCCCACCTGGTCATGGTGGATAATCTTTTTAATGTATTGTTGGATCCTGTTGGCAAGGATCTTGGTAAGAATCTTGGCATCCATAGTCATCAGAGATATTGGTCTGAAGTTCTCCTTTATGATGGGGTCTTTGTCTGGTTTGGGGATTAGAGTGATGCTGGCTTCATAGAAAGAGTCTGGAAGTTTCCCTTCTGTTTCTATTTTTTGTAACAACTTCAGGAGAATAGGTGTTATTTCTTCTTTGAATGTTTGGTAGAATTCCTCAGGGAATCCGTCTGGTCCTGGACTCTTGTTTTTGGGGAGGTTTTTGATCACTGCTTCAATCTCATTACTAGGAATAGGTCTATTCAAATTGTCAATGTCTTCCTGTTTCAGTCCTGGAAGTTTATAGGTTTCTAGGAATGTATCCATCTCTTCTAGGTTGTTAAACTTATTGGCATATAATTGTTGATAGTAATTTCTGATGATGGTTTCTATTTCCTTGGTGTTAGTTGTGATCTCTCCCTTTTCATTCATAATTTTATTAATTTGGGTCTTTTCCCTTTTCTTTTGGATTAGTTTGGCCAATGGTTTATCGACCTTATTGACTCTTTCAAAGAACCAGCTTCTAGTTTTGTTGATGTGTTCTACTGTATCTCTAGTTTCTGATTCATTCATCTGCTCTAATCCTAATTATTTCCCATCTTGTGTGAGGGATTGGTTTAATTTGTTGTTGATTTTCCGGTTCTTTACAGTGTAATGAGAGTTAATGTATTCAGGATTTTTCAATTTTTTTGAGTGAGGCTTTAATGGTTATGAATTTCCCCCTTAGGACTGCCTTTGCTGTATCCCATAGGTTTTGGATCGATGTACCTTTATTCTCATTGGTTTCAATGAAGTGTTTCAGTTCTTCTTTGATTTCCTGGTTGATCCACAGATTTTTGAGCAGGATCATCTTTAGCTTCCAAGTGTTTGATTTTCTTTTGAACTTTTTATGGTGGTTGAGTTCCAGTTTCACGGCATTGTGGTCAGAGAATATGCAGGGAATAATCTCAGTCTTCTGGTATTGGTTGAGCCCTGATTTGTGACCTAGTATGTGGTCTATTCTGGAGAAAGTTCCATGTGCACTCGAGAAGAATGAGTATTATGCTGTTTTAGGGTGGAATGTTCTGAATATATCGATGAGATCCATCTGGTCCAATGTGTCATTCAAGGCTCTTGTTTCTTTGTTGATTTTCTGTTTAGATGATCTGTCCATTGCTGAGACTGGTGTGTTGAGATCTCCTACAATTAATGTATTTGTATCAATATGATTCTTTATTTTGCTTAACAGTTGGCTTATGTAGTTGGATGCTCCCATGTTGGGGGCATAAATATTTACAATTGTTAGATCTTCTTGGTGTACAGACCCTTTGAGAATGATGTAGTGTCCTTCTGTGTCTCTGACTACAGTCTTTAGATTAAAATCCAATTTGTCTGATATGAGAATCACTACTCTGGCTTTCTTTTGGGGTCCGTTGGCATGAAATATGGTCCTCCATCCCCTCACTTTCAATCTGGAAGTGTCTTTAGATTCAAGATGTGTCTCCTGTAAACAGCATACGGATGTGTCCTGTCATTTTATCCAATCTGCAACCCTGTGTCTTTTTATTGGAGCATTTAGGCCATTCACATTGAGAGTGATTATTGATAGATACGTTTGTATTGATGTCATGTTGCCTGTGGAGTTCATGTTTCTATAGATTACCTCTGTAAATTTCTGTTCTGTGTCACTCTTGTGTTCATTTCTCTTTTATAGAACTGCTCTTAGTATTTCTTGTAGTGCGGACTTGGTGGTTGCATAATCTTTTAGACTTTGGCGGTCCTGGAAGCTCTTTATTTCTCCTTCCATTCTGAAAGTTAACCTTGCTGGATACATTATCGTTGGTTGCATATTTTTGTCATGTAATTTCCTGAATATGTCTTGCCAGCCCTTTCTGGCTTGCCAGGTTTCTGTGGAAAAAGGTCTGATGTTATTCTGATGGTCCTCCCTCTATAGGCAAGGGATCACTTTCCCTTAGCTGCCCTTAAGACATATTCTTTGGTTTTATGATTCACGAATTTCACAATTATGTGCCTGGAGGTTTTTCTGGTCTCATTGATCTTGGGTGGTGTCCTCTCTGCCTCTAGGATATGAACATTTGTTTCATTCCCCAGATTTGAGAAGTTTTCATCCATGATTTGTTCAACAATATCTTCTAGGCTTCTCAGGGGATTCCAATAATTCTGATATGGAGCGTTTCATGGCATCATTTATTTCCCTTATTCTGTTTTCATGGGATTTTAGCTGTTTGCTCCAAGACTTCTCTTGCTCCTCCTTCTTAATCCATTTGTCTTCTAAATCACTGATACGATCTTCAGTTTCACATACTCTAGCTGTTAGTATATTTAAATTAGATTGCATCTCATTAATAGCCTTTCTAACCTCAGCTTTCACTTCTGTTATTAGGGCTTCCATTTTGAGACTAATGTTCTTTTCCAAATAGCCATTTTTTGGACAATTGCTGCCCAGAATTCCATTTCTGTCATATTGTTTATATTCATTTCCAGTAAATCTGTGACCAGGGTTGCAGTCTCAGGGTTCTTCTTCTGTTGGATGTTCCTCCTCCAAGTCATTGTGGCGAGGAGTGGTTGAGGGGGTGTTTAGGTAAATATATCAGCCACTATCCAGGTGAATTGGTCGCTGGAAGGTTTTGGATCAATCAGAATTCACCACCGAAAAGGAAGAAGAAAGAAAAAAGAGAAAGGAAGAAAGGAAGCAAGAAAAGAAACCCCTGCCTGAGTAGGGCCCAGTGGTAGGATTTATATGGTACAAAAGTACTACAGGGTAAAGAAAAAGGCTATCAAGGGTAAATGAAGAGATCAAAAAGTGAAGCCCAACCTGAATGACTCGAAGACCAGTATTTATATAATACAAAAGCAAAAACAATTACACAGAAACACTGACAGACTAGAGTGGGAAGGTGAGGGCAGACACTCCTTGTGGGCAAGGAAAGTGTTTCAGATCCTCTCGAGTTTGTCTTGTTATTATTGCTGGAGGAGCCCGCTTTCTAAAGATAGAGGGAGATTAGAACTGGTTGTATATAGGGGTAGTATTGAATAGGGATGTAGAATTACCTTGAAGCTTATAACTATATGTATATGTAAAAGAAAAAATAAAGGACGGGGCGCCTGGGTGGCTGAGTCGGTTAAGTGACTGCCTTCGGCTCAGGTCATGATCCCGGAGACCCGGGATCGAGCCCCACATTGGGCTCCCTGCTCAGCAGGAAGCCTGCTTCTCCCTTTCTCACTCCCCCCTGCTTGTGTTCCCTCTCTGGCTGTGTTTCTCTCTGTCAAATAAATAAAATATTAAAAAAAAAGAAAAAATAAAGGAAAGAAGAGAGAAGGGAAAAACAGATAAAACAAACAAGCAAACAAGAGGTAACAACAACAACAGAAAATACAGGAATGTGTTTGAAAAAATTTCAAGGTAAAAAATTGTTATGGAGTGTTGTATTGCTCTGACTGCTTTAGCTTTCAGGCCAGTTATCCGCAGAGTCTCTCTTTGCCTGTCATAGGCAGAGTTTGGTCCATGGCCTTAATGAGGCATGTTTTAACGAGGTGTGGTTTGGTCTGTTTGTGAAATGAGACTTGTTTCTACTGCTAGCAGAACAGAGGCTCTGCAAAACTCCCACAGTGGGTTGTGTGGTGTGACCAGGGGTTCGGGCGGTCTTCTGGGGGAGGTGGCCTGCTGCACTGGGACTGAGTAAGCATGTTGCAGATGGGTGGTTCCACTGGAGTGTGTGTTTGGGGGCGTGGGTCTTGGTATATACAAGTGGGTTAGCAAATACTGGCACTGCACTGGTTTTTTCAGGTGACCCTGTGCTTCTGCTGAGGGTCAGGGGAGGGAAATGTTCTGGTCGATTCCTTTGTTCCCAGGGGTGTCTCTTCATGAATGCTGCCTCTTTGGGACTCACAAATGAGTGAATAACCTTCCCAATGTGTGCTGCCAGTGCTCTTCCCATCACTGTTTCCATGCTGTATGTCTGCTAGCTGTTTGCCTGACTTCTCCCCAAGAGCAGCACAGTACTCTCTGGGTTGTATCCTGGGCAAGCTCACTGACATTTAAAACTCTAGGCTTTAAGCCCTGCTGGTTGCAAGAACTCACAAAATTCAGCCCCTCTCACTTTCCAATCCCCATTGATATGGGGAGTCATTTTTTCAGCATGCTCCCCTGTGTGCTAGTCTAGCTCTCACCCTTTTCTCCCTTCCACAGTGGCTTGTTTCTCTCCCAAATTGCTTCTCCACACTTTCTACCTTCTTCAGTATAGTTCCTTCTCTACCAATACTTGTGGAGTTCATTCTGCCAGGCTTCAGGTCAACTTCTGGTGTATTTAGGATAATTTGATAGTATCTGGTTATACTTATGGAAAGAGGCAAGCCTAGGGTCCTCCTACTCCACTGACATCCTTGGACTAGATTTTTTTAAATGTAAGTTCAATTAGCCAACATATAGTAAGTACATCATTAGTTTCACATGTAGAGTTCAATAATTAATCAGCTCTGTATAACACCTAGTACTCATCACATCACCCTCATCATATCCACATCACATCCTTAATGTTCATCATGCAACTACCCCATCCCCCCCACCCATCTCCCCTCCAGCAACTCTCAGTTTGCTTCCTATAGTTAAGAGTCTCTGGATCAGATGTTAGAACCTTTCAATCTCAAGACGCTTTCATAGCCTTAAAAATTATTGAGAATCTCACAGAGCTTTTGTTTTATTTACCACGTTACCATGTACAAATTAAAGCTGAGATTTGAAGGTATTTATTTATTTTAAAAACCATAATAAACCCATAAATGCTAACATGATATATATTTTTATGAAAAATAACTATTTTCCAAAACAAAATTAGAAAATTTGTTGTTTTATATTTTACATTACAAAAGGTCCTTAATATCTGTCTTAATAGAAGACAGCTGAATTATCATCTGTGCTCCTAATTCAAGCTGTTGGTATAGGTGGTTTTGGTGGAAGCATGTGGAGAAACATCTATCCTCACACAGATATGTAGTTGGAAAGGGCAGACCTCATGGATCTCCTGAAAAGGTCCATGGAGCTCTAGGGGTCCTCAAACCATATCTGAAGTATCACTGTGCTCTAAGCATATTTTGTTGAAAATTGCTTTGGAAAATTCTCCTTCTGGGAAACATGAAAGATTAGAGGGAAATAATATAGTAGTGATATATGAAGGATATATAAAATTAAAAAAAATGTTTTACCTGGGTAAAATTGTGAAAGAAATTTCTGTTGGGAAAAAGAGAAATCATATTTTAGTAAACAGCACAGTAAATATTAGTTTGAATATTCCATTTTTCAATATACATGTTTATAAGTCCTTCAATATTCTCCTTATATTCTATTACAGATACATAAACAATTAAATGCTAAAAGTTATAAAGCTTCATATGTCTATAATTAAACATAACTATTGATTCTCACGTCATCACGTGTCAGAAGGCTGAGAGCCTTGAATCTGCACGCTGTCTTAACAAGACTACAAGTTCATATAGCCAAAGTTGTGTGAGTATTAATTCTCAAAAATGTGACATGATCATTTTGTCTAAGAAAACCTGTAGCGTTTCTATTGGGTATTTACCCCAAAGACACAGATGTAGTGAAAAGAAGGGCCATATGTACCCCAATGTTCATTGCAGCAATGGCCACAATCACCAAACTGTGGAAAGAGCCAAGGTGGCCTTCAGCAGAAGAATGGATAAAGAAGATTTGGTTCATATATACAATGGAATACTATGCCTCCATCAGAAAGGATGAATAACCAACTTTTGTATCAACATGGGCAGGACTGGAGATTATGCTGAGTGAAATAAGGCAAGCAGAGAAAGTCAAGTATCACATGGTTTCACTTACTTATGGAGCATTAAGGAGTAACGTGGAGAATATTAGGTGAAGGAAAGGAAATGTGAACTGGAGTAAATCAGAGAGGGAGACGAAGCATGAGAGACTGAGGACTCTGAGAAACAAACTGAGGGTTTTGGAAGGGAGGGCGGTGAGGGGATGGATGAGCCTGGTGGTGGATATCAAGGAGGGCACATACTGCATGGAGCACTGGGTGTGGTGCATAAACAATGAATCTTGGAACAATGAAAAAATAAAATAAATTATTATTAAAAAAAAAGGAAACCCGTAGTATTTGCGTGCTATAACTTATGTCAAATACAAGTTCATTAATTAGCAATGCAAATCCTTTATTAATCAACCTTTCAATGTAAATTTTCTGAAAGGGACGACATTGATTTATATTTTAGGTTGCATGTTTTTTAGAAAGTGATTTTTTTCATTTAAAGATATCTATATTTTTTTATCATATAATCTCTAAAAGTCAATGCCTCGGGACTATGTTCTTTCAGTGGCTGATTGCTTCACAGTTTCCAGTAATTATTATATATAAAACAAATGAAGATACTATGGGAATCAGTAAATATGTATACAGTGAGTGTCTGAGACCATATAAAGAAAACAGTACTTCATATGTTCAATCTGATTTTAGGAAAAAAAATGAAAATAAGTTCTATTAATCTTGATAGTCAGATGTGCCAAGAGGTCACAAGGTACTAAGCTGATCAAAAAGATCCGTAGCTCCAGGGCTGGCATGTCTGCCTTGTGTTATGCTACTGGTCAGAGGTGCATGAAATAAGAACAGAAGTGGGTCACTGAGTTGCCGGTCTACCTGGAAAGGAATATTTAAAGGCCAAAGGATAAATGTACTGCTATGAGAAAGGCCTTATTTACTATTAAGACTAAAAGCTTATAAAAAATAACCTTGTAGAGAGTATCAACTGATGCTTAAGTAACAACCTTGATTCCCATGGAAGATTAGCAACAATCTGTCGGATCTTTTATCATTGGCTTGGCTTTCTTGAGTTGGTGCACAGACTGAAATATAAAGTGAGAAGAGGGCCAAGGAAAGAAACCTGAACGGAGCTGACATTTAAGGTAAGAACAGATTATAAAAAGCCAAAGAAAGAAGCTGGAAAAGGATCCCTATAGAAATAGAAGAAGCTGATGTCACCGAGGTGGTGCAGTAGGAGAAGCCAGCCTCTGGGGCCCCACAAAAATCAACAATTAAACAGCTATCTACAAACAGTTCTGGAGTACTTGAGTCAACTTAAGAAACTTCAACACAGTGGAACAAAAATATGAGAACAACTGCACAAAAAAGGAAGAATCCTTCATTTTGTCCTTATGCCCCAATCCACTGAGCTGGCACTGCTCAGCGCCAAGAGGGAACTCACCAGCTAGATAGGTCCCCTCCCCAGGAAAGGGAGAGCAGGGAGAGGGACCAGCTTCCCTAGTCTTTCTGGGTATTGCATGAAGGACCTGCTTTGGTTCCACCCCACCAAAGGGACGAGCAAAGCTGGGATGTAGAGAGATGACTAGGGACAAGGAAGAAGGGCATGGGGCGGCCAGTATCAGCCACACAGTGTGAGCAACCAGGGTTCCCAGTGACTTGCTCTGTCCAGAGGACCTGGCAGATTTCACCACAGAAGAAACCAGTGATCAGTACAGCCACCGTGGACCCCATAGGCTTTTGCATTTGTAGATGCCAGCTGCCTGTGTCCCTTCCCATTCCTCTCTCCTTCCCTCCCCTCACCCTTAGCAGAGAATGGGACCCAAACAGGCAGCTAGCCCCAGCCTCTGCAGCTGTGCAAGTGCAAAAGGCAGCCTAGAACCCCACAGCTGACAACCCTGTGGGTGCCTGGGGCTAGCTTCTCCAAATGTGCACCTATAAGCCCGTCTTGCATTACTTCCATTACTTGCTCTGCTACCATGAGCATGTCTGTGGCTTTGGGAATGCATCCCAATGGCCAAGGCTCTCAAAGCTGTTAGTGAGCCCAGACCTGGCCTGTCTACTCTCACTGGCCTCCACTGCTGTGCCTGCATCTATGGTGATACACCACAGCCACAGGAGTGCACGTGGGCAGTCAGGGCTCCTACAGCTCCTAGCGTGCCTGCATCCAGCCTGGATGCTCTTGAGGCCCTTGACCTCAACACGATGTGTGTCTCTGAAACTGACCCCTGCCAGTACCCAGAAACTTACAGCAGGTCCCCACAGCTGAGTATGTGCATACCGCTGGCTTGGGCCACTAGCACCTCCTGCTCTGGTCCCTAGTAACTGGTGCTGGAGGAGCAGCTGAGAAGCCTACCAGCCCTTGCAGTGACTGTGGACACTACACAGCACTCACCAAATACCACGCAGTTGTTGATGTTAGGGACCACATTGGCCTGAGCAAATGAGACATATGTAAATTCCAGTAATGGAGCCTCCCAAAAGGAGGTAAGTACCCTAAAAAGGAATTGAAAATAACAATTCTAAAGGTTCCCAGAGAGCTACAAGAGAACAAAGAGCAATAATTTAATGAAATCAGAAAAAAGTAGAACAACAAAATGAGAGGCTCAAAAATAAAAAACATACAAAAAAAAAAACACACAAAAAACCACAAACCATACAAAAAACCTGGAAATTTTGGAGCTAAGGAATACAATGACCACACTGAACAATTTACAAGAGAGCCCCAACAGCAGACTGGACCAAACAGAAGAAAGACTCAGTGACCTCAAAGGCAGATCATTTGCAATTACCCAGTTCAGAAAATAATAATAATAATAATAATAATAATAATAATAATAATAATAATAAATGACCAAAGCCTGTGAGACTTATGGGATACCACTAAGAGAAACAATCTTTGCCTCACTGAAGTCCCAGAAAGAGAAAAGAAGAAGAAACTTAGGGGTGCCTGGGTGGCTCAGAGGGTTAAGCCTCTGCCTTCGGCTCAGGTCATGACCTCAGAGTCCTGGGATCAAGTCCCACATCAGGCTCTCTGCTCAGTCGGGAGCCTGCTTCCTCCTCTCTCTCTGCCTGCCTTTCTGCCTATTTGTGATCTCTCTGCCAAATAAATAAATTAAATCTTCAAAAAATAAAAAAGGAAAGAAGGAGAAACTTAAAGATCAAATGGCTGAGAACTTCCCAAACATAGGAAAAGATTTGATATTCAAGTTCATAAAGCTGTCACCCCAAAATTTCAATCTAAAATGATCTTCTCCACAACCACTATAAGAAAACTGTCTAAAACCAAAGACAAAAGTAGAATTTAAAGCAGTAGGAGGAAAAAAAATCCTCTCATACAAAGGAATCCTCCTTAGGTGAACAGTGGTCTTCTCAGTAGAAACTGTACAGGTCAGGAGAGTGTGAGATGATATATTCGAAGTGCTAAAAGAAAAAACTGCAAACCAAGAACACTTTACCAGTAAATCTGTTCTTCAGAAATGAAGGCAAGATAAAGATTTCCCCAAACAAATAAAAGTTGAGGGGTTTATCGCCACTAGACTTGCCTGACAAGAAAAAGCTGAAAGGAGTTCTTCAAGGTGAAATAAAAGGCCTCTAATAAATAAAAAGTAAATATGAAAGTATGTAATATACAAGTAAAAGTAAGTATGTAGTGACATTCTGAATAAGTTAATATTGTAACAAGGTAGTGTGTTAGTCCCCTTTAGTATAAAGGCTAAAGGACAAAATCATTAAAAATGGTTATAGCTACAATGATGTAGTAATGGATACACAGCATAAAGAGATGCAGGGTTCTAGGAAAATGGCAGAGTCATAGGATCCTGAGCTCACTACATCCCACAGACACACTGAGATAACAGCCGTGTGAGTGCAACTAACACAGAAAATGACTGAAGACTGGCAGAACACATTTTCCACAGTTAATCACAGAGAGGAGGCCACATGCAGAAACGTAGGAGGGCAGAAACCCGGCTGGGAACCAAGCACTATGGAGAGATTAACCACCAACAGGAGGAACACCACAAGCATGGAGAAGCAAGAGCATCAGGCTCCACACCAGGCACCCCGGGTATAGGGCACCCCAACTGGGACGAGGAGGACCCGTGACATTTGGCTCTAAAAACCGGTGGGGCTCAAGTCCATGAGTTTTTATAATCAGCAGGGCTCAACTCTGAACATGATAAAAATCAGCGGGCTTAGCTCCAGGGGAGCCAAAGGGTAATAGGAAAGTGAATCCCCACCTTTAAAGAGCCAACATGATAAATAATCCAGCCACAACATAGCCTAGAAGCAGCATCTTGGAAAGGGCCTGAGGTATACGGTAGACATATTTACTGAAGTGTAGATTTATTTACTAACCTCAGAGCGTGCGCTGGAGGGGCAGGGAGGATCTGTGGGAGACTTCTCCAAGAATGAAAGAGCTGGCAGGCACCATTTCTCTGCCCCCGCTGACCCTCCAGCCTGGACGGCCGAGACTTATGGGAGCCGGCGTGAACACAATCCATGTAGGTGCCCTAACACGACATGCTCTGCGTCCACACTCTCCTGAGTGTTCCTCCCCTCCAACCCACCCCGCCTGGCGACTGTCCCTCAAAGGGGCTCCCGCCCCAACACACCTTGCAGAAGCAGTGTTGGCAGGGACCAGTGGCTCTCCAAAGTGACTCCAGCCTTGGGGAGGGGGAAAGATAAACACACACACACATACACACCCCACACATGCACACACACCGCACACGCACCCCAGAGTTCCCAAAGTCCCAGCTGAACCTTGCAGTGGGCAGTGTGGAGGGAGTGCCCTACCAGTCGGTGTCACTGCAGCTCCAGCACACATACTGGGGGGCTGGCATTGGTCCAGACTTCTGAAGCTGCCAACCTGCAAGCCCACAGTGGCTCCAGACTGGTCCCTTAATAGCACAGGGATTAAATGCCACCAGCTGCACCCACAAAAGGCAAAAGTGGGCCAATGCCGCTGACTGGACTTAAGGCAAATGTGGCTCAGCCACACCGTAGGGCATGCACAACCCACACAGGAGGCAGCCCTGAAGTGCCTGGTTCTGGTGAGCCTAATGACAGCAACCACAAAGCAAAAACCGTTAATAGATACACAATAAATAAAGAGAAAGCACATCACTAAAGAAAGCCATCAAACCACAGAGGAACTGAGCAAAAGAAAAAGAAAGGAACCAAGAGGAACTACAAAAACAACCACAAAACAGCTAACAAGATGGCAGAAAGTACACACCTATTGGTGGTTACTTTAAATGTAAGAAAAAAATAAGTGCTCCAATCATTTGTGCCAAAAGACATGGAGTGAGTGAAAAGACGAAAAAGTAAGATCTATATGCTGCCTACAACAGACTCACTTTAGACCTCTAGACACATGCAAGTTGAAATGAAGGCATGGAAAAACATTTATCATGCAAATGGAAATGAAAAGAAAGCTGAGGTGACAATACTTATATCAAACAAAATAGACTTTAAAACAAAGACTAATAAGGGGAACCTGGGTGGCTCAGTCAGTTAAGCATCTGCCTTTGGCTCAGGCCATGATCCCAGTGTCCTGGGATTGATCCCCAAGTGGGGCTCTCTGCTTGACAGGGAGCCTGCTTCTCCCTCTCTCTCTGCCTGCTGCTCCCCCTGTTTGTGCTTGCTCAATCTCTCTCTGTCTGTCAAATAAATAAGTAAAATCTTAAAAAAGGAAAACCATAGACTAACAAGAGAGAAAGAAGGACACGGCATCATGATAGAGGGAGCAATGCAACAAGAGGACATAACAGAAATATTTATGTACCCAATATGAGAGCACATAAGTACAGAAAGCAACTATTAACAGACATAAAGGAAGAAATTGACAGTAACACAATAACAGAAGGGGACCTTAGCACCTCACTTACATCAGTGGATAGATCACGGAGAGAGAAAAACACACAGAAGTACAGAAAGCAACTATTAACAGACATAAAGGAAGAAACTGACAGTAACACAATAACAGAAGGGGACCTTAGCACCTCACTTACATCAGTGGATAGATCACGGAGAGAGAAAACAACAAGAAAACAGTGGCTTTGAATGACACGTTAAGCCAGATGGATCTAACAGATGTTCAGAACATTCCATCCCCAAACAGCAGAACACCCATTCTTTCCAAGAGCCCATTACACATTTTACAAAATAGATCACATGTTAGACAGCATAACAAGTCCCAATAATTAAAGAAGACTGAAATCATTATTATGCATTTTTTTCCTGATCACAATGGTATGGAACCAGAAATGAATCACAAGAAAGAACCAGAAAGGACACAAATACATGGAAGCTAAATAACATGCTACTGAAAAATAAGTGGTTCAATGAAGAAATCAAAGAGGAAATTAAAAATATAAGGAGACAAATAAAAACGGAAATACAATGGTCCAAAATCTTTGGGATGAAGTAAAAGCTGTTCTAACAAAGACCTAACTCAAAAAATAAGAAAAATCACAAATAAACAAGCTAACATTACACCTAAACGAGCTAGGAAAAGAAGCACAAAGCACAAAGCCAGTAGAAGAAAGAAAATAATAAAGATTAGAGCAGAAATAAATGAAATCAAGACTAAAAAATATATACATAATATAACAGATCAATAAAACCAGGCGCTGGTTCTTTGAAATGATCAACCAAATTGGTTGATAAACCTTTAGCAGGACTCATCAGAAAGAGAGACAGACAGACAGACAGACAGACACACACACACAAAGAGGGAGAGGGAGAGAGAGAAAGAGAGTGAGAACTGAAAATCAGAAATGAAGAGAAGTAACAGTGAGTATCAAAGAAATACAAAGAATTATAAGAGAATATTGTGAAAGATTATATGCCAACAAATTGGACAACCTATAAGGAATGCATAAATTCCTAGAAACATAACCCTTCCAAAACTGAATCAAGAAGAAATAGACAGGGGCACCGGGGTGGCTCAGTCATTAAGTGTCTGCCTTGGGCTCAGGTCATGATCCCGGAGTCCTGGGGGGAATCAAGCCCTGCATCAGGCTCCCTGCCTGGAAGGAAGCCTGCTTCTCCCTCTCTCATTCCCACTGCTTGTGCTCCTTCTTTACCTGTGTTTCTCACTGTCATATAAATAAATAAAATATCTTAAAAAAAGAAGAAGAAAATAGATAATTTCAACATATCAATGACTACAATGAAATTGAATTGGTAATCAAAAAAACTCCCCCAAAACAAAAAAGAACAGAGAGCTTCACAGGTGAATTTTACCAAACATTTATAGAAGTAATACCGTATCTTCTCAAACTTTTCCAAAAAGATAGAAAAGGAAGAAAAGCGTCCAAATTCATTTGAGGCTAGCATTGCCCTGATACCAAAGCAGATAAAGATAGTATAAGTAAAAAGAGAACTATAGGCCAATATCTCTGATCACAGATGTAAAAATTCTCAACAAAATATCAGCAAAACAAACGCAACAATTAAAAAATTATTCACCATGATCAAGTGGGAATAATCCTGGGATGGAAGAGTGGTTCAGTATTCACAAATCAATCAACATTACACATCACATTAGTAAGAGAAAGGATAAAAAGCATATCATCATCTCAACTGATGCAGAAAAAGCATTCCACAAAGTATAGCATTTGTTTATGATAAAAACTCTTGACAAAGTGGGTTTAGAAGGAACATACCTCAGGATAATAAAGGCCATATAAGAAAAACTCATTGCTAACATCATACTCAATGGTGAAAAACTGAAAGCTTTCCCTCCAAGGTCAGGAACAAGACAAGGATATCCACTCTCATTGCTTTTATTCAATATAGTATTAGAAGTCCTAGCCACAGCAATCAGACAAGAAAAAGAAATAAAAGGTATACATATTAGGAAAGAAGAAGTAAAACTGTCTATTTCCAGATGATAAGACGTATATATATATATAGTAAACCCTAAGACTCCACCAAAAACTACTACACTTGATAAATGAATTCAGTAAAGTTTCAGGATACAAAATTAATATACAGAAATCTGCTCCATTTCTATACAATAATAATGAGACAGTAGAAAGAGAAATTAAGAAAATAATCCCATTTATAATAACCCCCCAAATAATTAAATATCCAGGAATAAACTTAACCAAGGAGGGGAAACATCTATGCTCTGAAAACTTTAAAACACGGATGAAAGAAATTGAAAAGGACAGAAATACATGGAAAGGTAGTCCATATTCATGGGAGAGCCAATATTGTTAAAATGTCTGTACTACCCAAAGCAACCTACAGATTGCTACAGATCAAAATACCAACACCATTTCCCACGGAACTAGAACAAACAATCCTAAATTTGTATGGAACCACAAAAGACCCCAAATACCCAAAGCAATCTTGAGATATAAGAACAAAGCTGGAGGTATCACAATTCTAGGTTTCAAGGTATACTACAAAGCTTTAGTAATCAATACAGTATGGTACTGGCAGAAAAATAGACACATGAGAGCGAAGAACAGAATAGACAGCCTAGAAATAAACCCAGGCTTTTATGGTCAATTATTTTTGACAAAGGATGCTAGAATATACAAAGCAGAAAGGATAACCTCTTCAACAAAAAGTGCTGAGATAATGACAGCTACAGGTAAAGGAATGAAACTGCACCACCTTCTGATACCATGCACAAAAATAAACTCAAAATGGATTAAAGACCTAAATGTGAGACCTGAAACCACAGAACTCCTAGAAGAAAACACAGGCAGTAATTTCTGTCTTATCATTAGTTAAACATTTTCCTAGATATATATATATATATATCTCCTTAGTTGAGGGAACAAAAGCAAAATTAAACTATTGAGATTACATCAAATTAAAAAGCTTTGACACAGCAAAGGAAACCATCAACAAAATAAGAAGAGAGCCTACTGAATAATAGAAGATATGTGCAAATAATATATCTAGTAACAGGTTAATAACCAATATCCAGTAACAGGTTAATAACCAAAATATACAAAGGACTTAAGGAACTCAACACCATAAAAATCCAAATAATCCCATTAAAAAATGAGCAGAGGACCCAAATAGATATTTTTCCAAAGAAGACATATAGATGGCCAATGGAGACATGAAAAGACGTTCAACACCAATAATCATGAGGGAAATGCAAATCAAAACCACAGTGAGATATTGCCTCACACCTGTCAGAATGGCTAGAACAAACTAAGCCCAAAGTTAGTAGAAATATAGAAATAACAAAGATCAGGGGTGCCTGGATGGCTCAGTCATTAGGTGTCTGCCTTCAGCTCAGGTCACGATCCCAGGGTCCTGGCATCGACCCTTGCATCAGGCTCCCTGCTCAGTGGGAAGCCTGCTTCTCCCTCTCCCACTTGGCCTCCTAGTGTTCCCTCTCTCATTGTGTTTCTCTCTGTCAAATAAATAAAAAAAATTTTTAAAAAGAATGAGAGAAAGAAAAAGCATAGTTAAAAGGGATAAACAAAACCACCATTATTTGCAGGTGGTATGATTTGTAAAAATTCCAAGGGAATATATAAATAAATAGAATTAATATAAGAATTTAGCAAGGTTGCTGAATACAAAAATCAATATTCAAAAGTAAGTTGTGTTCTGTACAACAGGAAGGTCTGGTTAGAAAATGTAACTTTAGAAATTGAGTGTAATAGCAATAAACTTATAAAGCATCTTGGAATAAGTCTAATAAAGATATCTAGGAACTTAAATGAAAAATTATAAAATTTTATTGGCAGACATGTAAAAAGGCCTAAATAAATGGAAGGTTATATATTATTCTTGAGTGGAAAGACTCTCCAAATTGATTAAAATATTTAGAAAATTACAAAAATCTCTACTAGAGTTTTTGTGGAACTTGACAAACCAATTCTAAAAATTCATAGGGAGTTCAAATGGGCCCAATACACAGCTAAGACACGCCTGAAGAAGGTCAAGAGTTAGGGTCAGAGTCCAGGTACTTGCACTGGCCCTTATCAAGACTTGCAAAATGAAACCATAGTAATAAAGATAATGTAGTATTGATTTAAGTAGACAAATAGATCAGCTTAACAGAATAGCCATCTGGGAAGAAACTTGCATTCATGGAAAACTGATCTATGACAGAGTAGGCATTACTGGTAAGTACATTATTCAGTAATTGGGTTTGATAAAATTAATTATTCATGTCAAAAACATAAAATTGGATTCCTATCTCAAAGCATATGCAAAAACTAATTTCAGAACTTTCAGAAAACAACATAGGACACTATTTTTGCAAACTCAGAATAAAAGATTTCTTAAATTGATTTCAAAATTCAAAATTCACAAACCCATTAAGGTAAGAGGTGATAAATTCATCTACAATAGGAAGGACACCAGTTATCAAGAGAGATCATAAGAAGTGAAAAGCTGCATAAATTAGGATAAAATTTTTTCAATATACATGTTGAAATGTATAGATAATGTCTTAGAAATTAAAATGTAATGAAATCTTATAAATTATTATAAAACATAAAAACTCAAAAATGGGTAAAAATGTTCATTTAACAGAGAGGGAAGAAAAATTCCTCATGAATAACTTAAAATATGCTCAACAGTAATCAGGGAAATGCAAATTAAAAGCACAATGATGTAATTTCACACCTACTAGACTGGCAAACTAAAAAGTCAGATTATATTAAGTGTTGGGGAGGATGTAGCACAATGGGAATTTCTATCCACAGCTGGTGGAGGTGTAGACTTGAACTATCTTTTCAAAAAGAAATTAGGCATTAACTAGTAAAGCTGAGCAAATGCATATCCTACTTTTAGTCAATTCTACTTGTATGTCTATATCCTAGGAAACTTTTCATTTATATGCGTTAGAGTGATACGTCCTAAGCAGTAATGTACACACAATGTCTATAGGATCTTGTTAAAGCGCACATAATGATTTAGGAGCTTGGGAATGAGGCCTCAGATTCTGCATTTCTAAGTAACAGATTTTAGGGCACCTGTAACGTTATATTACTTGACTTGTGTGATGACTACCTAGTTACTAGTTTCATTTTATTCTTTAAATGGTTTTTTTTACAGGTGACAGATTGTGAACATTTTTACCACCTATGTAACAGGAAAACACTTAGCTCTCACTGTGTTCTCTTTTTTGGGCTAACTTGACCCCCTGGATTAGTGCTTCTTCTTTGGATTTTGCTTTCACGATCCATAGCCAGATCAGGGCAATCTGGAGGCTCATCTTTTTCATCATCTCTTGAGGCTCAGTATGTGTGAGTGAGATTGGAAACGTGAAACTGACTATACACATCTTTTTTTTTTTTTCTTTTTGCAGATTCCCTTCTCTGATAGTTCCCATGGTCTCTATTTGGGGGAAGCATAAAATAGCCCATTTGGCCAGAGAGGCAGGTTCTATTCTCCAGTTCAGCTGTACCAGGAATTTTTATCCCCACATTTTCCGTTGTCTATTTCCCAGTTGGTTCAAAATACACAGGAGAAAGCTGGTAATTGGCATTTCTGAAACCCACACAAGGACAGAAGTCTGCCAGTTTCAGGAATAGCAGAGTCCCAGTCCTTGCTTCTTGATAAGACTCTGGGAAGGTGGCAGTAATTTGGAGAGGAATGGCTAAATGTGTACCCCTGGATGGGCCTGTTAAAATCTGATTATCAGGTCATCGAGCCGAAAAGTGCATAGAAACTGAAAAGCTATCTGACTTTATGGGACTACGTGAACCAAGACAACCAGCAGCAACAAGTATGCTTTCCTGAAGACACAAGTCTCCTGATTGATTCTGCCTGGGTCATTTGTCAATGCTCACCTAATCACTGTGGCCTACGAAAAGTGGGGTTGTGTAGTTAGTACCATATACATCACATGAAATTAATTTCATCACAGAATAGGGTACGGATGGTTCTGCCAAAGGAAGGAAAGTTAAGTAGATAAAAAGAAATAGATACATCACAGTCATCTGGAGAGCTGGGCTTAGGAGAGTGCCTTGACTCTTACAGTGAAAAATATTTGGATACACTGATGCTTTTAAGTTGTCAAATAATTTTATAATGCAGTTAATTATCTTCCCTTGTGCCAGTTTTCCCTTTTTACTTATGTTCATTCACCCTCATGTTAAAATGGGTTTGAGAAAGTATCTAAAACAAAGAGCTTCCTTTTGGAACAGGATGTATATAATGAAAATCAAAGAGCCCGGTGGTCTGAAAAACCAGAGTCAAATACCAGTGCTATCTTTCAGTAGCTGTGTATTTTTATCCAAATTATTTAACCTATGTAAGCTCACATTTCCTCATTTATAAAATAATGATAATAATACTTACATTTATGTGTTATGAAAATTGAGATAGTTTACATAAAAGTAGTCTGAACATTAGAAGTATATGTTCAAACAGTAGTTTTACTGGTTTTTTAAAAAAATATTTGTTCCCTAATATTAGTTTGGCCTCTTATTTGAAGATATCTTGATTGGAGAATAAAAAGCTTTCATGAAAATAATAATGCAGATAATGCATGCATGGTTAATTCAAAGTTAAAGCTAAATACTCTCCCTCTTTTTAAAAAAATATTTATTTATTTGAGAGAGCAAGATAGAGAGCATGAGCAGGGGGAGGGGCACGGGGAATAGCAGGCTCCCCACTGAGCAGGGTTGATGTGGGGCTCAATCTCAGGACCCTGGGATCATGACCTGAGCTGAAGGCAGATGCTCAACCGACTGAGCCCCCCAGATACCTAAAGCTAAATACTCTTAAAAAGTTTTGTATTCAAGATTACATATTACTTACATAACTTTAAAATACCACAGGAAACAAATATTGGAATTGTCCACATACAAATTGCGTTCTTCTTCTGAATCCTGAAAGAAAATGGAATCTAAATATCATATATTAACTTTAAAATAAATACACATTTGGATATAGGCATAGAAGTCACAGAAGAACCGAATTGATTATCTAAGATCAGAGGAAGTATAATGAACAAATTTCAGAATAGAACTAATGAATATTCATATAATACTAGTTCTGTTCTTTAGCTACTCTTTGTAATTAAGAATTTACTCTTGGGGTGTCTGGGTGGTTCAGTCCTTAAGCATCTGCCTTCTGCTCAAGTCCTGATCCCAGGGTCCTGGGATCAAGCCCCACATTGGGCATCCTGCTCAGCGAGAAGCTTGCTTCTCTCTCTCTCACTCCCCCTGCTTGTGTTCCCTCTCTGTGTTTCTCTGTCAAATAAATATATAAAATCTTTTAAAAAAATGTACTCTCATGAGTGACAAATTTAGATAGCTTGTTTCTGCTATATCTGTCTTTGCAAAATAATGAAACATGTATAAATGGATCTTTGCACCGGTTCCCACTAATATTTGGTCTTTGACTCTGGTGCCTGATGCAGAGGTTCTCCAATTCTTATAGTCTCCTGAATGGCAGGAGGCTCGGACATAGAGCTCCCTTTTGTTCTAATGAGGCAACACTGGGTGGGCTCCTGGATGGGAAAGGCCATGCCATCATTAGAAGCTTGGAACTTTTAGCTCAACCTCCCACCCTCTGGAGAGAGGAGAGGGACTAGAAAATGAGCTAAAGATTGGTCATGCCTATGATGAAGACCCCAGAAAAATCAGAGTGCTTCTAGGGTGGTAGCCTCGTCCCCATTCTGGCAGGGTGACATGAGCCAGCTCCATGGGCACAGAAGCTCCTGTGCGCAGGGCCCTTCCAGACCTTGCCTTAAGGTACTTCGTTTCTGATTGTTCATCTGTCCTTTATCATATCTTTTATTATTATAACTAGTAAATGTCTTTCCCTGACTTCGGTGAGCTGTTTTAGCACATTATTGAGCCTGAAGAGAAGGTTGTGGGAACCTGGATTTATAGCCAGTCAGTCAGGTGACAAACGAACTCACAATTGGCATGTGAAGTGGGGCAGTCTTGTGGGACTGAGCCCATCACTGGTGGGATGTGAAGTCGCTCCATGGAGAAAATGCCAGAACTCTCAATTGTAGGACACTCTACTGGTGTCAGAGTAGTTTGCATGGAAACCAACCCCCACACCACATCTGGTAATAGAAGTGTTCTCTGGGAGTGTATAAAGGAAAATAGTGAGTTTTCCTAGACAGTCTTGCTCACTGAAAATACAAATTCAATTAATTTTCTTCTGGAATGGTTCTGCATCTGAGATGATTTTGCTCACCAGGGGACACTGGAGACATTTTTGGCTGTTGTATCTGCGCACTTTTGAGTGTATTTCAAAGGTCACATGTACAACCTTAAAGTTTATAAGATCTGATGGCATCATACATAAATGACAAAGATATTCTTTTATGTGTATGTATTTGTCTGTACATATTTTCTATATAACATTGCACATTTGGGCTTCTGACATTCAACAAAAGGAAAAGGAGTAAGCTTTGACTTGCTTAGGAGTTTTGTCCATGAACCTGGTAAATATTCATAAACTCAAAAGCCAAATTCAGCCATTTTTCAATCTACAGGTTTTGAGAAAAATGAATTAATATTCATCTGGCCTCTCCTATATCACTCTACTTATTATCTAAAAATAAAGTTTATTAATTCAAAAGGAGGCACAAGGCCCCAAATAAAAAGTTTTGTCACATGGAGTCTCTCTAGCAATGGCTTTGGACACACTTTTTTGGGAATATCAGCAATGAGCTGTGAGGCCAGTACTTGTTACTAATTAGTAGAGGGCCAATGCTTTTAATGCTTAACTTTTTCTTTTTGTGATGAGAGAGGATTCAACATCACTCTCTCATGTATTTGCATTCACATATGCTTTCTTGAATTGAAGAAAATATCGAAAAAACAAACTTGCCAGAAATGGCTTTTAATCCAGGGAATTGTCATAAAAATATATGACACGAGACTCACTCAGTGAGGAGTACTACTATTCTTAAGATGGTAACTGGGGCTTTAATATAATTGTTGGTGGAAAGGCTAAGGTAAAAATCACATATCATTTCATAACTGAATTCTTAAAAGATTTATATATGTATGTATGTATGTATTTATTTATTTGAGAGAGAGAACACAGAGGGAGAGAGGGAGAAGCAGACTACCCATTGAGGAGGGATACCCCCCACCGCCAATTTGGGGCTTGATTCCAGGACCCTGGGATCATGACCTGAGCTAAAGGCAGACAGCTAACCAACTGAGCCACCCAGGCACCCTGCATTTCATAATTTATAATCTGATATGATATATATCTTAAAATTGCCATATTGACAATAATTTAAAAATACCTCATTTATACTTAACACTTCTATTTAAAACAGGTTGTAAGCTCAGGATAAGGAAAATTAAATGTAACAGAGATAATTATACAAGATTTAATAAGTTATCATTAAAATCTACTTACTGGGCCCGTAACAATTGGTCTTATAGTATGAACACCAGGGGAAAAACAACGCAGTTCTGTCTTGGGTGAGCTAGATTTAAAAAAAAAAACAGGGAGATAAATAGCATGGATATATAACAAGATTAGTAAAAATTTCTCTACTGCTTTTTAAGCTTAAAAACATCAATTATATACATAAGAATATTAAAAAATATAGCAATATTTTATTTCTATCCCATTTTCAAAGAGATTTTGTCTTTCTTTTCACATCTATGTAATGGGAAGAAATTTACATTCAATCACAGCTTCGAATCTGAACATCCACACTATATGAATATGTTTGTTTGTTTTTTAAAGATTTTATTTATTTGACAGAGAGAAACACAGCCAGAGAGGGAACACAAGCAGGGGGAGTGAGAGAGGGAGAAGCAGGCCTCTCACCGAGCAGGGAGCCTGATATGGGGCTCGATCCCAGATCTCCAGGATCATGACCTGAGCTGAAGGCAGTCACTTAACCAACATAGCCACCCAGGCGCCCTATGAATATGTTTTTTTTTTTTTAACTTAAAATTTAGTTTATTTTTTCAGTGTTCCATGATTCATTGCCCATGCCCCAAACCCAGTGCTCCATGCAATATGTGCCCTCAGTACCCACCACCAGGCTCACTCATTCCCCCAACCCCTCCCTCCAAGTCCCTCAGTTTGTTTCTGTGTCCAAAGTCCCTCATGTTTCATTTCTCTCCCTGAATTACCCTACTTCCCATTTACTTTCCTTCTCTTACTATCTTCTATATTACCCCTTATGCACCACAAGTAAGTGAAACCATGTGATATTTGACTTTTTCTACTTGGCTTATTTCACTCAGCATAATCTCTTCCAATCCAGAATACTATGCCTCCATCAGAAAGGAAAGGATGAATATCCAACTTCTGTAACAACATGAATATGTTTTTATGTGTAAAAACACACAGTACATTGACATTCACAGCAAAAATCTTACCTTTTATTTTTCACAGAACAAGTTCCTGGCACACTCCACTCAGAAAATAATGCTCCTTCATACTCTAACTTAATCTAAAAAAAGAAGGTAAAATAGTTCAAACAAAAAAGTCTTCTCCAAAATTTTTATCTCAGTGCTCTAATGTAGGGCTCAATTTCCTGGGTCCTTACCATTTAAAAAAAAAGAATAACTAAAATTTGATTCCTTTAAAATTTTACAGTCATATGACAAAGGAAAAGTAAGTTAACTTTTCCAAGACTTCAGATGTCTCCCCTCCAAAACTGTGATTTTTTTTTTTAAATTTTACATCAAAAATGATCTGTCAAAGAAGGAAAGGAAATGAACTGGGGTAAATCAGAGAGGGAGATGAAGCATGAGAGACTTTGGTCTCTGAGAAACAAACTGAGGGTTTTGGAAGGAAGGGGGTGGGGGGAATGGGTGAGCCTGGTGGTGGGTATTGAGGGCACGTATTTCATAGAGCACTGGGTGTGGGACAAGAATCTTGGAACACTGAAAGAATAAATAAAAGAAATAATTAAATTATTAAAAATTTAAAAATTATAAATTATTTAAAACTAAATTATTAAAAATAAAAAAAAATCTGTCAAGTGTCTAGCAGTGACTGGAACTCCAGTAGATTCTAAGGATAAAGAAAAATGGGTAAGACAAGATCCTTCACTTAAAAACAAGTCATGGTAAAGTCTGAGGTCCTACTCTTCACATATCACTGACTCTGCCACCATCACCTCCATCAGTCACATTTTCCCTATTACCTTATTTTCTTTCTGCTTCCACATTCTTTCATTTATAAGTTCTTTCTTTGCCCTTTCGGAGGATACTGATCCACTTTCTAAAATCATTACATCATTAATCTTAGTCTCAACGTTGGTCCTTCTTTTTTTTTTTTTTTAAGGAGTCTCCAGGCCCAGTGTGGAGCCCAACCTGGGGCTTAAACTCACAACCCTGAGATCAAGACCTGAGTGGAGATTGAGAGTCAGGCACTGAACTAACTGAGCCACCCAGGCACCCCTGGTCCTCTTCTTAAGCCAGGGTTGGAACCTAATTTCATTTTTATAGTAACACTTCTGTACACACACATGTACTCATTTCATGTAGCTATATATCTGTAAATACTGCTTCAGTTTTTTTAGTTGTAGAATGGGGATTATAATACCAGCTATGTCATAAATTTGAAATTATAGGATTAATGACAGTGTATGAGAAGAAAAAAGAAAAAAAATCACCCGAAGATACAACTCTGAAATATATTTAAAAAATTCTTTTGAGTATAGTTGACACACACCATATGGCAGATTCCACAAGTTTTTACCTTATGCCATGTTCGCCAAAAGTGTAGCTACCATTTGTGCTGATACTTTGCCATTACAGGATCATTGACTATATTCTTTACACTGTGTCTTTTGTTTCCCTGATTTACTCACTTCATAACTGGAAGCCTGTATCTCCCACTCGCTTTCACCCATTTTTCCCAACCCATCACCCTTCCCTCTGGCAACCATCAGTTTGTTCTATTTATAGGTCTGATTCTGCTTTTTATTTATTCATTTGTTGTTGCTGCCGTTGTTTTTAAGATTCCACTTATGAGTGAAATCACATGGTATTTGTCTTTCTCAGTTCGACTTATGTCACTTAACATACCCTCTCAGTCCACCCATGTTGTTTCAAATGGCATGATCTCATCCTTTAGTATGGCTGTATCATATTCTGGTGTGTGTGTATGTGTGTATTTCTTGACCATTCATGTATTGACAAGTAATCTTCCTTATCCATTCATCTATTGACAGATACTTAGGTTGCTTCTGTATCTTAGCTGTTGTCAATAATGCCACAATAAACACAGGGGTGCATACACCTTTTTGAATTAATTAGTGTTTTCATTTTCCTTGGGTAAATACCCAGTACTGGAATTACTGGATCATATGGTATTTCTATTTTTAATTTTTAGATTTATTTGAGAGAGAAAAAGAGACAGCTTGAGCAGGTGGAAGGGCAGAGGGAGAGAATCTTACTAAGCAGAATCCATGCTGAGCGCTGAGCTCTATGTGGGGCTTGATTCTGCGACCTTAAGATCATAACCTGAGCTGAAACTAAGAGCTGAGTGCTTAACTAACTGAACAATTGAGCTTCCCAGATGCCTCTCTATTTTTAATTTTTGAAGTTCCCTCCATTCTGTTCTCCACAGTGGCTGCACCAGCTTGCATTCTCACCAACAGCGCACAAAAGTGCTTTTTTCTCCACATCCTTACTAACACTTGTTATTTCTTAAGGTTTTCTAGCTCTTCTGACGGATGTGTGGTGATATTCTCACTGCGGTTTCAATTTGCGTTTCCCTGATGATTAGTAAGGCTGAACATCTTTTTATGCCTCTGCTGGCCATCTGTATTTCTTCTTTGGAAAAATGTCTATTCAGGTCTTCTGCCTATTTTTTAACTGAATTATTTGGGGAGTTTTCAGTGTTAAGTTGTATAAGTTACTTGCAAATATCTTCTCTCATTCCCTAGGTTGTCTTTTTGTTCTGTTGATGCTTTTCTTTGCTATGAAGAAGGTTTTTATTCTGACATTGTCCCAATAGTTTGTTTTTGCTTTTGTTTTCCTTGCCTAGAAGACATCTAGAAAAATGTTAAGGCTGATGTCAGAGAAATTACTGCCTGTGCTCTGATCTAGAATTTTTATAGTTTCATGTCTCATATTTAGGTCTTTAATCCATTTTGAGTTTATTTTTGTATATGGTGTAAAAAAGTAGTCCAATTTCATTCTTTTACATGTAGGGGTCCAGTTTTCCCAACATCATTTATTAAAGAGACTGCCTTTTTTCCATTGGATATTCTACCATTCTCTGTCATAGATTAATTGACCATATATTGGTTTATTTGGTTTATTTCTGGGATTTCTATTCTGTTCTACTGATCTGTGTATCTATTTTTGTGCCAGTTCCATACTTTTTTTGATTACTACAGCTTTGTAGTTTATCTTGAAATTAGGGATTGTGATACCTCCAGCTTTTTTCTTTCTCAACATTGCTTTGGCTATTTGGGGTCTTTTGTCATTTCATACAAATTTTAGTTTTATTTATTCCAATTTTGTGAAAAATGTTGTTGGTATATTGATAGGGATTATATTGAACCTATAGCTTATATAAAGCACAATTTGATAGAAGTACCAGGAAAAAATTTAAAAGCCACAAATACAGTGGTAGATTTTTTTAAAGATTTTATTTATTTGACATAGAGAAACACAGCCAGAGAGGGACACAAGCAGGGGGAGTGAGAGAGGGAGAAGCAGGCTTCCCGCTAAGCAGAGAGCCCGATGTGGGACTCGATCCCAGGTCTCTGGGATTATGACCTCAGCCGAAGGCAGTCGCTTAACCAACTGAGCCACCCAGGCGCCCAACAGTGGTAGATTTTTGATACACTTTATTCAAGCTACAGATAAACCCATACATAAACCTATAAAATTAGCCAATATAAAGTAAAATTTCAATCTCACAAACATCTAACTTTCTAACAAACATCTAAATTTCATGCTTGTTTCTAACAAACAGCTAAATTTCAATCTAGAACATCTAACAAAATTGATCACATTTACAAAAGAAGTCTTAATGAATCTCAAAGAATTATCATCACACATACTATGCCTTTGATATTAATGAAATAAAATTAAAATTTCTCATAAAGTTAACCAGAAAAATTCTTAAGATAGTTGTAATTATTTTTTTAAAATATTTTATTTATTTGACAGAGAGAAACACAGCCAGAGAGGGAACACAAGCGGGCTTCCCACCAAGCAAGGAGCCTGATGTGGGGCTCGATCCCAGGTCTCTGGGATCATGACCTGAGCCGAAGGCAGTCGCTTAACCAACTGAGCCACCCAGGCACCCCGATAGTTGTAATTCTTAAAGAAAAAAAAATCACAATGGAAATTACAAAATATTTATAACTAAAGAATAAAAGTATTCAATGTTCTCAAAACTTGTAATATATAGTATAAATAATTCCTAAAATGAAATTTATAGCCTTAAATATATACAAAGGAAATAAGGTAGTTTGAAAGTGAATAAACTTGGTTTTCAGTGTAAGATGCTAATAAAGTAACAACAGAGAAAATCCAAAAAGT
This sequence comes from Spilogale gracilis, assembly GCA_004023965.1. Taxonomy (NCBI): domain Eukaryota; kingdom Metazoa; phylum Chordata; class Mammalia; order Carnivora; family Mephitidae; genus Spilogale; species Spilogale gracilis. Next base: position 182,689 of record PITA01001050.1, on the reverse strand, counting down.
AAAAGAAAGGATTCAAAAAGAGACATTTACAAAATAAAACAAATTGGGAAGGTTTAGAGGTGATATAGTTTTCAATCTACTCAAATTTCCTTGTAGGTACAGAGAAGACAATTAGGGTAGTGCCAATGAAACAAACAACAACACTGGACAATGTCAACAAAAAAACTTTAGTGACAAAGTATTCCTCAAAATCTCAAAATATAAGTGGGTTGGAACAAGCTAGCTAAAACAACCAGACTCACGTGATATCAGCATAAGGCAGCAAAAGAAAGCAAATATGGTAGACCTTAGAAGAGAAGAACATTTAAATCAGTGATGGGTATTCACTGGAAACCACAGCAGGACAATTGGAAGATAGCAACTCTAACCAAAGGAGCTATTGTACTTTTCAATTTCTAAGTAAGTCCAAGAGGTCCATGATAGTATTTGAAAGGGCAGGAGAAGCTGGAATCTATGAACACCAAAACCAAGGACCCAAAGATACGTTCTAGGACAAGGGAAAAGAATCCCAGTTGAGCTGGAAAGGGACAGTAACAACAAAGGAAAGAAAAACTACAGATGAATGAGAAAAGGAAACAGAATCTGGAAATCTCAAAAAGTATTAGCCTTATTTTTGGACACTTTATAAAAACAACAGAAGAGGTAACTCTAAAACCATGAAGTTAAAAAAGGTATTTTGACCCACCCTGCCTTAAAGATCAGGAAAATCAATTTCAGTTAAAAAAAAAAGCAACAGAAAAAAATAACAGTCTAATTTCACACAGTTGTTATGAGAAAAAGAAAATACTAAGCAAAATAACATCTCTTTAAGGACATACCCAATAAATAAATGAAAGTACAACTTAATATGAAGGTTAGTCTTACGTATCGACTTGGTTAGATTACAGCACCCAGTTCTTTAATCTAACATAGAGTTTGGAAAAAGGATATTTTATAGATGTGGTTTACATCTACAATCAGCTAACTTTAAGTAAAAGACAATACCTTTGATAATGTGGAGAGGGCTTCTTCCATTGTTGGCAGTGTTCAGAAAAAAAACTGAGGTTTCCTGGAGAAGAAATTCTGCTTCAAGCCTGCAGCATTACCTCTTGCCTGAATGTCCAGCCCACTAGCCTGACCTAAAGATTTCAGAGTCTTCTGTTCCTACAATCACATGAGAAATGTCCTAAAATAAATATATGTATACATTCTATTGGTTCTGTTTCTCTGTTAGAACACTGGCTGATACACCTAGCATTTCAAAATGAGGTAAAATAAATGAGAGAATGACAGAAGTTATGAAAAAACAATATAAATCAGAATTTGAAACTTATAAGTAAGCTAGAAGTCAGGAAAAATATAGAAACAAAAAAACGTCATTTCAGAAATAAACCAAATTAGAAAAACCACAATTGTGAATAAACAACAGATAAAGCCTTAAAATAAACAGGTTTTTAAGAATAAGAGAAACAGAAAGTAACTCAAGAGTAAGTGACAGATATAAAAGATATGCAAAGACAATTCAATAAATATATAGTTGGAGATACTAAAGAAGAAAACCAAAGTGTTTTCAACATTAACTATAATTCGAGACTAAGATGTGAACTAAAATAATTTGAAACAACATATTGAAAAGGCACAGCTCATACCTACGAAAAACAATTAAAAATAATTAAAAAAAATAAAAGCAACCAAGAGCTTTATTAATACAGGCATTGGGCTTAAAGAGAAACACTTTTGGTTCTTGACCAAAATAACAAGAACAATAAAACACATGTTATTCATAAAGGAAAGACAATCATATTTCCAACAGAACTTCTGGAAACATTTTGTCAGAGACAACAAAGTAACATATATAAAAAGAAAGAGAATACAGGGCACTTGGGCACCTGGGTGGCTCAGTGTAAGGTTAAACCTCTGCCTTTGGCTCAGGACATGAGCTAAGGGTCCTGGGATCGAGGCCCACATCAGGCTCTGTGCTCGGCAGGGAGCCTTCTTCCTCCTCTCTCTCTGCCTGCCTCTCTGCCTACTTGTGATCTCTCTCTCTGTCAAATAAATAAATAAAATCTTTTTAAAAAAAAAGAATATAGGGCACTTGGATGGCTCAGTCAATTAAGTGTCCAACTCTTGATTTTGGCTCAGGTCATGATCTCAAGGTCATGAGATTGAGCCCTGCATTAGGCTCTGTGCTCAGCAGGGAATCTGGTTAAGATTCTCTCCCTCTGCCCCACCAACTTCTCTCTCAAATAAGTAAACATGTAAAAAAGGGAAAATAGAACAGAAGCCACAAATTTTTATATCCAGGTATACCAACTTTTTGATATAAAACCTACAGCTAAAGTCTTATGACCACAAAATAATTCAGGAAATATTACTCTTATGAGCCCTTCTTGAAGAATCCATTAGAAGAGTTTCAGACGGCCAAAATGACTGCAGAGTTATCAACATAAAGATGATATGATGTATTACATAAGAATTTTTTTGTGGAACCATGTCTGCATGGTAGTTATAAAAGGAATATAGCTGTTAATTACTGCAGTCTAACAGTGTATCAAAACATGAGTGGTGGGAGGATTATAGTTAGCCCAAGTAAGGGTGGCCACGTAAGTCTGACTGCCTCTACACAGTTCCAAAAGAACAGCACAGATCAAAAAATAAAACCCAGAAAGTTGTACATCATAACACAGCTAGAAGACAAAGCACACTACAAATTTCAAGAAACCTTTAAGTAAAAAATAAACTATCTTTTTTTTTTTAAGATTTTACTTACTTGAGAGAGATCATAATTGGGGAGAGGGGTAGAGAGAGAAGCAGACCCCAATACAGGGCTCAATCCCAGGACCCTGAGATCATGACCTGAGCTGAAGGCAGATGCTTAAACAACTGAGCCACCCAGGCACCCCAAAAGTCAACTACCTTTAGCAGAACTCTCACTCAAGATCCTATCATAATTCTTTGTGGAAAGTGAGGGGTCTTCTGAAAAACTACAGGGAAAAGGCAGGAAACGAAAGGGTAAGACCAAATTAAAATCACCAACAGAGAGAAAAAAGCACCCCCTAGGTGCAGAAGTGTAATAGAAAAAAGACTCCTAGATCAGAGAACTGACTGTGAGGACAAGAACTAAAGGCATATGAGACTGGAGATGGGACCATTGGAAAGGTGTCACTTCTGTAGAGATGACATCAGTAAAAGGAGACACCCTTCAGAGGGTGAGTGGTGAAAGGGAAGGAGAACCAAGAGGGGAAATTCAGGATAGGATAAGTCAAAAAACAAAACCAAACCAAACAACCATGGAAATACAACACTCCTAGTAAAAAGCTCTCAGTTAAAGAAACTGCACTTTGTGAGAACAAGAGAAGAAAGTTAGGTTTAACTAGGAATCATTCTTTGGCGGGGTGAGGGTGGTGGGAGGAACAGAGAGCGAGGGAGAGAGAATTTTAAGCAGGCTCCAAACTCAGCATGGAACCCAACATGGGGCTCAATCTCAGGACCTTAAGATTGTTACCTGAGCCAAAATCAGGGTCATACTGAGCCACACAGGCACCCCATCTAGGGATCTTTCAACCAACCCAAGCTGGCAAACTGTCCATAAAATTCAAAGATATAATCAGACTTTATCTATACAGAACTATAAAAATAGAAAAAAATTTAAACATTTCAGTTATTAGAAGTCCCTTCAAAAAACTAAACACAGAAAAAAACTGCAAACTAACATCCTAAACTGAATTAAATAACCTCTAATAAGCATTTGGTAATAAGAGAAAAAAAATCTTGAGTTATAAACTCATAAATTAGATAAATCACTATATTGTACACCTGAAACTAATATAACATGTATAACTATGACAGAATTAAAATAAATTTATAAGCTAGGAACAGAAAACACATCACAAATAGAAATAAGAGTTGAGGGGTGCCTGGGTGGCTCAGTTGGTTGAGTGACTGCCTTCGGCTCAGGCCATGATCCTGGAGACCCGGATCAAGTCCTACATCGGGCTCCCTGCTCCGTGGGAAACCTGCTTCTCCCTCTCTCACTCTCCCTGCTTGTGTTCCCTCTCTGGCTATGTTTCTCTCTGTCAAATAAATAAATAAAATCTTAAAAAAAAAAAGAAAAGAAATAAGAGTTGACTAAACCAGCACATGAACTATGATGATAAAGGAGATGGAAACTAAATTAAAAGATACTGGTGGGAAATTATATGTGAATAAAACCCAAACAAAGGTATTGAATAAAGGCAGAAAAACAAGTAAGACACTATAAGTGGAATAAATAAAGAAGAAAAGAGAGAGGAGAGAGAGAGAGAGAAAGTGATTGAAATGGAAGGCAGACAAAATCCAACTCTTGTATAATTGGAGGTCCTGAAGTTAAAAAACAAAACAACAGAACTAATATTTAAATCTGCAACTAAGAGATCTTTTCAAAAAGAAAAATATATATGAATACATTATCTATCTATCTATCTATCTATCTATCTATCTATCATCTATCTATCTATCTAAAGAGAGATATCATTGATACCTGGAAAAATAACCTTTAAAAGTGAGCTCTGAAACTTATTTTAGACTTTAAAGGTGAAGGAAAACCCTTAGTTCTCCCCCCAAAACATCAAATAGGATACAAGAATATTGGAATTCTCTAAAGAAACATATATAGCAAGGCAACAAGGAAGGTAACCAGGAATGAAACAAGGTAAACAAATAATGAAAGTATGAACCAAAGATTCTATGTCCAACCAAGCTTTCCTTTAAGTATTATAATAACAGAAAAAAACCCCAATGTTTTTAAAAAAGAATTTAGGAGAAGCACCTGATGGCTCAGTCAGTTAAGCACTGGACTCTTGATTTCAGCTCAGGTTATGATTTCAGGGTCCTGGGACTGAGCCCCACATTGGGCTCTACACTCAGCAGGGAGTCTGTTTGAAGATTCTCTCCTTCTCTACACCCCCCTTGTATCCTCTCTAAAAGAAATCAATCTTAAAAAAAAAAACTCTCAGGAAATACTGCATCTAGGAGCCCTCTATGAGGAATTTACTAGAGCAAGGGCCAGAAAACTATGGCCTGTATACAAATCCAGCTCATTACTTGTTTTTGTAAATAAAGTTTTATGAGAATAAAGCCACATTCAGTTTCATTATTTAGTGTCCATGGCTGTTTTCAAGTTACAATGGCAGAGTTAATTATTATAACAGAGATCACTTGATTTGCAAAGCCTAAAATAAACACTCTCTGGCCATTAGAGAAACTTTACCAACAACTGTACCAGAATATAGTACAAACTGGCAAAACTGACAAAAACTGGCAGAAGGATTGATGGTGAGCATTATATAGTTGATTGTAGGTAAAAGATTAACATGTGAAGATAAAAGTTAAAGGTTAATATGTGTTATATATATTTTGACAAAATAAAAATAATGCAACTAAAAATTTTGTTGGAAGGAGAAGAAAAAGAAAAGGAGAATAAGCTCATTAAATGGTGACCGGAAAGACTAAAGTGTAGAGAAAACCTAGGTGACCTTCAGTTCAGCAATGACTTTTTAGATACAACACCAAAGGAATGATCCATGGAAGAAAAATTTGATAATTTGGGCTTCATTAAAATGAAAAAAAAATCACTGTTAAGAGAATGAAAAGGGAAGTCATAGCCTGGGAGAAAATATTTGCAAAACTACTTTTAGCTGATAAAATATAGCATCCATAATATTAAAAAAAAAACCTCTTAAATCTCAACAATAAGAAAACAAAACCAATTTTAAAATGGACAAAAGATCCAAACAAGAACCTCACCAAAGAAGATACAGAGATAACAAATCAGCACATGAAAAGTTGCTCAATCTCATATGTCATTAAGAAACAGCAAATTAAAACCATGTGTGTGATATAGCACTGTACACTTATTAGGATGGTGAAAACCAAAACAATGATAACACTAAAAGCTGCTGAAGATGCGGAGCATCAGGAACTTTCATTTCATGAAAAAACTGCATTCTTTAGGGTTCACTACCCAAACATCTAAATCTCCCAGCCCCAGGCAACCACTGATCAACTTTCTTATACATTTGGCTATTCCAGACATCTCATATTAATAGAATCATATATATGTAGTCCTTTCTAATTGCCTTCTCCTGCTTAGGGGCATCTGGCTGGCTCAGTCAGTACAGCATGCTAGAGTCATGAGTTTGAGTCCCACAGTGGGTAGAGAGGTTACATAAGGAAATACAAGTAATAAAATAAAATTTAAGAATCTTAGCATTTTTAACACATGTACTAAAATGTTACAGATGAAATGATATGTCTGGGATAGCTCTGTTTATTCTCATTTTTTAGATTCCATTTTGAGTGGAGTCATATGGTATTTGTCTTTTTCAGTAGACTTATTTCACTTAGCAGATATCCTCTAGGTCCATCATGTCATCTCAAATGGCAAAATCTCATCCTTTATTATAGTTTTGTAATACTCGTGTGTGTGTGTGTGTGTGTGTGTGTGTGTGTATCACTTCATCTATTGATGGAAACTTAGGTTGTTACTATGTCTTGGCTATGGTAAATAATGTTGCAATAAACACAGAAGTGCCTGTATCTTTTTGAGTTAGTGTTTTTATTTTCTTTGAGTAAATACTCAGCGGTGGAATTATTTGATCAAATGGTATCTCTATTTATAATTTTTTGAGGACTCTCCATACTCTTTTCCACAGTGTCTGTATCAATTTATAGTCCCACCAACAATAAATGAGGGTTTCTTTTTTGCCATATCCTTATCAACACTTGTTTCTTGTCTTCTTAATTTTGGCCATTTTAATAGCTTGAGTTGATATCTGATTGTGATTTTGATTTGCATTTCTCTGATGAGTAGTAATGGTGAGCATCTTTTCATGTTTCTGTTGGCCATCTGCATGTCGTCTTTGGAAAAATGTCTTTAGCTGTTCTGACCATTTTAAACCAGATTATTTGTTTTTTGGTGTTGTATAAGTTCTTTATATATTTTGCATATTAATCCCTTATCAGATATGTCATTTGCAAATATCTTCTCCCATTCCATAGGTTGTCTTCTAGTTTTGTAGTTTCTGTTGCTGTGCAAAAGCTTTTTATTTTGATGTAGTCCCAATAGCTTATTGTTGTTTTTGTTTTCCTTGCCTTAGGAGACATATCAGAAACCATTGCTATGGGGCGTATGGGTGGCTCAGTTGGTTAAGTGACAGCCTTCGGCTCAGGTCATGATCCTGGAGACCTGGGATCGAGCCCCACATCGGGCTCACTGCTCAGTGGGAAGCCTGCTTCTCCCTCTCTCACTACCCCTGCTGTGTTCCCTCTCTAGCTGTGTTTCTGTCAAATAAATAAATAAAATCTTAAAAAAAAAAAAAAAAGAAAGAAACCACTGCTATGGTCAACACCACAGATATTACTGCCTATGTTCTCTTCTAGGATTTTTCTGGTTTCAGATCTCATGTTTAAGTTATTAATACTGAAGATCTGGGTTTTTGGGGTTTTTTGTATGTTGTTAGTAAGTAGTCCAGTTTCATTCCTTTATATGAAACTACTTTTCCCAAAACTATTTATTGAAAAGACTGTCTTTCCCCCATTGTATATTATAGTATCCTTTGTCATAGACTAATTGACCATAAAATGTGGGTTTATTTCTGGGGTCTCCATTCTGTTCCATTGATCTATGTGTTTATTTTTGTGCCAGTATCATTCTATTTTGATTACTATATCTTTACAGTGTATCTTGAAATTTGAGATTGTGATACCTCTTGATTTTTCTTTCTCAGGATTGCTTTGGCTATTTGGGGCCACATGCGAATTTTAGTATTATTTGTTCTAGTTTTGTGAAAAATGCTCTCGGTATTTTAATAGGGATTGCATTTAATCTGCAGATTGCTTTGGGTAATATGGACATTTTGACAATATTAGTTCTTTCAACCTCTGAGCATTAAATATATTTCCATTTGTGTTATTTTCAATGTCTTTCATCAATGTCTTATAGTTTTTGGAGTTCAGGTCTTTCATCTCTTGGGTTAAGTTTATTCCTAGGTATTTTACTATTTTTATTTGATTGTAAATAGTGCTATTTTTCAAATTTCTCTTTCTGCAACTTCATTGTTAGTTAGAAATAGTACAGATTTCTGTTTATTAATTTTCTATCCTGTAACTTTACTGAATTGGTTTATTACTTCTAGTAGTTTTTTGGTGGAGTCATTAGGATTTTCCATGTAAAGTATCATGTGGTCTGCAAATAGTGACACTTTAACTTCTTTGCCGATATGCATGCATCTTATTTCTATTCCTTGTCCAATTGCTGTGGCTAGGACTTGCAATATGTTGAATAAAAGTGATCGGAGTAGACATCCTTGTCTTGTTCTTGACCTTGGACCTGACCTTGGAGGGAAAGCTCTTGGTTCTTCACCATTGAGTATGATGGTAGCTGTGGGTTTTTTCTATATGGCTTTTATTATGTTGAGATATGTTTCCTCCAATACCATTTTGTTGAGAATTTTTATCGTGAATGGATTTTGAATCTTGTCAAATGCTTTTTCTGCATTTACTGAGGTGACCGTATAATTTTTCCTTCATCTTATTGATGTGGTTTGTGATGCTGATTGACTTATGATATTGAACCATCCTTGCATCCCTGGAATAAATACCACCTGTTGTTTAATATATTGTTGTAGGCAGTTTGCTAATATTTTGTTGAGGATTTTTGCATCTATGTTCATCATGCATACTGGCCTACAGTTTTTTGTTGTGTCTTTGTCTGGTTTTGGTATCATGGTAACATTGGACTTGTAGAATGCATTTGGATGCTTTCCTTCTCCAATTTTTTGGAATAGTTAGAGGAGATGAAGTATTAACTCTTCTTTAAATGTCCAGTAGAATTTATCTGTGAGTCCAGCTGGTCCTGGACTTTGTTTGGGTACTTCTTTTGTTTACCAATTCAATTTTGTTACTTGTAATCAGTCTGCTCAGATTTTCTATTTCTTCCTTGTTCAGCTATGAAAGATTGTTTGGATTTATCCATTTCTCTGAGATTGTCCAGTTTTTTGGAATATAAGTTTTCATAGTATAATAATCATTTGTGTTTCTGTGGTGTTGTTGTTCTTTCTCCTCTCATTTCTGACTGATAATAGGCATTCTAACTGGTGTAATGTGAGCTCATTGTGGTTTTGATTTGCATTTCCCTGATGATTAGTGATGGTGAGCACCTTTTCATGTACCTATTGGCGATCTGTATATCTTCTTTGGGAAAATGTCCATTCAAATCCTCTGCCCATTTTTAAATAAAATTGTTAGCTTTTTCCTATTGAGTTGTAAGATGTTATGTATGTATGTATGTGAGTGAGTGTGTGTGTGTGTGTGTGTGTGTGTCATACGCATGAGGTTAACCCCTTATGAAAGATATAATTTGCAGATATTTTTACCTGTCCAGTAGGTATTCATTTTATAGATGGTTTCCTTTGCTGTGAAGAAGCTTTTTAGTTTGATGGAGTTCAATTTGTTTATTTTTATCTTTGTTGACTTTGCTTTTGGTGTCAGTTAAAAAAAAATCATCTCTAAGAGCAATGTCAAAGAGCTTACAGCCTATGTTCTCTTCTTGGAAATTTATGTTTTCAGGTCTGTTTATTCAAGTCTTTAATTCATTTTGGGTTAATTTTTGTGATGGTGTATGATAGTGGTCCAAAATATTGCTTTCCCATTTTCACAACATCTTTTATTAAAAGACTATCCTTTTTCTACTGTATATTCTTGGCTCCTTTTTTGCAAATTAACTGACCATATATGCACTGGTTTACTTCTGGGTTCTCTATTCTATTCCATTGATCTCTGTGTCTTTTTTTAATGCCAACAACACACTGTTTGATTACTACAGGTTTGTGATATAGTTTAAAAGCAGAAACATAGTTGTTTACAAGCAGAACTACAAGCTGGTTTGCCTGTCCATTGAAGTCCCAGGGTCCTGGGGCACCTGGCTGGCTGAGTCAGTGGGAGCTTATGACGTGATCTTGGGGTGAGGGGCAAGATGGCAGAGAAGTAGGAGACCCAGTTTCAAAAAGTCTCCTGAAGTGAGCTAAACTGTCTACCAGGACAATCTGAACACCCATGAAATCAGCCTGAGATGTAACACTACACACTTCTGGATCACTTCTGGATCTCTATGGGGACAGAAGAGCATCAGCGGAGAGTGGTGACTTCTGATTGCTCTGAAACCTTCCAGCGAACAATTCATCTGGATAGCGGTTGATACTTTTAGCGATACATTCCCTCAACCACTCCTCGACAAAATGACTCGGAGGAGGAATAACCAACAGAAGAAAAACCCAGAGATTGCTTATTGTTTATGTTCATTTCCAGTAATTCTATGACATTTCCAGTAATTCTGTGACTGGAACATATACAATAAGTCAGAAATGGAATTCAGGGCAGCAATCATCCAAGCAATAGCTAACTTGGAAAAGAACATTAGTTTCAAGACAGAAGCTCTAATGACAGAATTGAAAGCCGAGGATAGACAGGCAATTAATGAGATGCAATATAATTTAAATATGCTAACAGCTAGAGTACGTGAAACTGAAGATCATATCAGTGATTTAGAAGACAGATGGGTTAAGAAGGAGGAGCAAGAGAAGTCTTGGAACAAACAGCTAAAATCCAATGAAAATAAAATTAGGGAAATAAATGATGCCATGAAATGCTCCAATATCAGAATTTTTGGAATCTCCAAAGGAGTTGAGATTGAGAGAAGCCTAGAAGATATAGTTGAACAAATCATGGATGAAAATTTCCTGAATCTGGGGAATGAAACAAATGTTCGTGTCCTAGAGGCAAAGAGAACATCGCCCAAGATCAATGAGACAGGTAAACCTCCAGGCACATAATGTGAAATTCATGAATCATAAAACCAAAGAATATGTCTTAAGAGCAGCTAGGGGGAAGTAATCCCTTACCTATAGAGGGAGGACCATCAGAATAACGTCAGACCTTTCCACAGAAACCTGGCAAGCCAGAGGGCTGGCAAGACATATTCAGGAAATTACATGACAAAAATATGCAACCAACGATAATGTACCCAGCAAGGTTGACTTTCAGAAAGGAAAGGGAGATAAAGAGCTTCCAGAACTGCCAAGGTCTAAAGATTATGCAACCACCAAGCCAGCACTACAAGTAATATTAAGAGGGCTTGTATAAAAGAGAAACAAACCCAAGAGTGACACAGAACAGAAATTTACAGAGGTAATCTATAGAAACATGAACTTCACAGGCAACATGATGTCAATAAAAACATATCTATCAATAATCACTCTCAATGTGAATGGCCTAAATGCTCCAATAAAAAGACACAGGGTTACAGACTGGATAAAACAACAGGACCCATCCATATGTTTACAAGAGACAATCTTGAATCTAAAGACACTTCCAGATTGAAAGTAAGGGGATGGAGGACCATATTTCATGCCAACGGACCCGAAAAGAAAGCCGGAGTAGTGATTCTCATATCAGACAAATTAGATTTTAATCTAAACACTGTAGTCAGAGACACAGAAGGAAACTACATCATTCTCAAAGGGTCTGTACACCAAGAAGGTCTAGCAATTGTAAATATTTATGTCCCCAACATGGGAGCAGCCAACTACATAAGCCAACTGTTAAGCAAAATAAAGAGTTAAATTGATATGAATACATTAATTGTAGGAGATCTTAACACATCACTCTCAGCAATGGACAGATATCTAAACAGAAAATCAACAAAGAAACAAGAGCCTTGAATGACACATTGGATCAGATGGATCTCATCGATATATTAAGAACATTCCACCCTAAAACAGTAGAATATTCATTCTTCTTGAGTGCACATGGAACTTTCTCCAGAATAGACCACATACTAGGTCACAAATCAGGGCTCAACCGATACCAGAAGATTGAGATTATTCCCTGCATATTCTCTGACCACAATGCCATGAAACTGGAACTCAACCACAACAAAAAGTTCAGAAGAAAATCAAACACTTGGAAGCTAAAGACCATCTTGCTCAAGAATCTGTGGATCAACCAGGAAATCAAAGAAAAATTGAAACACTTCATGAAAACCAATGAGAATGAAGATACATCAATCCAAAACCTATGGGATACAGCAAAGGCAGTCCTAAGAAGGAAAAACAAAGCCATCTAAGCCTCACTCAAAAAAATTGAAAAATCCTGAACACAGCAACTATCATTACACTGTAAAGAACTGGAAAATCAACAACAAATTAAACCAACCCCCCAGAAAAGATGGGAAATAATTAGGATTAGAGCAGAGATCAATGAACTAGAAACTAGAGATAGAGTAGAACACATCAACGAAACTAGAAGTTGGTTTTTTGAATGAATAAGATTGATAAATTATTGGCCAAACTAATATAAAAGAAAAGGGAGAAGACCCATATTAATAAAATTATGAATAACAGGGGAGAGATCACAACCAACATCAAGGAAATAGAAATAGAAACAATCATCAGAAATTACTATCAACAATTATATGCCAATAAATTTAACAACCTAGAAGATATGGATGCATTCCTAGAAACCTATAAACTTCCAAGACTGAAACAGGAAGACATTGACAATTTGAATAGACCTATATCTAGTAATGAGATTGAAGCAGTGATCACTAACCTCCCAAAAAACAAGAGCCCAGGACCAGATGGATTCCCTGGGGAATTCTACCAAATATTCAAAGAAGAAATAACACCTAATCTCCTGAAGTTGTTTCAGAAAATAGAAACAGTAGGAAAAATTCCAGACTCTTTCTAGGAAGCCAGCATTACTCTAATCCCCAAACCAGACAAAGACCCCATCAAAAAGGAAAACTTCAGACCAATATCTCTGATGACTATGGATGCCAAGATTCTTAACAAGATCCTTGCTAACAGGATCCAACAATACATTAAAAAGATTTTTCCACCATGTCCAGGTGGGATTTTTCCCAGGGATGCAAGGGCGGTTCAACACCCACAAATCAATCAACATGATAGAACAAATCAATAAGAGAAGAGAAAAGAACCACATGGTACTCTCAGTTGATGCAGAAAAGGCATTTGACAAAATACAGCATCCGTTCCTGATTAAAACTTTTCAAAGTACAGGGATAGAGGGAACATTCCTCAACTTCATAAAATCTATCTATGAAAAACCCACAGCGAATATCATTCTCAATGGAGAAAAACTGACAGCCTTCCCCCTTAGATCAGGAACAAGAAAAGGATGCCCACTCTCACCAATACTGTTCAACATAGTGTCGGAAGTTCTAGCAACAGCAATCAGACAACAGAAAGAAATAAAAGGTATTCGGATTGGCAAAGAGGAAGTCAAACTCTCTCTCTTTGCAGATGACATGAAACTCTATGTGGAAAACCCAAAAGACTCTACCCCCAAACTACTAGAACTTATACAACAATTCAGTAATGTGGCAGGATACAAAATCAATACACAGAAATCAGTTGTGTTCTTATATACTAACAATGAAAATATAAAAAGAAAAATAAGAGAATCAATTCCATTTACTATAGCACCAAAACCCGTAAGATACTTAAGAATAAACCTATCCAAAGAAGTTAAAGATCTGTACTTGAGGACCTACAGAACACTCATGAAAGAAATTGAAGAAGACAGAAAAAGATGGAAGAGCATCCCATGCTTATGGATCAGAAGAATAAACATTGTTAAAATGTCTATACTGCACAGAGCAATCTATACTTTCAATGCTATTCTGATCATAATTCCACCAAAATTCTTCACAGTGTTGGAACAAACAATCCTAAAAATTATATGGAACCAAAAAAGACCCCAAATCACTAAGGAAGTGTTGAAGAAGAAAAACAAAGCTGGGGGCATCACTTTACCTGACTTCAGGCTTTATTACAAAGCTGTGATCACCAAGACAGCATGGTAGTGGCAAAGACAGACAAATAAACCAATGAAACAGAGTAGAGAGTCCAGATATGGACCCACAAATCTATGGTCAAATCATCTTTGACAAAGCAGGAAAAAATATCAAGTGGAAAAAAGACAGTCTCTTCAATAAATGGTGCTGGGAAAATTGGACAGCTACATATAGAAGAATGAAACTAGACCATTCTCTTACACCACACACAAAGGCAAACTCGAAATGGATGAAAGACCTCAACGTGAGGCAGGAATCCATCAAAATCCTGGAAGAGAACATAGGCAGTAACCTCTTTGACATCGGCTATAACAACTTCTTTCAAGACATGTCTCCAAAGGCAAAGGAGACAAAAGTGAAAATGAACTTCTGGGACTTCATCAAAATAAAAAGCTTCTGCACAGCAAAGGAAACAGTCAACAAAACAAAGAGGAAACAAAGAGGATATTTGCAAATGACACTACAGACAAAGGGCTGGTATCCAAGATCTATAAAGAACTACTCAAACTCAACATCCAAAAAGATGAACACATCAAAAAATGGGCAGGAGACATGAAGAGGCACTTCTCCATAGAAGATATACAAATGGCTAACAGACACATGAAAAAATGTTCCTCATCACTAGCTATCAGGGCAATTCAAATCAAAACCACACTGAGATACCACCTTACACCACTCAGAATGGCCAAAATTAACAAGACTGGAAACAAGTGTTGGAGAGGTTGAGGAGAAAGGGGAACCCTCCTACCCTGCTGGTGGGAATGCAAGTTGGTGTAGCCATTTTGGAAAACTGTGGATATTCCTTAAAAAATTAAAAATAGAGCTACCCTATGACCCTGCAATTGTACTACTGGGCATTTGCCCCAAAGATACAGATGTAGTGAAAAGAAGGGCCATGTGTACCCCAGTGTTCATTGCAGCAATGGCCACAATCGCCATACTGTGGAAAGAGCCAAAGTGCCCTTCAACAGATGAATGGATAAAGAAGATGTGGTACATATATACAATGGAATACTATACCTCCATCAGAAAGAATGAATATCCAACTTTTGTAGCAACAGGGACTGGATTGGAAGAGATTATGCTGAGTGAAATAAGCCAAGTAGAGAAAGTCAAGTATCGCATGGTTTCACTTACTTGTGGTGCAGAAGGGGTAATATAGAGGACAGTAGGAGAAGGAGAGGAAATGGGAAGTAGGGTAATTCAGGGAGATAAACGAAACATGAGAGACTTTGGACTCAGAAACAAACTGAGGGTCTTGGAGGGAAAGTGTTGGAGGATGGGAGAGCCTGGTGGTGGATACTGAGAGCACGTATTGCATGGAGCACTGGGTTTGGGGCATAAACAACTAATCTTGGAACATTGAAAAAATAAAATTAAATTAAAAAAAGCAGAAACATGATGCATCCAGCTGTGTTCTTTCTCAAGATTGCTTTTGCTATTTGGGGTCTTTTGTGGTTCTTCACAAACCATTGTTTGTTCTATTTCTGTGAAAAATGGCATCCAAAATTTTGTAAGAAATTGCACTGAAACTGTAGATTTCTTGGAGTTGTGTGGTCAGTTCAACAATATTAATTCTTTTAATCCCTGGGTGTGGAATACCTTTTCATTTATTTGTATTTTCTTCTATTTCTTCCCTCAATATCTTATAGTTTTAGCACAGAGGTCTTTTGCTTCCTTGATTAAATTTATTACTAGATGTTTTTATTTCTGGTGCAATTGAAAATGGGTTGTTTTCCTAATTTCTCTTTCTAATTGTTATTAGTGTACAGAAACTCAACAGATTTTTGAATGCTGGCTTTGTAACCTGAAGCTTAACTAAATGTATTTATTAGTTCTAACAGTATTTTGTAGGGAGTCTTTAAGGTTTCTATATATGTCATTTGTAAATACAGTTTTACTTCTTCCTTTCCTATTTAGATGCCTTTTATTTCTTTATTTTGCCTAATTGTTTGGCTAGGACATCCAATGTTATATTGAATAAAAGTGGCATGAATTCATCCTTGTCTTGTTCCTAATATTAGAGGGAAATCTTTCAACATTTTTTTTAAAGATTTTGTTTATTTATTTGATGGAGAGAGTGATCACAAGTAAGCAGAGAGACAGGCATAGACAGAAGAGGAAGCAGGCTCCCTGCTGAGCAGAGAGCCCAATGTGGGCCTCGATCCCAGGACCCTGAGATCATGACCTGAGCTGAAGACAGAGGCTTTAACCCACTGAGCCACCCAGGCGCCCTCTTTCAACTTTTTACCATTGAGTATGTGAGCTGTGGATTTGTCATATGTAGTCTTTATTATGTTGAGGCATGTTACCTTTGTATCCACTGTGCCGAGAGTCTTCATCATATATGGATGTTGAATTTTATAAAACGCTTTTTGGCATCTATTGAGACAATCATATGATTTTTATCCTTCATTTTATTTATGTGGCGTATTACACTAACTGACTGGTAGATGTTGAACCATCCTTAGAATAAATTCCACGTTATGGCATATGATCCTTTTAATTTGTTGTTGAATTATGTCTGCTATATTTTGTTGAGAATTTTTGCATCTATATTCATTAGAAATATTGCCCTGTAATTTTCTCTTCCTCTACTGTCCTTCTCTAGTTTTGGTAGCAGGGTCCTCTTTTATATTTTGTAGAGTTTAAGAATGATTGATATTTCTCCTCCTCCTCCTCCCCATACTTCTCCCCCCTTCTCCTTCCTCCTCCTCCTCTTCTTAAGATTTTTTTATTTGAGAGAGAGAGACAGAGAGAGAGAGAGAGAGAGAGAGAGAGAGAGAGAGAGAGAGAGAATGAGTGGGGTGAAGGGCAGACAGAGAAGCAAACACCCCGCTGAGAAGGGAGCCCAATGTGGGGCTCAATCTTGGGATTCTGGGTTCATGACCTGAGCCAAAGGCAGGCACTTAACCAACTGAGCCACCCAGTTGCCCTGATATTAGATCTTCTTTGAATGTTTGGTAGAATTCACCAGTGAAGCTGTCCAGCCCTGAACTTTTTTGGGGAGGTGTATTAAATTACTGATTCAATCTCCATGCTAGTAATTGCTCTGTTCATATTTTCTATTTCCTCATAGTCTTGTTAGTGTTTGTGGTCCTAGGGATTTATCCATTTCTCCTAGGCTTATTCAACTTGTTGGTATATAATTGTTTCTAATAGTCTTGTATGATTCTTTGTATTTCTGTGCTATTGGTTGTAATGCAGCCTCTTTCCTTCAGATTTTGTCTTTTTTCCTCCTTTCCTTAGTCTAATTTTGTTTATCTTTTCAAAGAATCAGCTTTTTGTTTTATCTTTTCTCTTGTTATTTTAATCTCTATTTCATTTATTACTCTTCTTATCTTTGTTATCTCCCTTCAACTAACTTGGGCTTCATTTCTACTTTTGTAATTCTTCAGGTGTAATGTTTATTTGAGACTTTTCTTATTTCTTAATGTAGGCATTTAAGTTATGAACCTCTGTTTTAGAAGTGTTTTTGCTATATCCCATAAGTTTCAATATGTTGTGTTTCCATTATCATTCAAGTTATTGTTTGATTTCTCTTTCAGTTTGTTTTTTGAGGCACCGGTTGTTCAGTAGCGTGTTCTTTAATCCCCATATATTTGTGAATTTTCCAGTTCTCTATTTATCATTGATTTCCATACAATTGCAGTCAGAAAAGATACTTGATATGTATCAATCTATTTAAATTTATTAAGACTTGTTTTGTGGCCTAACACATGATTTATCTATTCTGGAGAATGTTTCATGTGTGTTTGAGAATGTTCCGTGTATTCTGTTAATTTTGGATGGAATGTTCTCTATCTATCTGTTAAGTCCATCTGGTATAATGTGTTGTTTAAGGCCATTATTTCCTCTTTGATTTTGTCTGGATGATCTACCATTATGAAATTGGGATACTAATGTTCTCTACTATTATTGTATTGCTGTGTATTTCTCCCTTTAGTCCTTTTAATATTTGCTTTATATATTCAGTAACTCCTATGTTTAATGCATAAATAGGTACCAATGTTATGTCATTTTATTTGATGACTTCTTTATCTTTATGTAATGCTCTTCTTTGTCTCTTACTATACTTGTCTTAAAGCCAAATTTATGTGATGTAAGTATAATGAGCACTGCTTTCTTTTGGTTTCCATTTGCAGGAAACATCTTTTTCCATCCCTTCACTTTCAGTCTGTGTATGTCTAATAAGAAACTATTAGCAGCATATAGATGGGTCTTATTTTTTATCCAGCAACTCTGTCTTTTGATTGGAGAATTTCACCCATTTACATTCTTCAGCCCATTTACATTTAATTACTGATCCGTATGTACAAGCATACCTCTGAGATACTGCAGCTTTATTTCCAAACCACTATAATAAATTGAGTTTCACAGTAAAATGAATCACATGAACTTTTTGTTTCCCAGTGCATATAATAATTCTTTAGATTATAGTTTATTAGGTGTGCAATAGCATTGTCTAAAAAGTGTACATACTCCAATTTTTAAAAACTGTGAGTAATGTTAACCATCATGTAAGCTTTCAGCAAGTTAGAGTTACTGATCACGGAGTACCATAACAAATATAATGATGAAAATGTTTGAAATATTGTGAGAATTACCAAATATGACACAGAAACATGAAATGAGCAAATGAAACTGGGGAAATCATGTTGAGAGGCTTGCTTAATGCAGGTTTGCCATAACCAATCAATTTGAAAAAAAAAAAAAAGCACTATCTGCAAAGTGAAGCAAAGAACATGAGGCAAGGCTGTATTTATTTTCATTTGTTAACTGTATTCTGGCTGGTTTGTAATTTTCTATGTGTTTCTTTCTTCTCTGCTCTCTTCCTTTGTGGTTTCATGACTTTCTTTTGTGGAATGGTTAGATTCTTTCTTCTTTATCTTTTTTGTATCCACTATAGATTTTGCTTTGTGGTTACCATGAGGCTTGCATACAAAAAATTATGACAAGTCTACCTTAAGTAGATAAAAACTTGATCACAGTCTAAAGCTCTAAATTTTTACTCACCTTTTGCATATTGTTTTTAATGTCACATTCTACACTTTTTAAAAAAAATCTGTGCATCTCTTAACAAATTATTGCAGTTATATTTTTACTCTAGTCTTTTAATCTTCACATTAGTTTTGTAAGTAATTAATTCAATACTTTACTATATATCTTTTCAGAAAGATTTATTCGTTCATGTTTTCTCATTACTAATTAGCACCCACCCAACTTTTTTCAGCATGAAGTCACTTTCACATTTCTTCTAAGGCTAGTTTAGTGATGAAAATGGCTTTAGCTTTTGTTTATCTGGAAACCTCTTTATTTCTCCTTCAATTCTGTATGAAAGCTTTGCTGCACAGAGTATTCTTGTATGCAAGTTTTTCTTTGAGCACTTTGAATAATTTGTGCCACTCCTTTCCAGCTTGCAATATTTCTGCTGAAAAACCTATTAGTAGCCTTATGGGGCTTTCCTTGTATGCAACAAAAGTTGTTTTTCTCTTTTATTTTTTTAAAGACTGTATTTATTTGATGAACCGACAGAGAGCCCACACGCCTGCAAGAGTGAGCATGAGTGGGGGTGGGAGGAGGACCGAGGGAGAGGGAGAAACAGGTTCCCACATGGACTCCCAGGACTCTAAGATCATGACCTGGGCAGAAGGCAGATGCTTAACCAGCTGAGCCACCAGATGCCCCTCTTGCTGCTTCTAAGAAATCTCCTTGTGCTTAACTTTTGACATTTAAATTATAATTTAAATAACTTGGGTTCTTATTTGGAGCCCTCTGGGCTTCCTGGATCTAGATATCTGTTTCCTTTCACAGGTTAGTTAAGTTTTCAGTCATTATTTCTTTTTTTTTTAAAAAAAGATTTTATTTATTCATTTGACACAGAGAGAGAGATCACAAGTAGGCAGAGAGGCAGAGAGATAGAGGAGGAAGCAGGCTATTATTTCACTTGATGTTATTCTATAAATGCCTTAAGATGTATTTACTTCTTCCTGCACTCTTTTTTTCTTTTTACTGTTCTGTTTGGGTGAATGCCACTGCTCTGTCTTCAGGTTCACAGATCCTTTCTTCTGCCTTGTCTAGTTGCTGTCGAACCCTGTGGTGTACCTTTCAGTTCAATTATTATAGCTTTCAGCTCTGTGATTTCTACTTGGTATCTTCTTATATTTTGTATCTCTGGCTGAAGTTCTTACTGTGTTCATCTATTCTTCTCTTGAGTTCAGTAAGCATCTTTATGACCCTTACTTATTTATCTCCAGTTCATTGAGGTTTTTTGTTTTTTTTTTTCTGAGCTTTTATCTTAGTCTCTTGTTTGGAACATATTCCTCTATTTCTTCTATTTCCTAGACCCTCTTGTGTTCATTTTTATGCATTAAATAAAATAAACACCTCTCATAGTCTTGAAGGAGTGGCCTTGTGTAAAAGATGAACTTTATCATTTAACCTTGCCCTAGCTCTTTATTGTCTTTCAAAACTTTGTGATTGTCCAAGCAGGCTATTTTATTTTTAATAACTCCCAGTAGCTAAGGATGTGCCAAGTTCAGTCATTGTCCCAAAAGGAGGATCTCAGTCAGCACCTAGATTCATGCTGATTGGAAGCTAGACACTGAAGCAGCAGCTTTTAAAGTATACAAATTATACAGTCCTGAAGGCTACGAGTATAAGCCATGGCCACCAGAGCCAGGCAATCTGGAGGTATCCTGTGGGCAGCACCAGGCTCCAGACAAATGCATGAGTTCCTTTCTGGGAGATACTGGCAAGCTGTAGTGAGGCGGAGGGAAACACAGAGATGGCCTCCACCAGTTTAAGTTCCCTCAGAGCACCTTCAGAGGTTCCTGGATGTGTGTCAAACCTAAATCCTGCCCCTCATGCCAAAAGTCCAGGAAAAGCCAATAGGTAGAGAAAATTTGTTTTTAAATGCTTTCCATTAAGATTTATGAACTATTTAATCCCTAAAGTGTCTTCTGTAAACTCAACATTTTCTTTCTTTCTCTGAATATCACTTGCAAGCAACCTGCAAAGCCACTGGTTTTACCATCTACTCGCTTGCATTTGGCCTATTTCCTTTGCTGAAAATCAAACTCTGGCTCCCAGTTTTCATTTCTGTTATGACATAACTCCATTATTTTGGTTACCAATTATCAATTAAACATTGACACATTTCTGTCACCTCCATGATAAAGGAACAGCAGAAGTCAAAAAAGATTTTTAAGGGTTGACTGGCTAGCTCAGTTGGTGGAGCATGTGGCTCTCGATCTCATGGTTGTGAATTTGAGCCCCATGTTGGGTCTAGAGATGACTTAGAAAAAAGGAGATTTTAAAATGACTAATAAAATGGTCAAGTATACAGAAAAGATGTTCAAGAAACAAAGATGCAACACATAAATAATATTAAAGAAATTAACAATAAGTGACAATTTAACTGGTAAGTACAGATTTAATAATGGATAGAAATGAATTTAAAAACAAACGACACTGTAAAACAGTTTTATAGATTCCTTTTGCCTGATTCTGAAAAATGTAAATACAGTGATATATGTAAACATAAAATATAAGTATAAACTGCTACAAATTGTTTTGTAAAACCTTTTGGCACCATTAACTAAAGCTGAACACGTGCATATACTCTACAACTTACCAATTCCACTCCCAAGAGAAACACATATATATGTTAAGCAGAAGATAGGCATAAAAATGTTCATAGTAGACTACCATATCTAGTAGGCCACTAATCTCAGTAGATTTTAAAAAGACTAAAAATGGAAACAATCTAGTTGTTTATCTAGAGTAAAGTGATACATACATTATGGTATGTTAATTCAAAGGAGGAGTAGGCAGCACTGAAACTAAACTGCAGTTACAGGAAACAAGAGAGGACTAGTCAACTCTACCCACAGGAAAGAAGAGAGTTCAGAAATTGATAAAACTATGTATGGAGGGGCGCCTGGGTGGCTCAGTTGGTTAAACGACTGCCTTCGGCTCAGGTCATGATCCTGGAGACCCAGGATTGAGTCCCACATCGGGCTCCCTGCTCCCTGCTTCTCCCTCTCTCAACTCCCCCTGCTTGTGTTCCCTCTCTGGCTGTGTTTCTCTCTGTCAAATAAATAAAATCTTAAAAAATATATATATATGGAAAAAAGATAATACCAGAAAAATAATAGAAAAACACTAAGTTGTTTAATAGGTGGTGGTTCATAACATAGAGAAAGGAATGTGACCACATACTCTAGATTATATACAAGTGGACTCCAGATGGATTTATGACTTATATTTGAAAGGTCAAGATATAAAACATATAAAAGAAAAGATAGGATAAATATCTTCACAACTCTGGGTAGGAAAAGATTTTTCATAAAACTCTAAAAGAGTAGAAAGTATGAGGTCAAAAAGTGTGTGTGTGTGTGTGTGTGTGTGTGTGTGTGTGTGTGTGTAGGTGGTCTGGCTTAACAAAAGTGAACTTTTTCTTAAAAAATAGAATGTCCACAGATAACATTAATGGTTAGATGAGTAGATGAGAGACAAGAATATGAAACAATTAAAACCAACATTCAATTAATATAGAGGATAGAATGTAGACAGCACTCTGTATATCAACAAGAAAAGGGTACAAAATTAATAGAAAATGGGCAAAAGGTATGACCATGCAGCTCAGAAGACTGCATAAATATGGGAAGAGATGCTCAAAATCACCAGTCACCAGAGAGTGATACTGTTAATACAACAGTAATAAACTATTACACACAGTAATAAAACTGGTAAAAAAATAGAAGATTCAATATCAAAGTTTGGTAAAGATGTGCACTAAGTGAGAGTAGAAATTGTGACTGCCATTTAGGAACAATCGTGGGGAATTTAGTTAAATCAAGTGTTTGCTCTCCCTATGTACGAGCAATTATAGCTGAAGAATTATTGCACAGGCCCATAAAAGAACATGTAAAAGGGGATTCATCATAGTATTGTTTTGGTGATAGAAAGCCATTTGTCCATCACCATGTGTGTGTGTGTGGGGGGTGCTGTACAAATAAATCATGCACATACTAGTAAGCAGGCAACATTAAGAAGAAACCAAGTAGACAAAGTATTGAATAAAAAAAGTAATATAGAGAATGAAGCTTCAGTGACCATTCATCTCAGTTCATCAAGACAGTTGCAATTCATATCTGCTGTCCTAGCATAAATATTAATACACTATCTTTCATTTTCAACAGTTTAAACAATATATTGTATGGCTACCCTATCTATCAATATTAAATCACAAAAAAAACCCCTTAAAACCATACTACTTATATTTGCTACAAATATATTTAAGGACATTATTGGCAATGGGGTTTATATCAGGATGATAAATGAGACAGAGGAAATGAAATAAAAATGAACGATAACTGTGCTATACAACTGAGTGTAAAATACTGCTCTCTACTTTAAGGTAGATACTATTACTTAACTATAATTTGAAAAAAATTACACACTTACAGTACTCCTGGTACTAAAAATGTTGTAGTTTGGGCTGTTGGTAGAATACCTGTGGAGGAAAAGGTCAAATATAAATATTAAAACTAATTTCTCCTCCAAATAAGAGGGATTCTAGAGTAAACCCAGAAGTAGACGTAAGTCCATAGGAAAGTTTTATATAGGACAGAGGTGGTATTCAATAAATGGAGCTGGAAAATTGATCTGAATTCATAAGGAGAACAAATTAATCACAGTCCTACCTTCGATCATTTAAGAAAACCAACTCCATTGGGACAAGAAATATCAAAAACATTAATACTCAGGAGAAAATTTAGGTAAATGTCTCTTATACACGGCAGAAAGGAAGAATTATTTAAATAAGACATCTACCTTGAATTCTCCATCCTCTCCCTTCTCCAAAAGCTAACAATAAAAAACCATTACATCGTATTTAAGAAATTTTGCCCTTTAAAAGAACACCTTATTAAGACAGAAAATTCAAGGAGCCTGGGACTACCATAGGAAACAATGACAACTTTGTCTTCACTAAACTCTCACTGAAAATTTAAGGAAGGAAGGGGAAGACATTTAGCATTCCCTTCAGCTATGAACATATCACCTGAAAAGCCTTAACTATTTATTGCCTGGCCTTTCCATACAGTTTGGTGACCTCTGGGGTATAGTATAAAGTATTTTAAGTCCCTGAATTCACATGTCATCCTTAATAATATCCCTTATCCTTATTTATTGATCCACTGCTGCTAGGCATGTGCTGGGAGCTAAATACATCTTTGCATTCAAGCCTCACAAGAAGCCCATAAGACAGGCTTTATTTTCTTCACTTTACAGAGGAGAAAATAGAAGCTTACAAAGTTCTGTCGGAAGGCTTTTTGCTTTTTCTCACTACTGCACTGACCCTTTCCAAGGCTACTCTTACTCTGTTGGAGGGCCCCCGTCCATCTGCCCAATGAGGTGCTCTGGATCCCTTCCCTCTGAAACCTCTGTAATAGTTGAATTTATTGTCGGTATTTCTACGTCTTAATGTTAGAGAGTACTAATTAGTTATAGCAAAACCTCCGTTGAATGGACTATTCACAATGTTATTTTTCTGGTTAATTATCTGTATTTTAACCTATGTTGAAAATCTTTCTAAAATATTTCGATACACTTTCCAATCCAACAGTTACTAAAGACAGAACAAAAATCACACTTGCATTGATGATTTCTCAGAACTTGTAAAGCTGTCACTCCCTAAATCAAATCACAGTATCAGCTCTCAATCCTTATGCAGGAGATATAATTCCTGCATACATTACCTTTACGCAGTGCTTAATTTGTACAGTGCTTACATTTCATAAAGCACTTCGTCATCAATCACACATAGACCTGCCTCACATAAACCATCAACTACCTAGTCATCCCAGAGCAGTGGCCTCGCCCCCTGCTCCCTGCCTCCACTCCCCAGGAGCGACTTTGGGGCTCTCATTTGCTCCTCTCTGGCAAAACAAGAGTGCAGCGGGAGGAAAGGAGTTTATGGGTGGGTTTGTACGGGGAGAGCAACGCGAAGTTACTCAGACCCCGGAGAAGCAAAGCGCTAACACTGTTTCTTCATTCTCCGCCCTCATCCATCGAAAACTGTCGGAAGGGAGCGCCGGGAGCCGGGGCTCCAAGCGGTGATCCCCGTGGGCGGGTGGGTCCGGACTCGGAGGCGCGGGAGCGAGGCCCCAGGGGTGACCCCCGTCCCGTGCCCCGAGGCGCCATTGGAGTCCGTCTACCTCCACACGGCGGAGCCGCAACAGCTCAGCCACGACAGCAGCACCGCCACTCCCTGGGAGAACATGGCGCCGGACAGCCTCTGCCCAACCGCCCCAGCCGCTCCCGCCCGGGACTCGCGCGCTTTCGGGGTGGGGGTGGAGGTGGGGGTGGCGCCCGCGGACCCGCAGAGGAGGTGCGGGGGGCCGGGCGCCCGGGGGCGGGGCGGGGCGGGGCCGTACAACCCCGCCCTCGCGGGCCGGGCCGTGTGCGCATGCGTGCCAGTGCGCGCCGCTACCTGGTTCCTCAGCAACCTCGCAGTTGGTGGCAGTCGAAAATACAAACCGGTCTTGAGGAAAAGCAGAAACCATGCTGTTTGGGAGCGAAATAGCAAAAACACTTCGGAAAATCCCTCACTGAACGAAGGCGAAGCTTTTAAGTTACGGTAGCTTTTAGCCCAGATTTTCGTTGTGACTGTATATAAAT
This sequence comes from Spilogale gracilis, assembly GCA_004023965.1. Classification (NCBI taxonomy): domain Eukaryota; kingdom Metazoa; phylum Chordata; class Mammalia; order Carnivora; family Mephitidae; genus Spilogale; species Spilogale gracilis. The sequence continues at coordinate 157,110 of PITA01001050.1, read as the reverse complement.
ACTGCGATACCAAATAACATAATCTGGTAGTGCTTTCCAGTATGAGGCATTCCATAAATGGTTTTTAAGTTCAACGGAAATGAACAGTAACGTGTACTTATTGAGCACCTACTTTATGCCCAACACCACCTTGTGCCCTTGAGTACAAAGAAATATGACAGCTTTCTGGTTTACAAAGGGGGTTGTAATCTTGGGGTAAAGCCAAGATAAATACCAAAATTGTCATAGTGTTATAATTTATCTGTTTGTTGGTAGACCAAATAATCTGAATACTTGAGTGCTGCCAACTATATCTTTACTCTTCTTTATGTCATCAGGGCCCAGTACCTTCATAGTTTGTAGTAGGTCCTCAGTGTTTACTGACAGCGAATCATTGAGCCAAACTAACATCATACTAAAATACGCCCTAGGGACCATTGGAGAACGTGATTTTGTGTATATGATATATATGTAGTAGACATTGCATTCAATGTGATTCTAGTCCCACTTTTTTCCGAAGCAACTTTATATCAGAATTAGATGTCATAGTTAATTTGTGTTGCAGCAGTAGGTACAGTTCACTCCAGAATATAGCTGCAACCGAAACACAAAGAGTAATGGAATATACAAAGAGGGTCTGGGCTCTGGACTTTCTTGGTACCAATTCAGCCCGCACTACAGCAAGTTAACTGACTTTTAAATCCTGTAAAATAAAGGTAAGGTAGTATTACTTATCTTATATGGTTGTGGAACTTAAAAGAGCTAAGTGTATCAGAGTATTTGGCACAAACTCTACATCATTATTGCCCTCCTCCTCTCGGAGCCTCTGTTACTAATGTGTAAATTGAGAAGGGTTAGAGCTTCACTTGAACTCTAGATTTTCAGTTCTGATGTCTATTGCTCTACTTTGGAATATGCCCTTTTCAATCTCGTTCCCATCTCTGTTCTTACTTGTAGCCATTTAGTTCCCAATTCTAAATCTATACGTTTCCATTCCATCCCATTTGCATTTTGGAATTCCATCCTTTGTATTTCGCACACACTATCTCGACTCTTTAATAAAGACAAATCATCAAAAAATAATTTCAAAATGCCTTCAGAGACGGTGACCTACAAACTACAAACAGCATGGCACCAGAAAACGTACCCTCGGCCTAGAGCATTGCATGCCGGGAGTTGTAGTCCGACGCTCGAGCCGCACCTCCGCGCCTCACGGGTTTGAAAAGCCGGAGAAGGGCGGGTAGGCGGGGCGTTGAGGCGAGGCGCGTTGGAGGCCCCGCCCCTGTCCCTTTCCGCTCGCGGGGCTCGCAGTGGGTTGCCCCGCCAGGCTGCGGAAGGGGCGTGGCTTCAGTACCGGGTGGCGGCAGTTGCCGCCACCCGGGCCTCTTCCTGCCGGCGGTGCTGCGGCGGCCGGCCTGCGCCGGGCAGTCATGGTCGCCCCTTGAGTGGGCTGTGGCGGAGAGCGGGGCGGGGCCTGGCTGGAGGGTGGTGGCCCGGCGGGGGCGGGGGCGGGGCCGGCCTCTGGCTCCTTCTTCCTCCGCATGTGGCTGGCGGTCGCAGAGCAGTTCAGTTCGCTCAGTCCTTGTCGCCTTCCTCTCTTTCGGGCTCTCCTCGCGTCACTGGAGCCATGGCGTTCGCCGAGACCAACCCGGCGGCATCTTCACTGCCCAACGGCGACTGTGGCCGCCCTGGGGCGCGGCCTGGAGGGAACCGGGTGACGGTGGTGCTGGGCGCGCAGTGGGGCGACGAAGGCAAAGGGAAGGTGGTGGATCTGCTGGCGCAGGACGCCGACATCGTGTGCCGTTGCCAGGTGAGGCGACCGGGCTCTGACGGGAAGCCCGGCCCGAGAGCGCGGGCGCGGAACCCGGGTCTGTCGTCCTGAAGAAGGTGTCACCTTGAGGTTCTCTTCTGCTCGGAGTTGCGGCGACGTGGAGAAATGGCGGGAGGTCGGAGACCCCTGACCTGAGGTCTTGGGCTGAGGAGTTACGGTGGCGCTGGAGGAAAACCAGGGTTCACCGGGAGTCTGAGAGATGCGCGATGCCTGGGGAGTTGCAGTTTTCCGTCTGGGGACCAGTGCCCAGCCACGAGCTTGGGGCCGGGGTGGGGGCGGGATACGGTCTGAACTGGAGGAACTGCCTCCAGAGGCCTGCTCCGACTCTGGGCGGAGACCCCTCGCGGCCGGGAGCACCTCCCCCCCCCATCGCCCACCCACCCCACGAGACCAAGTGGGAATGGATTGTTCCCAAGAGCCCGAAAACCCACTCGCCACTCCACCTGCAGGCCCCAGCGTTTAGACCTTTGCCACCTCCGGTACACTTTGTTGACATGAGAACCCATCCCCGCCTTTGGACGGGTCATGGCCCAGGTTTTTGACTCCGTATCCTACGTATTAATATTAAGGGTAGATTATTTTTACTTGTTGGTCCCAGAGGAAAGAATTCCAGCTTTTTTGCTAGTGAGGCAAGTAAATACGTGGTTGTCAAATCTGGTATTTAGAAATATTTACATTGTTACGCTCACATGGAAAGTGAACTTTCGGGAAATGGATTTGTAATGTACTTCCTACCGGGAGACACGTGGTTTTCAGTGTAAGCTTTCTTCCTATTTGTCGCTTGCTTTGAAGCAGCCTCTAGGCTACGCCTTTGTAAAAAGGCTCTTAGATAACTATTACCAATTTCAAAATTCGAAATAGTTGAGCAATAACCACTTTCAAAACAAATTGTAATATATCTGAAACGAACTGCTGTTTACCTCGCGAGAGGGTTTCTTCATGAACATGGCACAATATGATGATGCCATGCTGTATATGTTCTAACAAGTTAGTAGGCCCGCTTGATTGAAAGCTATTCACCTGAAACCGACTATCATTCTGAGCACGCAGAAACAAGGTACAGAAAAAGCTAAATGCAGAGATTCTGATTTGTCTTTTTTTTTTTTTTTTTTTGCGTGTAGAAACACCCTGCCCATTTCATAGCTAAGATAGGTCTTGTTGCCTCTTGGTATTAGCACTAGCACCCCCGCCACCTCTCCCCACTTTCGGATCTCTCTTCCTCCACCCCTCTGGGGACATACTTACCTTACTTAATACCTTACTCCTAAGCGTTTTTCCACTTAAGTCCTGCCTTACACTGCCTAAGGAGCTGCTCTGCAAGCCAGTTTTCACCTTGCTTTTGTCTTAAAATCAAATCTGGCCATGCTATAGGGAAAGAAGTATGAGAATACCTAACTCTTGCTGGGCAGAAAGGGAGAGAGACTGGGCTTGTTTGTCCCCTTCCCTGTCATTCCTGAGCTCTTCCTTTCCTGGAAATAGTAATACTTAGGCTGTTTGGGAAATGTGATGATCAACAGCATTTATTCTAAAAGAGCCTCAATTTTAATATTTCTTTGAAAAATGATAGAATTGGTTTCTAGATCTGATGCCCTTTGAAAGCCTAGAGAAGTCATTGAGAAGGAGCCAAGTTTGGCTTTCAACGGTTACTTGAAGGTAGAGGAGGAATGTTTCAGTGAACCTGTTAGGCAGATTTTCTTCTGTAAACTTGGACTTCCTGCAGACTTTATACAATTCTAAAATCTTCATATTCTAGTGCCTTTTAAGAACTCATCATCAGGGACGCCTGGATGGCTCAGAGGGTTAAGCCTCTGCCTTCCATTGGGGTCGTGATCTTGGGGGTCTGAGATTGAGCCCCACATAAGGCTCTCTGCTCAGCAGGGAGCATGCTTCCCCCCTCTCTCTACCTGCCTCTCTGCCTACCTGTGATCTCTCTCTCTGTCTCTCTCTCTGTGTCAAATAAATAAATAAAATCTTTAAAAAAAACCCAAACTCATCATCAGAAGGATTCTTACTAGTCTTGTTAGTGAAAGTAGACACAGATGAATAGATTGAAGTGTATCTCTTATGACTCACCTTGGTAACTTTGTATTAGTTGGCCAGCTCTAGGAAGTTGACTCAATGAAGTTCTGGCTTATAAAACTGGACTACAGAATGTTGAAATTCTTAGTGTGTGTAGAACTCTGGGAAAAGTCAACATTAGAAAAAGACATTTAAGCTTGAATAGCCTTGTTTGATGATTTAAGTTTTGGATATTGCTGAAAACAGGTACTTCGTTAGAGTTTAATATGGATTTTTGGTCATATTCATGCCCCAAACTCAAATTTTATACAGATTGTTTCTCTAGCAGTGGTATACACATAATGTACCCATAGTTTAACAATACAATCATAAGAAATTTTTCCAAAATAAAGTTTTTGAAAGAAAACTGACATTGTATTTAAACATACATTTTAATATATGAAATGCCTTTTGGAAAGAATAGATGCAGAGCTAGTGGCCTTTTTATCATCGGTGCACTTAAGGCCTATATTTCAGATTCAGGATTTTTACGCAGTTATTTATAATTTGATAAATTTTCTGGATCCATAAATATGTGTGCAGAACTTGCATCAAAGGACAGCCACTAGAAACATCTTAATTTCAAATTGATATCTTTTAAAGAAAAAGAAATACAGGACCAACTCCAGGCCTAGTTCATTTATCCAGGAATCAAACAATGAGGATCTACAGGTGATACTCTTTTTTTTTTTTTTTAAAGATTGTATTTATTTATTTGACAGAGAGAAACACAGTGAGAGAGGGAACACAAGCAGGGGGAGTGAGAGAGGGAGAAGCAGGCCTCCCACTGAGCAGGGAGCCCGATGTGGGGCTTGATCCCGGGTCTCCGGGATCATTACCTGAGCTGAAGGCAGTCGCTTAACCAACTGAGCCACCAGGTGCCCTTACAGGTGATACTCTTAGGGGAACTGTTTGGCCCCAGAATTAAAGAAGCCGAAAAAGGCAGGGATTGTACCCACAGGGAGCTTACAGTCTGCCGGACAACTGCTACATAAGCACTTATTGCCGGGGTAGGGTGGAGAAGAATACTAGTACAGGTTTTTCAAAGAGTTATGGTATGGGTAGAGGAGGGCCCCTTGCTGGCAACAGGAAAGTAGCTTTTTATTCGGACGTCTCTTGCTGTCTCCCCCTCCCACACAAATCCTCCAGAGTAAACTGTTATATAGTTTATTTTCTTTGTTTCCTTGAGTAGAAACTACAGAGATTTTAACTGTTGTACTTTCTACTACTTCTTAAGCAAGGGCTTACTTACTGTTCTCCTAAAAAGCAAGCATGGTAGTCTTGGAAGTTGCCTGTGATATCTCCTTTCTTGGTGTTTTCCCCCCAAGGTTTTAATGTTAATATAAAGAGAAAATAATATTAACAAAAGTTAATTGTAAAGGGAAAGTCTATTCTGTCACTTATTATATATATAAAAAGCTTGCTGTGAAGTGAACACAATGAAAAAAATGTTAATTCATGGCTAGGTGTTGGTATTCACAGAAGGCTCTGAAACCAGCTAAGTAAAAAAAAAAAAAAAGTATAAAAGACCTAACAGCAGCAAATTGAGACTTTTCTCCTTGGAATAATCAGAAAAATTGGGAGATAATTTAAAAGGCGTAACTAAAGTATTATGTAATGCCTTGACTTTATACAGCTAAAATTACCTCCCCGACCACTTCCTGTAATTTGGAAGATGGTAGAGAATTTAAGGTAAACCATTCTTCCAGGTTTATAAGAATTGCTGCTTCTGTGCCCCCTCACCATGGGTTGTTTTCTGTTTTTTTGTTTTGTGGGTTTTTGTTGTCGTTATTTGTTTGTTTGTTTGTTTTGGTTCCTAGTATTTCCAGAGTACAAAATTGTGTACCAGTGTGCGGTGTACTTGGTTAAATCTTGCTTTCTTGGATTACTGTGTTTTCCCTGCTACAAGTTTTCTCAAAAGGAGGACATAATTCTCTTTGTTGTTGTTTTTTTTTTTCCATAGCACCAAGTGCTCCGTGAGGCAGAGAGAAAGTAAATACTCAACAAATATTTATTAGATGACTGGATCACTTCTAGAAATTTCTTTGAAACCAGTGACTTAACCCTTTCCTGTAAATTAGTTTAACATCTCTTTGGACAAGTTAACTGACTGATGGCATGATTTTATGGTGGAATCCCCCGCATTTACTGAATTAATATTTGTTACTTAGAATTTTAAGTAGTACTTACTATATTGTACCATTATGTTTATAGGCTTTAACAGATTATACTCGTCTTATCTCTTGTATCTGCTTGAAAATAGATAACTGATATTTCTATCTTTGTATTTCCTCAGCATATTTTAGTTGAATGCCATGTAATTCTAGTAAATAGTTTTTGTCTGCTGAGGGCAGTAGATCTGAAAGTTTAATGAGGATGTCCCAAGTTGTTCACTATTTAAGCCTGTTCTATTGATAAACATAATATATAAATCCTGTCATTTGTATTTAATAGTATGGTAGTATGTAACAGTATATGTAATATGCAATTTTTAAAAAAATTATCTACTTTTGAGGCATAAATTTTTAAATAATGACAGCATCTCAGTGACAGCTGATCAGTATTATTTTGTTTCTTTAATTTTGGTGGGAATGAGTCAGTTAGTTGGGTAATTTTAAGTTATCTTAGAACAGACTGTTGCCCAGAACAAATCTAGAGTGAAATGGTAAGTTGAAAAATAGGTAATAGTTTACTATAACTGGATACAAATTTAGCTATATTATCTTTTGGGGACTGTTACATTTTGACACTAAAGATCACTGCGGATGAGCTACATACCAATAAGTGAAGCTTGGTAACTATTAGAATACTTTTACCAGTGGAAAAGGGACTCTGCGTTATTTGGTATTGCCTGGCAAACAATTGAGAAGAGTAAATAGTAGACCGTTTCCAGGGCTACTCTGGCTCCAATATGGGATGGTTCTTTGCATTGAACTTTTAATTACATTTGATTCAGTATAATAGAATTCTCTTAACAATGGGATTTTTGTCTGTATCAAGTGTTTGGTTTGGTTTTTTTTTTGGTATCAAGCTTTTTAAGACTTTTTTAAAGGAAGAGTTTTATTTATGAGAATTTTTTTTGACTTGAAATCTGCTGTTTAATTTCAGTGTGTTCTTAAGAAAATGATTTTATAAATATAATGATAAGGTGAGTTTCATCAAGCATTTACAAAAAGCTGCATCACGCATCATTGGTTTATGCATGTTTTGGTTGCATGTCTGATCTTCCCTTCTGTGACCCCGGTTTAGTGTATATTAGATTTAGGTACCTAGAGTCTCAAAGCTTCTTGATTAGGACCTAAGAACTTCCAAAGCTTTTCATCATGTGTATTTATCTATGAAACTGGAAGTTAACTGTAATAATGTAAAATGGGTATTTTAAAGCCTTCAAAAGATAACTGAGCAGTGTGCTTGGATGTCTTTGCTAAAAAGAAATTCAGATACCCTGTATATGTTTTCTCTTCCTATCTAGTGTGTCTGGTTACTGTTGAGTTACTGTGTCTGGTTACTGGTTACTGATGTAGTTCAACCAAATTGAACTACAATTTACTGTTAAATTGATCAACTTACTGGTGGTAACTTAACCTGTTCTACTTTGAAATCACAAGCTAATTACAATTATACGCTTTTCATAAAAGTATAGTCATCCTTGGGGCACCTAGGTGGCTCAGTTGGTTAATAATCTACCTTTTTACATGGCTCAGGTCACGATCCCAGGGTTTTCGGGCTCCCTGGCCTGCTGCAGGCCCCGACTCCCCAACACCCACTGTTCGTTCTCTCTCTTGCTCTCTCAAATAAATAAATAAATAAATAAATAAAATCTTAAAAAAAAAAAGAACAGTCATCCTTGTTTATAATTACTTTATTGCTGTGGGTGAACAAGTGCTTTAATTTTGGTGAATTGTGAAATGTTTCACCTGGAAAGACAGGTACAGGTCTTTGCCAAGAAACCAGGACAGGTAATAAACATTGTCTCCAAAAATTGTTAGGTTTCTAAGATGCTGGATGATTCTAGGCAAGAAGTGGGAACCGTTTTTTGGTTGCTGGAATAGTTCTGAGGCATTGCTGCTCTCTGCTGTAATCCAGAGTAGTCACTGTTTTCGGATGTCCACTTAGTGTTCTATGATTATAATACAGTGTTCATGTATTCAGAGCAGAAAGGACAAAGAGATGACATATAGACCGTTTTAGAGGCCTGAGTGGTCGGAGACATGCCTCCGAGCTGTGTGCGTAAGATTGTTAGCCTTGGACTCCAGGGCCTCTACTGCTGGAGGCAGAGATCCCATTTCAGAGGTTTATAACTCTGCAGGAGGTATAACTCCCATCTTTACCTCTGGGGGGGATCTTGGGGTGGGGCAGGGTGGGCAGCGCAGTTTGGGGAAGAGGAAGACCTAATAGCAAACTGAGTTGACAGTCAGGGGTCAAACTACTTTTTTTTTAAGTAGTTACTTTGCAGACTAATGTCATTTCATTCCCTTCCAAACTTTTTTTTTTTTTTTAATCTCCCCTGGACCTTTGGAGCCTCCTAATTAGAAACTTCTACATATCAGCATTTCCTGATCCAAACTTTTATTCTAGAGTTGGGCTTAAGAGCATCTGTTTCCCTCAGAACTAGAGGTTCCTCAAGCCACAGAAAGAAAACTATCTTCCTTCTTAAGCTTAAAACCAAATTGCTAAGTATACAGCTGAGAACAGTTACAAAATAACCAAATACCACTATATCCTCCCTGTAGTGTTTTAGAGTTTTGTTCTTGACAGCACAACTATTAAGATTTGGAAGTTAGTAATTTTCTATATTCAGTTTATCAGCAGGGCAAGAAGTGAACTTTAGGGAGCCAGCTGTATACGTACCATGTCTCAGTTTGTGCTGTGAATCATTTGGATTCTTTTGTTTGCAAGCAATGGAGAGAGATGATCTTAAGCACAATGGGGATTTGTTTGAAGCAAGAGCTGGGTAGCCAGTCCTCAAAGTGGCCTCAGGTAAAGGCAGCTCCTGGGATCTCAGCAGCCAAAACTGGCAACCTTTTTTTTTTTTTTTAATTATTATTTTTTTTAATGCGGGCGTCACTAAACTAACTGCCTTCCTGGCTCTCAAAATCAAATTCCCTAGAGGGGTGGAGCTTGATTGTCTCAGGCTTGGTTGGATCAAGCTTCCCAGTCTGGATAAATTACTGTGGCCAGAGGGAATGATTATTATGATTTGCAAAATAAGAGATTTGGGTAGGAGGGAGGGAGGGAAAGAAGAGGGACTGAACACTGAAAAGGTATAGCTGACCTAGAGTTAATTTCAGATAGGAAAATGTGGATGAAGGAGTTACAGTCCTGGGTTACTTGTGAATTGTGTGCTAACAGTCTTAATAACCGTTCACGTAGGGTTTTTCTTGAGGGAAGACTGTTTGGAATTAAATAGGTTTTTATTGTTTTAACTATAAAACAATGAGAAGGAGCTATCTCAGTAATGGTTTAAAAAAATGAAAAAGTATACATCAGAAACTCTGATTTTTGTTTTGTTTTGTTTTTTCTCCCTATCATCACGTTCTAGTTTGTCAGTGGGAGACATTTTTTCCTTGGTCATTAAGAAGCTTATTTAATATTTTTTTTTACATTTAATCCTAATGTAAGGATAATATAGTCAAAGAAAATGAGTAAAATAAATACCAAATTAGGGGGTGTTTTGTGACCAGTGAGACCTGATCGGATTTTTTTCATATATTTATTCTTTAATACAATGAATTTGCATTTATTCTTGGTATTCAGTCCATCAATAAGGCATTATAAACTTACGTTTTTCCTTAAGGAAAGTTGCCACCTAATATGCAGTCACTTTGGGTTCATGCTGGACTTATGTTTCTTGGGGTTTTAGAAGGTATATTTCAAAATTTAAAATATTTAAAATTTTAAATTGCTAAAATATTTTCTCTATTGGTATGATTGATTGGGAAAACATTAATTGTAGTCCACAATATTTTGTGTTTTTAGTTACATAATATAAAATACACAGCTTTGATAATTAAGTGTTAAGTGCTACGTGAGCGACTGGCATCATGAGTTATGGGAATTTAGCAAAACAGCAAGAGGTAGTTATATGTAACTAATAATCTGAATATGTGATTAGTACTATATAAATTAGGGATAATTTGTCAGTTTGTTTTGCAGAAATTTTGCATTGAGAAGCAAATGGTATGTTCCTGTTATAAGGAGACAAGAGAATATTTCTCTCTTAATGTTTATATAGTTCTCTCTGGCCTCCCCAGTGCTACTTACAAGAATTATTAAGCCTGATTAAATATATGTGTTCTTGCTACTTGCTCTGGCGCCCACTTATAGAGTTGCCTGTGGGAGAGGCATTGCCGTCACGGATGTGGAACCCACAATTCAGACTCTGCCCTTCTAATTCACTGGAGGGCGAGATGGTGGTTGGCAATGGTGCTCATAGCGAAATCTTGTTTTGTGTTCGATAATACATGTGACCTCTCCTTGGACCGGTATAATCTGTGTTTGGAGACAACCGCCTGAGCTCCCAAGGTGAATTTTGTATATTGCACACAATTTATAAATATTTTATGTTGGCATCCACATGGACACTTCAGATTTGAAGCTTCATCTGTTCCATTTTGTAAAATAGGACGGTATACTAAAACTTATTTTGTGTATAGATCGCTTGTCAAGAAACTCCTTAGTGGGTAGCTCCTCCGTTCACCTTGGGAATCTTTTTTCCTGCACAGTTGTGTGTTTTAAGATTAGAAGCTGTTATGCTCTGACTCCCCTTAGGGCACTAATGACCAGCTATACTAATAAGCAAAGTTACGTTTTTCTCCCCAGCTCCTTAATAGGATAATCTAGGGTTATTCTGGGTGTATTTAACCATATTTTCTTTTTCTTTTTTTTTTTTTTTTTTTTTTTTTTTTTTTTTTTTTTTTTTTTAAAGATTTTATTTATTTGACAGAGAGAAACACAGCCAGAGAGGGAACACAAGCAGGGGGAGTGAGAGAGGAAGAAGCAGGCTTCCTGCCGAGCAGGGAGCCCGATGTGGGACTCGATCCCGGGTCTCCAGGATCATGACCTGAGCCGAAGGCAGTGGCTCAACCAACTGAGCCACCCAGGCGTCCCCATATTTTCTTTTTCAACCAAATAGAATTTAAATGAAATTTAAATCACATAGTAATCCTTAATAAGACATTGGTTATTGAAGGGGTGAGCTCAGCTGTTCAGTAAAGTGATTCAAGCCTTTTGCAGTGAACTTTTCCAGCCCAAACCACCACTTGTAAACTTGGAAGAATTTACAGATTAAACCAATTTATCCCCCTAACACCATCTATCATGATGGGTCACAACCTCCTGCCTCACAGAAAGAAGCAAGTCTATTACTGCCACTACGGCTACTCATCTCCATAAAATATTATCTAAGAGAGCAGGGCTTTGTTACACAATAAGATCATAATTGGGCACACCATGTTAGTAATAGTTTCAGCAAAAGATTTATGTTAATATCTCTATAAAAACAATTTTGTGTAAATTAGGGAGACTTACTTCAAAGGCCTACTCCAAAAGTTATAGTGTATAGTTTTTTAAAAAATCTTAAGCAAATAATGGTTTAAAACAATAAACTGATTTTGCTGAAATAATCTTGACTGGGGCTTTTTTTGCGGCAAAATTACTAGTACTCTAACAGTTTAGTAAAAATTTATTAGATTTAGTGATTTATAACAATTTAGAATTTAGCATCTTCACAGGATCTCAAAGATTTTTCCTGAAAGTTTGGGGGAGGTTTCCTAAGTCATAAAAAAAAGTCATGATGAGAGGCTAATATTGGTAGGAGGGATAGAGTAAAAGAAACACTATAAAAACCAAGTATGAATTGTCCTGTGAATTCATTTTTATTTTAGGAGTCTATCAGATTTGGTGATAATCTTGCACACAAGTAGGAAGTAATAATAATGTGTATACCAGGAAGTGCACTGTGACATTGTTTATAATGACAAAAGGTTGGAAACAACTGGGCTGCCTCTTTGGTGGAACCAGGGCAATAAATTCCCTGTCCATATAAGCAGCGGGACGGTGTCACTGTTAAAAGGAGGAAATGGTTTGGCTTACAGGGTGGGGACTGTGCGCTTAGATGTGCTGAGGAAAAACAAGCTGCTCAGGTGTGTATAGCTTGCTATAATTTGTGTGTGTGTGTGTACGTGTACACGCGCGCATGTGGAAGAAAACAACATACAAATACCTGTTTGCTTATGCAAAATTCCCCCCGGAAGGACACCAAAAACACCAAAATCCTGGCTGGCCCTGACATGGGATGGGTGGGTGGGGAGAGGAGCATAAGGAAGACTTCACTTGTACTGTGTATCCCATCTGTACCTTTTGTATCGTATGCAGATGATTCCTATTAAAAAATAAATAGGAAAGAAATAGTCACTGGTGTTGCTTACCACACCCCTTCCCGTGGTCTTCCAGACTTCAGGTCCCCACTTAAGGTTTTTTTTGTTTTGTTTTTAAAGATTTTATTTGTTTATTTGATCGAGAGAAACAGCGAGAGAGGGAACACAAGCAGAGGGAGTGAGAGAGGGAGAAGCAGGCTTCCCATAGAGCAGGGATCCAGATGCGGGGCTCAATCCCAAAACTGCAGGGATCATGACCTGAGCTGAAGGCAGACTGCTTAACGACCGAACCCCTCTTTGTTTTGTTTTAAACACAAGTGATATACACTAGTCTTCAAGTAAGGAATTCTTTGCTTTGTGTTTGTGCAAAACAGTGTAAATAGGCATTTACTTTTTAGAGGCTCCCCCCCCCCGCCCCCACCCTGTTTCCTGGCATTTTTTTTTTGTGAATTCATGATTGATGATGATTTGGTAAAAAGTAAATAACATTCGTTTTGTCAAAAATAGCCACGGGATAAAGTTAAACCAGTCATTCTCAAGGGACATAGTTTTGATTTTTTTTTTTTTAAGTCCAGCCAGGATGTTGTTAAAGTTTGTATTTGTTGCAAATATATTTCTAGTTTATATGCTTAAACTTCTACACAATAGTAACAAAAAGTTTAAAGCAAACAATCAGTTGATTTGTTTTTCTTCTGTTTTTTTAAACTTAGAAAATAGAAAAATTATCTGGTCACTTGATCAGTTTGCTGTGTACCTAATTTTTATAATCTGACTTCATATCTTCTTGACCATTTTAGGCCTGAGCTTCAGGAATTTTCACTGTGGGATTATAGTATATTTCTCAGTTTAGAGATTCTTTGACCTAGTGTATTATTTTACCCAGTGGATTCAGGGATTGGTACCAGACAGACTCACAGGACTGACTTAATAAATTTCAAAAATTAGAGTCTCAGTGGAGCTAATATTTGAGGGAGTTCCTTGAGAAATTTCCTAGTTGTTAAGTCCATGTAAGAATACAAGTTTCGGGTCACAAGGCTGCTTGATACCCTCTGAATACAATGGGAATTACATAAATGTTTTCATTAAGTTAGGGTCACTAGATAGATTATTCTTTTCAAATTTAGGGATTTTTCTCTGTTTGGATAAAATATCATGGATTTTTAATCAGCTTGCTGTGTGTCCTATAGAGTGCAAAGAACAAAGTCCTGTTCCCAGTACTTTTTTCACGTTTTTTTTTCTCTTTTAAGAGGGTTGATGTCTGTCAGCCTTCTAGAAACCCGCTTCCAGATCCTGTCGGGAAAGAAACCCCTCTGGGGTACTGTGATGGGGAAAGAAGACAGGATAGCCAAAATCTTGTGAAGCCTCTAAAGAATATGTATTTGTGGCAGATACGGACTTGGGTTTCCTTAAGTTGTATTGACATTTTAGGAAGGAATTATTAATTCACTTTGGAAGGGAGATGTGTTACTTGTCATATTCATTGTCAGGTTCAATTTTCCCGTCTTGTGCTTTCAGGGAGGAAATAATGCTGGCCACACAGTTGTTGTAGATTCTGTGGAATATGATTTTCATCTTTTACCCAGTGGAATAATTAACCCAAATGTTACTGCATTCATTGGTAAGTGTATGAACTGAACCACTTGGGTTTTTTTTCCCCCTTGATTGATTAGTGTGTTCATATTTTTCATTATCTGAGCTGATTTCATCTCTCACTGCTCAAATGATTCACTGATCCCTTATTAATCTTGACCTTGGTACCTTCTGGACTATACCTAACTGGCTGTTTTATAGCTCTGTCTTTTAGCACTAATACCTTTTGGAATAGTTAGTATTTAACTGTCATTGGCAATCTTAATTTTATAAAGTAGATCATCAAGTCAGCTTTCCAAATGTTAATGCACAGTAAGCAATATAGGGGGTGTTTCATGGATTGATTCTGAACCCTTATAACATAATGCAATCTGCAGTCTTTTAGTTTTTTAATCTTTAAAAATGCTAATCACAACCCACTAAATTGATTTTATGACCACTAATACCATATGATTCCCTAATTTGAAAGGCCTTGATTTAGCAACTTCTGTAACCTGGTTCCATTTGCCTAGAACGACATAACTTGGTTCTTTCAAAACAACAGTTTTTACTTTGTTTCAAAGAAATTTCAGATTATACCAAATGTAATATTAGTGTTTCATAGTCTATGCATTATGTATTTACATTACGCTACTGTTTAAAACTGGAGTCATTTCTGTGATAACTCCCTTAATAAATCGGATGTCCCATTTGTCAAAGTCCTTCACTCTTCCACTGTTCTACTTAAGGGTTATCGTCCATGTCTGTATTTTAAGTCCAGATATTTAAGGTTGGAATTTGTTTGCTTTCCTTTAGGAAATGGTGTGGTAATTCATCTTCCCGGATTATTTGAGGAAGCAGAGAAAAATGTCCAAAAAGGAAAAGGTATGGAAAAAATGACCACTTTGCCTAGGGACTAGTTTGCTTTGGAAGGGAGATGTGTTACTTGTCATATTTATTGTCAGGTTCAATTTTCCCCTGTCTTGTACTTTCATTGGGATCTCATGTCAGACAAAGTTAACATTTTGTCTTATACTTTAAAATTGCTGGTTATTGTAGGGCAGCTTTTCCAATGTCTGTTAAATTGTATTCATTTTAATCAGTATTTTGAACAAAAGGCACACATAATAAGGTCATTGTGTAAGCCCGGATTTTTTACACCTGGGTCATCTGCAGAGTATCTCTAGGCTGCTGGGATTGCTATCCACAGCGGTGAGATTCCGATTCCTGAGCTCCTTTTGTCATTTGTTCTCAGGTCGGTGTCCCCATGTCCCAATCCAAACATTAGCTCCAGGAGTCAGTCTTGTTTCTCTTGGTCATACAGCCCAGGGATAAAAGAGGGTTGTTTACCTCCCTCCCTCCAAATGAAGGAAATACTCCTCCTATGGCAAGCATTCACTTCCGACTCCTCAAAAAAAATTTTTTTAAGGCTTAATTTCCTGCCTGTCCTAATCTCTTCTGGATTTTTAGAAGGCTGTTTACATTCAGTTTGGCTGCATCGCTAGAGTTTGAGGGGAATTTGGTCATGCAAATAATATGCAGTTGAGCAAAAGCATTATTTCCTCCTAGCTTGGCTCGTATTTAAAATAATCCGTTTCATTACGTTGTTAAAGTTTATTGTTCAGATTTAAAAGTAGCAGTCCAGGGGCGCCTGGGTGGCGCAGTTGGTTAAGCGACTGCCTTCGGCTCAGGTCATGATCCCGGAGAACCGGGATCGAGCCCCACATCGCGCTCCCTGCTCGGCGGGAGGCCTGCTTCTCCCTCTCTCACTCCCTCTGTTTCCGTTCCCTCTCTGGCTCTGTTTCGCTCTGTTAAATAAATAAAATCTTAAAAATAAATAAGTAAATAAATAAATAAAAGTAGCAGTCCAACCTCGAGTGTTCCTAACAACTAAATCTGACTCACAGAATCCTGCCTGCCCTCCAGCAATCTCTGTTGTCCTCTCTGCGGATTTTACCTACAGGTTGCTGGTTGCTTTTGAATCTGCCAGCTAGAAGTTCTCATGCTGCCGTGAGGTTCCCATGCTGCTGTCTGTTCTCCTTCATCCCCTTAAAAAATTTTGCCCTCCTTTCTCTTTCCTTTTGGCCGGTCTAATCCAACTGAATCCACTTTACTAATTTTCTTTGTAATATTTTCTGTAGAATATGCCTGAAGCTAACTTTAGAATATGTACTTACATGCAAACCAGCTGTAGTCGGGAGGCTTAATATTCCCGTTTCACTTTTAGCACTTCCTCTTTATCAGGAATCCTTTTCGAAACACATCTTTGGGTATTACCAAAATTAACGGCTAAGTTTTAATATCTAGATTTTAGTTTTGAAAAGGTTTAGAGCTTGGCAGTTTATTCTTAGAATGCTTGTAGCTTACTAAGGTACTGTCTTTAAAAAAACATCTCCATTTAGATTATTCTATTCATTCAGCAGTAGTTCTTTGAACATTTATGAGTTGTTAGGCCCCATGCTGTGAAAAATTCATGGCCCCTGCTCTCAGGTATTCACAGCTAAATGGGAGATATGGATGTCACATTATAAGTCATTGTAGTGAGGGCAGTGGGCTGATAATGCTTTGGAGGAATTAGTGAGAACATTTTATTATTTCCTTTAATACCACCTTTGTATAATTGTCTTTTGGGAAAGAGCACTAGTCCCAAAATAAACCCTTTTCTTGAAATTCTCCAGCTCTGCAGCTAATTCTTCCTCCCCTGCCTCTAACAACAATGACCTTTCCTCCCATTTGCTTTTGGATTCTTAGAAGTATTTTATGTGGATTTGGCTGGCTTGAGTTTGGAACTGTTCAGAATAAAATATTTAGAAAGATGGAATTAGTGAATGAGTATAAATATAATGAATGACAGGTGAGAAAATTCTTGCTAAACATGTTTCCTATACAGAAGACAAGATGTGTAAGTGATTACTTCCGTGGAAAATACTTTTAAACATTGTATTTCTAAAGAAATTGAGATACCATACAAAGTGTTTAATAAGCTGTATCTTTTTTCTCCTTCTGTCTAGGTCTGGAAGGCTGGGAAAAAAGGCTTATCATATCTGACAGAGCTCATATTGGTAAGGGGCACATAATGCATTTAACCGTCTTCTTGCCAGAAACTTGTCAATGGAAGCATTTAGTAGCCAATTTTTCTTTAATTTTAGTGAAAACTAAATAGGGTGGATTATAATAGCTGGGCTCCAAATACGTGAAATCTTAGTAATTTTTTTCTTCTCTTTCGGCTTAAGGAATTGGCTGAATTCTCCCTATTTCTGAAGAAAGAATTAGCTAACCAAATGAATCATAAAAGCAGTACTCCACGAGACATCTCTAATTCTGTTATAAAATACACTGCATCAAAATAAAAGAGTATTTATTTGCACATTAATTATGTAAAAGCAGGCCTGCTCTCTCGCACATCTGTAGAGTGATTCTTTGTGTCTCAAATATAATAACGCAGCTTTTTCAATGGTTCATAACTTTATTCAGAGTAGCCTCTCCTCCGTGATTAGTTAGAGCAAACTAGATTCTAAAGTTAATTTCAACCACCACTAACAAATTTGAAGTTTGTTTCCCTGTTACTGTCCTATCTGGTGTGATAGGATTGTTAATTATGGAGACAGTAACCAGGAAAGAGAGAATGGACTGATACAGACTCTTCAGTTGTATTTAAATATAGGTGTCCTCTGAGGCAGTGGTTACTCTAGTTTTAGCATTGATCCCCATTTAAGAGCAGCCCCCATGGGGGCACCTGAGTGGCTCAGCCTATGAAGCATCTGCCTCTTGACCTCAGCTCAGGTCTAGATCTCAGGGTCATGAGCTCAAGCCCCACGTTGGTCTCTGCTCTGGGCCTAGAACCTGCCTACATTTAAAAGGCAAAAAAAGAGCAGTCCATCAAAGTTCTTAAGTATCCTTGCCTCCAAATAACAGTCAGAGGCTGGAAGTCTATGTGTACCCTCAGTAACACATAAAATAACTTCTTGGATGTAACTGCTGGACTGACATGTTTCACTCACTTTTTCTAGCCTCCTTAGAAGCTTATTAGATCATTGACTTCAGACCTTTCTTTTCTTTATATAAACATTTAAAGTTGCATGGTACCTTTCATACTGCTTTAGCTACAGTGCACAAATGTTGACATTTTGTATGTTTATTTCCATTCAGTAGAAAATAGTTTGTAATTTTTTTGTGATTTGTTTGACCTTATGAGTTATTGAGAAAGGTTTAAATTTGTAAATATTGGATGATTTTTCTGATTTCTCTTATTTCTAATTTTGTTGCAGACAGAGAATATACTTTATGATCTCCATCTTTTTACATTTGTTGAGACTTGTTTTATGGCCCAGCATGGGGTCTGTTTTGGCCCATGTTCTACATGCACTTAGAACACATGTTCTTTTGAGTAGAGTCGTTGACTGTTCTTGAAGTGCCTGTTAAACAGTGTTCATTCAGATCTTCTGTGTCCTGGCTGATTTTTTTTCTACTTGCTGTCAGTCACCCAGAAAGAGAGGCATGTTGAAACCTCCAACAAAAAATTGCGATCTTATTATCTATTTTTCTTTTTGACTCTTGTCAGTTTTTGCTTTGTCTGCTTTGAAGCTCAGGTAGATTGCATGTATTGCATGCATTTACATTTTTGATGAGTTAACTCTTCCATCATGATGAAATATCCTCTTTTTATATGGTAATATTCTTTACTCTGAAGCCTGCTTTGATATTCATATAACTATCAGAACTTTCTTAAGATCAGTATTTGCATGATCTTTTTCAATCTAATAATCTTTAACCTACCTATATCTTTATATTTACAAGGCATTTATTATAAGCTAAATATAGTTGGATCTTGCCTTTTATTCACTGTGACAATGTTGCTTTTAATTGGAATGTTTAGATATTTATTTTTAATATAGGTAATTATCAGTATGATTGTATTTATATCTGCTTTTTTCTATTTGTTCCTTTTGCTCTTTGTCTTTTTTCTTCCTTTTGCTGATTTCTTTTAGATTTAATGTGGTAAATATTATCTGCACTATTAGTTTATTAGTTTATACCTCCTGTTTTGTGAATTTGGGTAGTTGTTCTGGGATTTATAATATACAATTTTAAGTCATCATTATCTACCTTAAAATACTGTAACATTTAACCCAAGATTTTTATAAGAAAATTTTCCATTTCCCTTGTCCAGTCCCTTGTGTCGTTATTGTCATACGTTTCTTATCTACATTGTGATAAACTCTATAATGTGTTCTTATTATTTTTGCTTTGAACAGCCAGTTTCCTTATAGAGAAATTTAAAAATGAGTCCATTGTTGGCCAGTTCATTACATTAGCATCCTTCAGCAAGTATGCAAGAAACTATTATAATTGTGCGCTGTCTCATTGAAACTCATAACAAAATTTGTAGTATAAGAGATCTTTATTGAGGGGAAGAGACCTGAGAAGTGGCTGAGACTTGAAATTTTTTTAAACATTTGAAATGCAGGTTGTTGGGTGGTCTCTCCTTTGACTCAGCAACTCGCTGATGAAAGACCACTCTGTGCCTGGTGTGGTGGGCACTGAGGATTCAGAAAAGACCAATAAAAATTCCTAATGGAGTTTATAGTATAGTAGGGAGAGACAGATAATAAACAAGATGAACTTGGCATGTAGTGATGCGTTCCAAGGAGAGGAAAGGAGCCCCGTGGAGTATCTGGCAGTTTGTTAGGAGGGATCTATAACTTCACATAAAGTGGCTGGGGACATTTCACTGCGAAGATGACACAGCCTCTGCTAAAGGAGATGACCAAAGAATGGGTCCTAGAGACATGCAGTACAGCACCAAGACTGTCGACAACAATGCCATATTGTGACTTAAAAATCAGTTCAAAGGTAGGTCTCCTGTTACGTGACCACGACTTAAAGAACAAAAACCAAAAAACACTTTGAGGAAAGAAGACCTGAGGGGATAGGTGAAATCAGCAAAATGGATGCTATAAGTACTGAGGCTCACACCGGACACATTCATACAGTGAAATATTCATAACATTAACAAAACTTAATATTAATTTTAAAAAAAGATGGTGTCAATAAAACTTACCTACTGAACACACATAATCATCTTTTATTTTAAAAATCAGACGGAGTCCCCAAGGCAGCATTTTTTTTTTCTCAGTATCTAGGCTTTAGAAAATGGAACAGGTACTCAAAGCAACTTCACACAAAGACTGTTATCTCAAAAACAGTGTTAGTGGAGGCATCAAGGCTCCATGCCACGGTGGAGCTTTATGAAAGTAATTACTTTGATTTCCCTAATAGCTCTTTGGGGCCTAGAGAAACCTAAAAAACAGTAGCTCTGTAGCAAGGTACTAAATTTAACTTCTGAAAACTATGGTTTACCTGCTTTCCATCAACCATTTCCTTGTGATTTTCCAGCTGCCTTTGTAACTTACTTGAAAATAGAAGATAAAGCAGATATTTCGATGTAAAATGTCTTTTCATTCAAAAGAAATGGCTTCCTCCAACAGTTTTTGTCATAACTGGTTTGCAAAGTCGGAGTTTAATGAAACAGCTTCCTTTTTTTTTTTTTTTTAAGATTTTATTTATTTATTTGACAGAGAGAAACGCAGCTAGAGAGGGAACACGAGCAGGGGGAGTGAGAGAGGGAGAAGCCGGCTTCCCGCCGAGCGGGGAGCCTGATGTGGGGCTCCAACCTGGGACTCCGGGATCATGACCTGAGCTGAAGGCAGATGCCCAATGACTGAGCCACCCAGGCGCCCCAGTGAAACAGCTTCTTAAGAACTATTCTGGCCCCTCAAGAGTAGATAAGAAAGGCTATAAGGTCTATACAAAATTAGGAGCATGACAATAAACTAATCCCTGTAGCATATGATAGCTATTACTAAAATACGTAAACATTTAATATAGCACACAATACAGCAAAATGCATAGTAACCGTACAGTATTTTACCCCTTTAACCACTGAGTGCCTTGTCATACAGAACCTTTCTTGTGCCCAAAAGAGCTACGCTGCTCTGAGCCACATCATGATGAAAGAAATTAAATCCGACACAAATAAATGGAAAGATACTCTGTGCCCAGGGATTGGATTAGTATTGTTAAAATGTCCACACTACCCGTAGAAATGCATAGATTTAGTGCGATCCCTATCAAAATTAGAGTGGTATTTTTCACAGAAATAGAACAATCCTAAAACTTGTATGGAACTACAAAAGAAATGGAATAGTCAAGGCAGTCCTGAGAAAGAAAAACCCAAAAACCCCACCGACTCAAAGACAGGGAGAACACATTGGTAGTTGCCGGAGGCAGGCTATTGGCAGGGGTGTGCAGAATGGGCGGGGTCGTCAAAAGTTACAGACTTCCAGTTACAGAATGAAAAAGTCACGGGGATGTCATGGACAGCGTGGCGACTACAGTTAATAATACTGTATGGTGTACTTGAAGGTCGCGAAGATAACAGATCTTAGAAGTTCTCATCATGGGGCACCTGGGTGGCTCAGGAGAGCATCCGGCCGGCTCTCAGTCTCAGGTCTTGATGTCAGGGTTGTGAGTTCAAGCCCCACATTGGGCATGGAGCCTACTTAAAAACAAAAAGCAGTTCTCATCACAAAATTTGTGGCTGTTTATGGGGATGGATGTTAACTAAACTCACTGCAGTAAGCATTTTCTGTTTAGACAAATACCAAGTCCTGTTCTGCACCCGAAACTAATGTTATATGCCCATATATCTCAATTTAAAAAACCCCAAACCTCTGATGACATTTCCCAGTTATTTTCTACTCCCCGTCATCAAGGGTAACCACTGTTCTCTCACCATAGATCAGTTTTGTCTATGTTTGAATTTTATACAAATTATACATTTATATAATCTGTTGTGTCTCACTTCCACTTAGCAGCGTGCCCATTTGATTCCTCCTATTAAATGAAGCAATGTCTTATTTTCATTGCTGAGTCGTATATTCCCTTGTATGAATATGGCACAGTTTTTCCATTTTTACTGTTGATGAAACTGAGTCATTTCCAACATTGAGTTATCACAAGTAATATTGCTCTGCACATTCCTGTAAATATCTTTTCGTGTATAATAGGCCACTGTAGTTTAAGGGCATCATTGCTATCCAGTTCTGTGGCACTGAGACAGATAGTGGTTTACAGGGTAATTTTATTTTATTTTATTTTTTAAAGATTTTATTTATTTATTTGACAGAGAGATCACAAGTAGGCAGAGAGGCAGGCAGAGAGAGAGAGAGGGAAGCAGACTCCCCGCTGTGCAGAGAGCCCAATGTGGGCCCCGATCCCAGGACCCTGAGATCATGACCTGAGCTGAAGGCAGAGGCTCAACTCACTGAGCCACCCAGGCACCCTACAGGGTAATTTTAAATCACAGGATAAAAACATAGTTTCTGTATTGTGATCACCTAAGTGTGGGAAGTGTTGAACTCCCTATGGGACCATTAGGGAAAGCTGCTGGCCTTAAACAGCTGTGCTTATTACCTTGCCAGGCAGAGGAGATGACTGCCTGCAATTCTGCAGTGTTTCAGAAAGGGGACCTGGGGCAGAAAAGGCTTTAGAGATTAGGGTTCATCAGAGGGTGGCTTAAGGTCTGATTTCCTCGATTTTTTTTCCACTTTCAACATCCATAACTACAACATTAGCTTCTGACACTGCCAAATAGTTTTTTTGACATGCCACCACTAGTTCTAGGAACCTCATATCAGTGGTTCCCTTTAAAATTTATACATTTCAACTTACTGGGTATAGTAACAATCATTAGTGAAAAGAGATCATGGTTTAATGTACAGAAAAATGATTAAATTGTAAAGTTTAAGTGGGTAAACTTTATGGTACGTAAATTATATTCCCATAAGGCTTTTTTGAAACAAAAGAAGCTTTGGTTAAAAGTTTGAAGACCACAAACTTCATTTCTAGGCCTGCCTATTCCACAAAATCACTGTTTATTCAGTCGGTAAATATTTGAGAACTTGTAGGTGCAGGAAAGCAACTGGTAAGCTAATTGACGTGGTCCCAAGACTCATAAAATACTGGTAGGAGAGAGTGAGTGTGTGGGCGTGAGTGTGCACAGGCCCAGAAAGAGGCACATTCAGACAGAAGGGTGTGCCTTGTAGCCTGGGATGAGGAAGCATGTCCAAGTGACCCAAGGGCAGAAAGGGGGCCCCAGATGAAAGAGCATGCTCTCTATGCACAGAGGCCTCATAAAATTATCCTGTCTTTTTCTTTTGAGCAACAGAAAGCAATTGACTTTTAAAGGCAACGGGGATAGTGACATCATACTTGTGTCTTGCAAAGATGGCTTTGCTGCATTAAATATTATGAATTCGAGATGCCCAAAAGTGGAAATGTGCACACTCATTCGTTGGCAGTAGTTTTGGCTAGAGACAGTGGAAGCTCATGAGAGCCTGGTGAGAGAGAGAGAGATGTCAGAATAACCTACAGATGTCTGGAGGGTAGAACCTGAAGAAAAGAGGGTATCCTAGTAACCCGAGCTTCATAGAATTGTGGGGTACCCTCTTACTGGCAGTTTTAAAAATAATGCAGGTTACAGTTAGTAGAATGAACAGTCAGGCTTATTTTCATATTAATATTCCTCTTGGCATAATAAACCCTCACTTCCACCATTGTTGCTTTTTAAAAGGTATACATTTGGGGTGCCTGGTGGCACAGCTGGTTGAGCCCCCAATTCTTGTGGTTTCAGCTTAGGTCATTGGGCTCCACGCCTAGCATGGAGTTTGCTTGAGGTCCTCTCTCCCTCTCCCTTTGCCCCTCCTGCTGGTGCGCTCTCTCTCTCTCTCTCTCTCTCTCTCTCTCTCTCTCTCTCTCTTTCTGTCTTCCCCCTCCCTCTCTCATAAGTAAATCTTTTTAAACAAATAAAATATATCCATTTGATTAGTCATGATGAAATTAGACTGAAGGGATTTATAGCTCAAGTAACTTAAAATACGGTATGTTTTACTCCTCCTATACTACTTCTGTTTCAGCAACAACTGTGATTTGGTTTTTCTTTCCCTCAGTATTCGATTTTCATCAAGCAGCTGATGGTATCCAGGAGCAACAGAGACAAGAACAAGCAGGAAAAAAGTAGGTTTTTTTTGTTTTTGTTTTTGGTGCAGTTTAAGCATATCCAGACCCTAATGTTTAAATTTTAGGCCAGAGGTTTAAGAAAAATTATTAGAATATCCTGTTTAGATCCCAGAGAAAATCAGTAGGACTGTGAAAATAAACTTACAGAAAATAACAAAAACAGAAAATAGTCAAAGTACCTTCATTCTTTATGACAATCTGACCACAAGAACTCCCATCTTTCTTGTCTAACTCAAAGCTTGTTCTGATTTATTTTTAAGTTTGGGTACCACAAAGAAGGGCATTGGCCCAGTTTATTCTTCCAAAGCTGCTCGGAGTGGACTGCGGATGTGTGATCTGGTCTCTGACTTTGATGGCTTCTCTGAGAGGTAACCAACTTGTGTTTCAGAGTAGAAAGAGCAAACAGGAATTTGGGAATTTTTCAAATCCAGGATGCAAATTAGTAAAATCAGTACTCTAGTGGAATGGTGGTGGTGGGCTTTTTTGGTTTTATTTGGACTTTGAAGTTACTTTTATTGCTGAATCTCAAATTCATCTTTGTGAAAAGTAACCTCATGATGATATCCTAGCAGTACCCCAAGAAAGCAAAGCCAAATTTATATTTAAGGACTGGAGTTGGGAATGGTTTGCTGAGAAACAGATTTCCGGGGGTGCTTTGGTGGAGCTACCATATCCCAGAGTCTACACCCTCAGATTTCCATTCCATTCCATACCCCCACCCTCACCTAGCATAATTAGGCTCTTAGGTACTGGTGAACGGTTGTGTACCAAACTCACCTTAAAAAATAGAAATTGCCTCATTGTCACTTACTCTCTAGAAAAGTCTCCATGAGGAACCTAATCATCATCAAAGCTATATGGTGACTCAGTGACTGGGAGTTAGTTGGTTGCATTTAATAACAGGTGGACATCAAAGGCCGTACCTCTGTCTCTTTTTAAAGCATCATGTAGACCATCCCCTTTTATTTTACACACAGTGTAATATAA
This sequence comes from Spilogale gracilis, assembly GCA_004023965.1. Lineage (NCBI taxonomy): Eukaryota > Metazoa > Chordata > Mammalia > Carnivora > Mephitidae > Spilogale > Spilogale gracilis. The sequence continues at coordinate 132,228 of PITA01001050.1, read as the reverse complement.
TTCAGGTTTAAGTGTTGTTACAGATTTAAGTTCTTCCCCTTCCTTCCACACACATCACCCTGGTTATCTCATTGGCATTCCTAAAGTGCAATAAAAAGTACTATTTTTGAGTGTATTATTATTCATCTGACTGATTTTTTTAGATTATATTTCTTAGAATGTAGCTTCAGTTTGGGATTCATTTGTTATTAAAACCACTTATCTACAGAAACCATTTGAATCGAAGGATATTATTCTATTTTTAGTTGAGCTAATGTCTTGATTTGTCTCCATTTCTCAGATTCAAAGTTCTGGCTAACCAGTACAAATCTATATATCCTACTCTGGAAATCGACATTGAAGGCGAATTACAAAAACTCAAGGTAGTGCTTTCATGTCCTTTTTAATCCTTGTTTGCCAGGGGCACCGGAGTGGCTCAGTCTTTAAGCACCTGCCTTCAGCTCAGGTCATGATCCCGGGATCATGATCCCGGAGTCCCGGGATCGAGCCCTGCATCGGGCTCCCTGCTCGGCGGGAAGCCTGCTTCTCCCTCTCTCACTCACCCTGCTTGTGTTCCCTCTCTCGCTGTGTTTCTCTCTGTCAAATAAATAAAGAAAACCTTTAAAAAAAATTTTAAAGCTTGTTTGCCAGATTGGCATCTAAGATCTTTTATTTGGTCAAGTTTTGCTTTAGAAACTGCAAACATAAGAATGAAGAACATAGAGTGTTTAATTTCCTTTATGGAAATTACACTTCGAGAAGTTGTATATTAAATAATTTATAGTATAATAAATGCCACACAGATATGTGTAAAGCATTGGAAATAAGAACTGGTAAAGTAAGTTACTTGTCCTTTTTAAGTCTAAAAGCACATAGGCCTACCTAAAAGGGCAGGGCACGTTTGAGTCACTTCACATGTGCCTGAACGAAAAGATTGAGTGGGGAGCAGAGAGTAGGAGTTCACGGTCTTGTATTAGTCTTATATGCAATGATAAAGAGTTGGCTTTGTATCCTGGAGTTAATGAAAAGCTATTGAGTAATTCTGAGCAGAAAAAAGACTAGATTTGTATTAAATAAAAATCCTTCCTAGCAATGTGGAACATAGATCAATAGAGGGGTGGGCAGCAGGAGATAACCTATAAAACTGACTGGGCTATTCTGGAAGGAAGCCCCCCAGGGCCAGTGTCTTTAGCACTTTGTCTTAAAAGACCAAGTAAGTGATTGGCCAAAGGTTGGGTCCACATGTGGCTGCGTTTTGGTGTCAGTGGTGCCTGAATTCGTCAGTAGGGAAGTCTCCCACTCTTTCTACCCTTATGTTCATGCCTGATGTTTGGTGTTTCAAGCTGGGTCCTATGTATCTGATTATTACTTCTTCTCTTCTATAAATAGGTATGAACATGAATTCCAGAGCTGAGTAGGAATGTAAAACCTCATATGCCATTCTAGAATACTGGTAGACCTTAGGCCTATGTACTCACGAAGTTCCTTAAGGAAAAAAAAAGACCTCCGAGGAAGATTCTAAATGTTGGGTATTTAGATGTCAGTGTATTGGTCGTTGCTTGGAGAAGACTGCCATCTTCTTTCCAGTCTGTCATGCAACAGACATTTTAAATTTGTTTCTGGCAGCTTGGAAATACTTACGCAGTAAAGTGTGGATATGGCTTTTTGGTTCTCTTTTATTCATGTTGCATGGGAATATAAAGTAAATGAATAATCAGGAAGAGAATTGGGGAAGAAGATTCTTACTAGGTGGTGAATATTGAACCAGCAATTTAAGGAATAAGGGACATGATGAAGACGTCCTTTCTGGCATAACAAAAGGTCTAAACCAGGAATAAGCAGGAGACTAGAGCGGGGGTTGGGGGGTGGTGGGGTTGGGTAGCAGACTTTCATCAGTGGATATGACATATTCGGTGAGTTCATGAGTGGATGGTGGAATTTCCATATTAGACTGGCTGAATATGGAAACATAGTTGAAACTGGATTTTACTGTAGTTACACTTTAGGCCCTGGGAGAACTCTTATTTATATTACATTTTTAATTGAATTCAAAAATTAAGCAGTATTATTAATGCTTTTAATATGTTTTGTGAGAGTTTTAGAACGCTCATGTGTAAAATAGCATTTGATACTACCTAGTAGTAATACCGCTGAGATGCTGCTGTAATGGAATAGAGTGGCAAAGAGTATTTACAGTTACTGCTATTTGCATGCTCAGCAACGTCACTTGTGACCCGCACCAACATGTTGACAGTCACTGGATGTGTGTGGTTATATGGATTATAAATGCGGCTTTTTAAATACCTCGCAGAATATAAAGGCACCGTGTAGTGTACTCAGCTCTTTTTATTTTCCGGACAACTGGTTTATGAAGAGCGGAAGGTTGTCAGCATTGCTTGCAGTGAGGTCAGTGTAGAACCTTTCAATTTCATTGTTTTTCTACTGTCTTTGAGCTAGGGTCTCTTTTCTGGTTCAGGAGAATCAGGACGAGAGACCAGAGCTAATCCAAATACACGGCAGGGTGAGCACCATCATAGGCCCCCTTCTGCTTTGCACGAGTTCAGTTTGCTTTGTCACAGAGTCTAGCGAGTTTTACTTGTACAGATTATGTACATTTATTAGCACACACTGAGACTGGTTTTTATATTTGTCTGTAGGGTTATATGGAAAGGATTAAACCAATGGTGAGAGATGGAGTTTATTTCCTCTACGAGGCCCTACATGGACCACCAAAGAAAATCTTGGTAGAAGGCGCAAATGCAGCACTACTAGATATTGATTTTGGTAAGTGAGATATGACTTGTGAGAGCGTAACTGAGCCCTAAAGTACTTAGGGTACAAATAATTAATGTTTGCTTTACGGGACTTTAAAAGAAGGCTTTTAGCTCATATATTAAGGAATGGTGGACGTTTGTCATCTACTAATTGTTTTTTTAAAAGCACTATTGTAAAATACACAATGTATGTGTTACGTTTTATAGTTTACTAGAAAAATGAAGTCACTAATTGGGTCAGTGGATCTGGGATTCTGGAAACTGATTTCGTTGTTTGGTTCATGCTCCATTTGCTTGAAATTGTAAGATGACTAGAGGAATCCTATGGTAGTATCTTTACCTTTCTTTCAGCCTTTTTAAAAATACCGAGAACTAATAAACATTGTCATTAAACACGCCTATTCTAAGATCTGTGGAAATCTGTTAAGCTCCCTGGGCATGAGATTCTGAGTAGATTAGGGCATTTCCTCTACCTTCAAAAAGTTAAGGCTTTGGGACGCCTGGGTGTCTCAGTGGTTAAGCCTCTGCCTTCGGCTCAGGTCATGATCCTGGAGTCCCGGGATCGAGCCCCACATCGGGCTGCCTGCTTGGCAGGAAGCCTGCTTCTCCCTCTCTCACTCCCCCTGCTTGTGTTCCCTCTCAGTCAAATAAATAAAACCTTTAAAAAAAAAAAGTTAAGGCTTTAATGTCTTCCAGCTTCTGCCCCATTACATTGTTGGCCTTTCCCTCTGAACATGACCTCAAAGGATAAATCAGTGTTCTCAGCTCTTACTGACATTTCATTGGCTTTGACTCCCAAGCAAACCAAAGAAAAAGTGTTGTTTCTATTATAGTAGATATATATTTTTTGACTCCATAATATGCCTGTGGAACCTGGAAGGAAAGCAGAGTGTCTGGAGATGGAAGAGTATACCCCTCTGAGCTTCTCTTGTCATTTTTGGGATTATTCCCTTTTAGAGATCAGAAGATAATGAATACACAGAATTCTTAGTATACTGATATCACTCTAGATTGTGGCTATATCTTAGAAATCTGTATCAAGAAAATAAAATACTGTTTTTAAAACAATAGGAACATGTGAAGGACACTGGATTTAAGTCTACATAGTAGAGTAATGTCCGGGGTTTGGCATGAAATTATTTAGCAGTCCATTGGACGAGTACGTACCACATAGAGCTGAGTAACACACTCCAAGAGCCTTCCAGAATGAGCACGGCAGGGATAACAGGGAGAGCTCTAACTACCTGTAGTTTGATCTCGTTACAGACAGAAGGGATCGAGACTAAAAGTTGAGGTTCGCGAGGGCAGTTATAGTCAAGTCTGTCCAGGACCTCGAATGTACTCAGTTATACTATTTCTTACAATAGTTGTTTCAGAGTAATGTATAGCTGTGTTTGTAAAATATTTGTTTCTTTTTTAGGAACTTATCCTTTCGTGACCTCTTCGAACTGTACGGTTGGAGGTGTCTGTACCGGGTTGGGAATGCCCCCTCAAAATGTTGGAGAAGTGTATGGGGTCGTAAAAGCTTACACAACTCGAGTTGGCATTGGTGCCTTCCCAACAGAGCAGGACAATGTAAGTCTATTTCTCAGTAGATCCAGTTCTGAAAGTTTTAAAATAAAAAATTCTAGGCCTCCTGGGTGACTCAGTTGGTTAAGCGTCCAACTCTTGGTTTTGACTCGGATTGTGATCTTGCAGTTGTGGGACACAGCTCTGTGTGGGCTCTGCTTAGTGTGGAATCTGCTTCAGATTCCCTCTCCCTTTCTCGCCCTCCCTCGCTCTCAAACAAACAAACAAATAAAATCTTATAGGGCACCTGGGTGGCTCAGTTGGTTAAGCGTCTGCCTTCAGCTCAGGTCATGATCCCAGGGTCCTGGGATTGAGCCCCAGCTTTTGCGCTCTTTGCTCAGCGGCTAGCCTGCTTCTCCCTCTCCCTCTGCCACTCCCCCTGCTTGTGCTCTTTCTCTCTGTGTCAAATAAATAAAGCTTTAAAATATAAAATAAAATAAAAACTGCTTTTTTCCCCTTAATGAATTCTTTTCTTCCTGTGCTTTTCACTGAAGTGACAGCAGATTGGCAACAAAAGACAAAGGGCTAAAATTGTAAGTGCAAAGCTACATGAAGGTGGGTTTATGAGGGAGGTTGGGATAGTGGAAAGGAAAGAAGTGGTTAAAAATAAGGCCTGCCTTTCACCAAGAGCTTATTAGAAGCCGAGGCTGAGAAGAGTGACTTCCAGACTTGGTCTAACCCTAGCCAGCACATCCCTCTGGTGACATCGGGCCTGGCACTGTCCAGGTGTTGTATCCTCGGAAGCTCTTTGGACCTCATGACCCTCGGGGAGCTGGGTGGTGTCATTGTCCCCCTTCTATACAAGAGGAAACGGGCACGGAGAGCTGATACCACTTGCACAGAAGTCACACAGAGGGATGAGTCGGGGATTCAAACCTGACAGCAACATTTTAACAAACACATAGTTGTATTGATGTCAGGATACAAGAAATCAGAAAGGTGTAAATTAGGGAATAGGTAAATGATAAGTGAAAAATTGGGTTGTAGGGAATGGTTGTGGCTTAGATTTTTTTTTTAAGTTTATGTTTTTAAAAGTTTTTATTTATTTGTCAGAGAGGCATAGAGAGCACAAGTGGGGGGAGTGGCAGTCAGAGGGAGAAGCAGGCACCCCGCTGAGCAGAGAGCCCAATGTAGGACCCCATTCCAGGACCTAAGATCATGACCTGAGCTGAAGGCAGACGCTGAACCAACTGAGCCACCAGGCGCCTCTGTGCCTTAGATCTTGAGCATTGTCGTAAACCTTAATTCTTTTGTGCTGTCCACAACTCCTGACAAGCTTATGGTTTTCAGGAGGATCATGGAACTACAGCTCTTGGAACAATTGGCTTATTTTAATGAATTTAATAAATAATTAACAACCTTGTTTTTAATATGCACCATTTTATGTCTCAATCTAAATTTTAAGAAGTTATCCACCATCGTAAAAAATACTGGTTTTAAAGAAATGGTAAAAAAAAATGAAGCCAAATAATGCCTCGCTCGATATAGAATTCTGTCTTCCACTTAGTTATTTTTTGGAAAGATGTTCATCTCTAAGATTTTGACTTGTTATATGATCTTACATGTAATTCTATGGATGTACAGAATTGCTATTATAATCCTAAAGTCCTGTTCTCTGTTCTCTAGGAAATTGGAGAATTATTACAAACAAGAGGTCGAGAGTTTGGGGTAACCACTGGAAGGAAAAGAAGGTGTGGCTGGCTGGACCTGGTTTTGCTCAAATATGCTCACATGATTAATGGATTTACTGCGTGAGTATTCTTAGAAACATTTCTTTCAGGAAAGTAAGGTACAGTTCATGACCACAGGTTAAATTTTGTGGCATGCAAGCTTGAAAAGTAGTACCCTGGCAGGAAAAGTTCACTGTTTAGCCTCCAGATGAAATTAGACTCTACAAGATCTAAGGGAAAGGGACCCAAGGGAGAGGGCCCCAGGTTGTCATCCTACACATCCACAGTTGGGAAAAGGGAATCATGTTACTCCCACACACATGGTATAGAGGAAAGTGAGAGAGGTAGGTAGGTAGGTAGGTAGGTAGATAGATGGTGCATTTTGCTTATATGGAAGGGAGGCAATATAACTGATTTAGTGCGTGGGCTTGATTAATGTCTAACTTCTATTTTTGAATCTCAGATTCTTTGGTCGAGTTAATCTGTGTCTTTTTTATCCTCTTTAAAATCTACATAACAATATTATCTACTTCATGTGGGTGTTTTAAAAATTAGGTGAGAAATAGAGCATATAGCGCTCTCTCTGGCTCATTGCAGTCACTGGGTACAAAGCTGCTGTTCACTGTACATAATATGTAAATGTACTCGTTTGTATTAATTTAGCTTAACTTCCAGCAAATAACAAAATAAAGGATAAAAAAATAATTGTGGATAAGAATCCCAAACCTACCGTTTTCTCTAATTGTATAGATTTTCCCTTAAAACTGTTTCCCAGTCAGTTTCTTGGGAGATTTGTTGTATTGTGAAGAGGTTTGCTATTTGAACATTGCCTTTCCTTCCACTTAGGTTGGCACTTACCAAATTGGATATTTTGGACATGTTTACAGAAATCAAAGTTGGAGTTGCTTACAAGTTAGATGGTGAAATCATACCTCATTTCCCAGGTACCTTTTTCCATCTGTGATACTAAAGAATATTATTAGGTGAACATGTTAGAGCAATTTCGTTAAGTTCTTTTGGATATTTTATGGTATATAGACACGAGGTTGATACGCTCTTTGTGAATAGCCCAAGTATATTCACATATTATTGGCATTTGTTGAATAGCTACTATGCATTTGAATCCTGGGTTGCAGTAATAAGCATGTGTTCAGACTCAAAAATAGGAAAGAAGAAACATGGTCCTTCTGAGCTCAGCCAGCCATGCTGCTCCTGAATCTCATCTTTTCTATTTTGAAAGTAACTTCTGTGTAGGCGTTCTTCTCTTCCTTGAGAAATGTGGGGTAGGAGAAAAGAATGCTGCTCATAAGAGTAAACAGGCTCTTAATACATTTACCCACCCTGTTCTTCAAGCCACATGAATGATTTTTTTCCGATCTCCTATGTCAAAAGTGAGTGGTTGTAGGCAGACTTCCTACATGAGGCACTGTGTTTCTTCAGGCATATCTTTTAGTTACAGGATTTCTTCAGTTACTTAGGAAGTTCTGTAAATGTTTTCAGCTTGCAGAAATAGGAACTGTTCATTTGTTGAGTCATCCTATAAGCCTGGGAATATGCCAAACAAAGGAATATGCACTAGCTTAATGAAACTTGGTAAGCAGGTTTCGTGACTTGCTGATGATGACCAGTCCTTGGGAACCAAGAATCACCTCAAGTTCTTAGAAACACCTTTAAAATCATTACCTGTTAGTCCAACATCTGGGCCGTCTCCAGTTTGGTTTCTCTTAACTGTTCTTTTCCCTGATTGTGGATCACTGTTTCTATGATTAATGAGTTCTAGTTGAATGTGCATATGTTGTAGTGACTCGGATTCTGTTATCTTCCTCTGAAGAGAATTGGCTCTTGTTTTAGGGAACAGTTAAATTACTGGCTGATCATCTTGAACTCGTATAAGCTTGGTTTTCTGCTATGTTAGTACAGTTACGTGAAGAGCCCAGGCTGTTTCCCAAACCTCTATTGTGGTGTGGGTCAGGCTCCAGATTCCAGCTCCTCCGTGGATCTCGGTAGCTTGGTTTTAGGCTTCATTATGGAGGGTCTGCGGTCAGTTGTACCCTTGAGCATGGTGTTTAATTTTAAGGAGCAGCCTTTCTGCTATCTTGGTTGGATGCCAGGGGAGTTAGCAAGATGTAGGGCGATCGCTCTGGTTGGGCAGTGCTGGAGCTCCGGTGTGTCCTGTCCCCTCCCTTCTCTCAGCACTGCTTGACCGCTAGCGTCTGTCCCACTCGGCTGTGTGCCAACTAATATCTGGAAAGCCTCCAGTTGTCCCTTGGGTCCCTGCATATGAAGTTGAACATTAGCCTTGGGACTTTCTTGTGGACTTCTGAGGGGTGCGAGCTCCCTGTGTGGCCTCCTCCTCCCTCACACTTGACCATGATGACTCTAGGTACTTAAGCTTTGTCGAAACCTGATTATTTGCCTTCTTAGCTCAGTGGGACCACTGTTCTCCACTGACTCTGGTGTCCTGGCTTCTAGTGGCTGGGAGATTGTCCCCGGGCAGAAAGTTGCATAATTTGAGGACTTGCTTGTGAGTTTTCTTTCCTCAGAACCTGCAGTTTGGTGCTGTCTGTTGTCCACATTGACCAGTCATGGGATTGGGGGCCGTTCCAGGGAGGCAGCTCCCCTCGGTGGATGGCAATTTCTGAACACGAGTCCTTAGCAGGTAGTGCTTCCACAGCTGGGGAATGAGTGCCTCGGTCCTGACGTGGGAAGTCTGGACAGAAGCTCTTAGCACCCACTGTAATGTCTCTAGTCAAAGAAGCTGTCTTATTTTTCATACATCTTCCATTTCTATTAGGAGATACAGAGAAAATGTTTAGGTGAGATAATGAAGAAAATGTCAAGGTCAGCTTCGTACAATCATAAAATCAGTAGATTTCCCAGCTGAGAGCACATTTGCAAGTCTCCTTTCTGTGAGGTTGCTCCCTTTAGGCAGGTCCATAATCTCTAATCCACAGTGTGGAAATCTAAAAAAGCTCTCAAAATGGAAAGGTTAGTTTGACACCAGAGTCCTTTGACAGCACAACTTGAGTTGATGTTAGAACTAATAATCTCTCTGCTTAGAGTGAATAATCGTGTAGCTGCAGGAATGTGTTTGATTATGAAAATATTGCCTCAGGTGGTCAGTGTACTGTCTGACCTTCTACACTCTGGGAAACTCTGCATTCCAAAACACCTCTGGCTCCAAAGATTTTCATAAGAGTTCATGAACCTTTGACATAGCAAAAAGCTATTTGGCAATAGGCAGCGTTCTACCGTGAAAAAACAGACTTACTCTTTACCTCCAGCGAACCAGGAAGTCTTAAATAAAGTTGAAGTTCAATACAAGACGCTCCCAGGTTGGAACACAGATATATCAAGTGCAAGGACGTTTAAGGAACTACCTGTTAATGCACAAAATTACGTTCGATTTATTGAAGATGAGCTTCAAATTCCAGGTGAGTATACTTTATGAATCTTTTCTCTATTTCTAACTTAACTGTCTGCCTTTGAGATGCAGTAAAAGATCATTATTATTTTGTTGAGTGTTCATGGTTTGCACCCATGCCCAGGAAAATGCAAAATAATCTCATTTCCTAGAGTAAATATAGTCCTCTTTCTTTACTCCTTGGTTCACCTGAAGACAGTAGGTTACCTCATACTGTTTTGACCCTGCCTTAATTCTCTGCTGTGCTGGTTTTTACCCTGCGACATTCATGCATGTTGCTTTCTCCCTCTTAGTCACAAATCCTTTTGTATCTTCGCCTCCACCAAAAATGTTTTGTGGTTTTGGTTTTTCCATTTGAGATTAAACCACCCTTGGGAGTTGGCAGAGTTTCTTGAATAATTAGGAAATTACAGTTACAGAAAATAGGAAATCCAGTTTGAAAAAATAATAAGAGGAGAGGAAAGAAAAAACTTCATTAAAATACAAGCTGGCTAGGGAGTTATGGTTATAGCTGTGAATAGTTAATAGAAGTCTTTTAACACATTGCTTTCTTTCTTCTGCTTGTGCTGGTAGAGATTGGAGAGATAAAAGCAAAGTGAGTAGAAGGTGTCCTTTATGTAGAATCCCTTAGGTACTTACTCTGATTTGTGTTATGTTTTGTCTCAAATACAGGTCTTGTTTTCCAAATTGCTAGCTGCCCCAGCCAGCGTGATGTCCAAGTTAGTCAGCATGTTTGCTATGGCTCTTAGTCAACATTTTTTGGAAATACACGTGATAGCGAATTTAATAATGGCCTGTGTAAAATTCCAGAAAGGTTAACCTGTGTGGTACAATATTTAGAGATTCCTATAGACTGGTTCAGGCTGTGCAAGGTAAAAATAGTATTCTTTTCCAGATGTTTCTACTTTTTTGAGATACAAAAGTTACACTGTCACCTCTTAGCATTCTGCATTTATCAAAGATGCTTATCTTATGTAGTTATTAGGGACTTAATCCAGGGTTCTTGAAGTCTCTGCTGGTTCAGGCCAATATTTTGCTAACCTAATTATTAGGCATTGAGGACTTGGAAATCTCACGTGATTAAAACTTGAACTGGTAAGACACACACCTTCGCTGGTTTGTTCTGTTCATTGTTGACTGCGTGTTCTGTTTAGAAATCAGCCCAGTCTTCTAGCAGGACAGCAGAGGAGAGCAGATGGCACCTGGCAAACTTAAATAGTGACCCTGAGAAAAGTGCGGATCTTTTCATCCCAAGGATTGAACATTATAAATGAATTAATGCTATTCTTGTACTTTCTTACCCTACCAGTGAAATGGATCGGTGTAGGTAAATCCAGAGAGTCTATGATTCAACTCTTTTAAGGATTTCCAGCGACGCAAGAAACACTCCTTCAGGAGGGGGGAAAGGACTTTATTAAAGATTTCACTGATGATCTGCAAATATCAAAAAGAAAGACACTGAGTGAGTTTTAAGCCCTACAGTTGTTTCCAGTCACTCAAGGTGGCTGGCTGGTGTGGAGAGAAACCTGGGCGTGTTCCGCGTCAGCCATTTCCGCTGTCAGAATCGCCGAGTCACGTGTAGCTCCTGCTGCTCACGGTGCCATGTTTTCTTTCCGTGTTTAGTCATAGGATGATCCATGTTGTTTGAAATCTAAAATAGAACTCCTTTCAGTGTAGTTTCTCTTCATTATTGTCATCGTGCGTTCTTCGGTTTTACCTCTACTAAATGGGAAGAACAATTAATGCAGTTTTGCACAAATATTTTTTACATTCTGGTCATTCAGTTTGTCATTGTGATCTTTGCTGTTAGAAAAAAATGATGAAAAGGGGATTCTGTAAACTTTTGTAATGCTACAAATTCTGTTTAACTTGTGACTGTTAATTTTCTGCTGAGACCATTGCAAATTTGAGCTTCCGCAGGGAGAGGGGGAGGGGATTATATTCATGTATCCTTTAATTTGTACAGAACACAAAACTTGCTTCTCTCTGTAAATTATTTAATGCATTGGACATTTAATTAAATGTCCAGAGAAAGGTGTTCCCTAAAACAACAATCTTAATGTAAAAAAAAAAAATCGTCATTAAAAGATCGTTGTGATAATTGGTGGATATTTTTCTTTAATTTCAGGCATTAACTCTGACATGTATAGCTGTTCTTTTTTTGTCTTGCCACTATTTCTAAATCTAGTGGGTTGATTTTCAACGTTGTGCCTGCCAGTATGCCTACAGAATGATCTATAAGTGTCCAGATGAACCCAAATTGTCGGTCATAATTTTGATCATGCCTTTATTTTTTCTTTCTTGGAAAAAAAGAGGTGTTGTTTTGACAATTAGGCTTAACATACTGTGTTGTAGATTATCCTTCAATGAACTATTTTAAATGTTTAAATTAGGTGCCACTTAAATTTATTTTATTATATCATCAATAGCTGATTAAAAAGAACCAAATATTTCTAGTATGGTTTGTGTATTGTGTTTTTGTTCTAGTAAAAGAAGTACTGGTAATACTATTATATAGAAGAGGAGTTTTTTCCCTATAGTATGTAGGGATGGGGTGGAGAGACAGCAAAATCATCTTAAAAAAGAATATAAATACCTTTGGTCTTCTTCACTAGACATATTTCTGTTAATGCTTCAGAAAATTCTAAAATGGAGCCAGCCTGGTTGGATTCAGTAAACAAAAAGGTTAGTACAGATGATCTTGCAAGCCTGTTGCCAATTAATGACCTTCATGTAAAATTCATATTTAATATTACAATAAATAATTTTATTTATTCTAATGAGAATTGAAGGGGCTTTTATTTCTCCTTACCCTTTATCTTCCTGCTTGAACTACAGATCAGGTTGAGTTGGAATGAGGTCCACAGTCTCATCTTGGCTGAAAGTGTTGTATTACTGAAACAATTTTAGTAATGGTCCAGAGGCAGATGTGAAGAACCCATTTTCCAAAGAGATGACTAGATAGATAGGTAGGTAAGTAAGTGGGTAGGTAGGTAGGTAGGTAGATAGATAGATAAACTAACTAACTTTAAAAAAAAAAAAAAACCTCATAGGGGGCACCTGGATATCTCAATTGGAAGAGCATGTGACTCTTGATCCCAGGTTGGGAATTTGAGCCTCACTTTGGGTATAGAGATTACCAAAAAAAATTAATGGAAAAAGAAAAAAGAAAGCATTCATTCTTCAAGTCAGTGTTTTTTTTTTAACCAAAAAAGTACAAATCTTTTGATGTTGATAGACATTTACTCAGTTTTGACCAGGTTGAGTGATTCTTGCCTCTGTCTTTAGAAGTGAGCTGTTGCTAAATAAGTTGGTTAAGAGAGGGGTTCTGCTCTTCAGATATAGTTCAGTCTTTGAAATCCCAGGTACCTGTGTTACAGTAATCTCTATTGAATAAGAGTATTTGCTAGAATTCTGCTAGGTGTTGGGGGGTGTGGTAGTGTATTGTAGGGCACATGCCTGACAAATGTATTTGTAAGGGATCTGTGCTATGATGGGAAAGGGCAGGGTGTTACGAAGGAGAACTTAATCTCAGTTCAGAAAGAGTCAGAAATGGCCTTTAGCAGAAATAGCATTCAAACAAGTCAAGAGGGTGAGTAGTCAGAGGGACAGAGTAAAGACCCAGAGACTGGAAAGTTGGAGCAACTGAGAAAAATGAGTGAGGGATCAAGTGGGCAAGAAGTATGAGGAGGACTCTGCCGAATAACCAAAATGTGTTTCCCAAGGCCAAAATGTAATACATATGCTTATGGGGACATAACGGGGACACAGAAAAACAGAAACGGAAACACTCTCCAGATTTTAAAGCACAGTAGAAGGGAACTAAATGGCAGAACAAGGTATTTCAATGAGCAGATGGCCTCTTTAGTATAATTATTTTTATATAGATGGATTGATACAGTTGAATGTCCTTCACAATTGAGTATGTGAAGTGAATGCCATTCCAGTCAGAGTTGCTAGGGGGTTGTCTGACTGGACAAAAAATGTATTGAAGCTTTTGTGGAAAAATGAAAGTGCAAGAATTCCTAAGATATTTTTGAAAAAAGAATGTGTCCAGAGTTTGTTCCCAGTGTTAAAATGTTGCTAAGCTCCCATAGAGAATGTGATATTGTCATGGGAATGAAACAATACACAAGGGGAATGGACTGAGCGTTTCAGAGGTAGCTGCAAAATACGTAGGAACTCGAGAGAGCCTTAAAATGGCATTTCATGTCATTGGGAAAGTGCATTAAAAAATCTAATCTTGGGGTGCCTGGGTGGCTCAGTTGGTTAAGCGACTGCTTTTGGCTCAGATCATGACCCTGGGGACCCGGGATCAAGCCCCACATCCGGGCTCTCAGTCCCTCTGCTTGTGTTCCCTCTCTAGCTGTGTTTCTCTCTGTCAAATAAATAAAATCTTTAAAAAAAAAAAATCTAATCTTGGGGCTCCTGGGTGGCTCAGTCATTGAGCAGCTGCCTTTGGCTCAGGTCATGATCCCAGAGTCCTGAGATCAAGCCCCACATCGGGCTCCCTGCTCAGCAGGAAGCCTGCTTCTCCCTCCCTCACTCCCCCTACTTGTGTTTCCTCTCTAGCCGTGTTTCTCTGTCAAATAAATAAATCTTTAAAAAAAAAAATCTGATCTCAAAACATGAACTTCAGATTAAATAAAACTCAAATTATAAAAATAATATAGGAATCTTCTTCAGGAGATCCTTGTAAAGAAAAGTTAGGAGACTTAGGAACCCAAAAGAAATACATACAGATTTGACCAAATTAAAAAAGTTTTAAATACTTATGAACAAAGCTCATTAAAAAACAAAAACAAAAAACCCTGAGAAAACAAAAGGCAAACTGGGAAAAAATATTTCACTTATCCCTTATACACACAGCTGCCACAAGTAAGAACATGACCTCTAACGGAAAAGGGCCAAGTAATACATCCACTTAATCCACAGAAAAAAATGTAAATGGCCCAAAACATAAAAAGGCAGGCACTGTCCCCTACAGACAGGAAAATGTGAGTTAACTTGATGAGATACCACTTTACATCCGGCAAAGTGGTAAATACGCGAAAATCAGTGCTATGGGGTGCCTGGGTGGCTCAGTGGGTTAAAGCCTCTGCCTTCGACTCAGGCCATGATCTTGGGGTCCTGGGATCGAGGCCTGCATCGGGCTCTCTGCTTGGCAGGGAGGCTGCTTCCTCCTCTCTCTCTGCCTGCCTCTCTGCCTACTTGTGATCTCTCTCTGTGTCAAATAAATAGATAAAATCTTTTAAAAAATCAGTGCTATGGCCCTTTCATAGACTGCTAGTTGTGGGGGGGGGTGGGGAGAGATTACTGCAATATGGGGGAAGCAGTTTGGCAATTTTTTTTTTTTTTAAGATATTTATTTGAGAGAGACAGAGCATGAGAGGAGAGAGGTCATGAGAAGGGAGAGGGTCAGAGGGAAAGCAGACTCCCCATGGAGCTGGGAGCCTGATGCCGGACTCCATCCTGGGACTTCCAGGATCATGACCTGAGCCGAAGGCAGTCAACCAACTGAGCCACCCAGGCGCCCAGTTTGGCAATTTCTGGTACAATTTATTTGCAAATGCTTTGACTCAACCAGCAATCCTATCCCAGTCCCCCCAAAGCAGCCTATTTTACATGTAATTGTATCATCAGAAACACATGAATATCAATTAATGGCATCCCGTGATCTTCTATGAGACCTTTAAAAATATCCAGTTAGATCAACGTGTATCAATTAATTATAAGGTGACCATGACACTGACATGAGTGCAGCATGTTTTCTACTTTGCGGTTCCATTTGGAAAAGGGAATGGAAGGAGAAATTGGAAACTATTGATATAAAGCTTGGACAAAATATGTAGGGGGATACATCAAAGAGTTAACATTGGTCACTTGGAGAGAACTCAGAGGATTCCCCCATTCATCTTTGTATTATTTAAATTTTTAAAAGAATATGATTTTAAATGTTTTTAAGAAATAAGTAACAGCAGTTTACTGATAGTAATTTGCTATTTCAGGTGTACCTGAAAACTGAGTATATTTAGTGATTAATACTTTCAGAAATCCACTCTCCATCATGGTCAGTATACCTTTGGGAAGTATGGTTGGGATACTGACATCTGGCATCACTTTATTGGCTCAATCTCTAGAAAGCCCGTGAATGAAGGTCCACAGTGACACAAATACAGAGGTGGTGAATGCAGGGAATAAAACTATGCTTTCACTGGATTCAGCAGTCACATAGTAGATTAGCTTGCAGAATGTGGGGCAAAGAGAAGACTATTAGCTCTGTAACTCTTTTCCCACGGTTTTTGTTTATTTCTCCAAAACTAAAGAAGAGTTTTGTTTGGAAATACCAATGTATACACCAAATAGCCTCGCTTCCCCCTCTAGAATTTCCCCGAGAGGGAAAATAAGATTTGGGTCATCTTTATGCACAGGATCAATCTGTCTTCCTTAGAGACTTCTTGGTCTGATTTTGTTTATTTATGTCCAAATTATACATGCATAATGGTTTTTATTGAAACAACTTTATTGAGGTATAATTTACATACCATCAAATTTACCTGTTCTAAAAATACAGTTTGGTGATTTAGTAAATTTATAGAACTGTGCAACCATCACCATAATCCAATTTTAGAACATTTCCATCACCCCATAAAAATTCTTTGTGCCAGGGGCACCTGGGTGGCCCAGTCTGTTAAGTGTCTTAATTCAGCTCAGGTCATGATCTCAGGGTCCTGGGATCGAGCCCTACATCTGGCACCCTGCTCAGTGGGGAGTCTGCTTGTTCCTCCGCTTCTCTCCCAGCTTGTGATCTTGCTTTCTCTGTCTCAAATAAATAAAATCTTAAAAAATTCTTTATGCCCATTTGTAGTCACTCCCCATTCCTACCCCCAACCTCACAAATCCACTCTCTGTCTCAATAAAATTGCCTTTCATGGACATTTCATGTAAGTGAAATCATGGGCTATGCCATCTTCTGCATCTGGCTGTTTTCATTTAATGTAATGTTATGAACTCATACCAGGGACTTCATCCCTTTTTTTACCCATTATATGGATATACTACTTTTTCTTCATTCATCTGTTCAGCCTTTGTAAGTCTGTGTGGACATGTCTTTTCATTTCTCTTGGCTAGAGATGTACAATCATATTGTACGTGAAACTTTTAAAATACACCAGTTTACACTCCTACAAGCAATGTATAAAGGGTTCCTGTTTCTCCATATCCTTGTCAATGCATGTAATAGTGTGTCTTTTTGATGGTAGTCATTCTAAGGTGTGAAGGGATGTGTTGTTTTCATTTGCATTTTCCTAATGTGACTAATGATGTTGCAACATCTTTTCTTGGTCATTTGTATATCTTTGGTGGAGTGTTTATTCAAATATTTTGCCCATTTTTGAGTTAGGTTATTTTCCAATAATTATAGCAGATCATTGTGTATCATTATATATCTTGGATACAGGTTCTTTATCAGATACATACTTTGCAAATATTTTCTTCCTATCTGTGGCTTGCCATTTCATTTTTGTAGTGGTATCTTTTGAAATATAAAAGTTCTAAATTTTCATCAAGTCCAATTTATTGATTTTTTTCACTTATAGATTGCATTTTCACTGTCATGCTTGAGAAGTCTTCTACCTAACCCAAAGTCATGTATGCTGTTTAGAGGTCACTCACTTTAGATCCAAAAATGTAAGTAGGTTGAAAGTGAAAGAACAGAAAAATAATTCTAATATTGTACAAAATAGATTAAATCAAAAAATATCACAACAAAGGATTTTATGTGTTGAAAAAAGAGTCCAGTCATCAAGAGATGTTAATAATTATAAATATATACTCACCAAACAACAGAGCCCCCTATATATGAAGCAAAAATGATGGAATTGAGAGGAAAAATATTTCTACACTAATAGTTGGGAGTCTTTAATACTACAACTTTCGCTAATTCATAGAACATTTAGATGCTAGATCAATAAGGTAATTGAGAACTTGAACAACATCATTAACCAGCCAAACTTAACAGAGGTTCATGGAGCCCTTTACCCCCAAGTAACGGACTTCACATTCTTTTCAAGTGCACATGGGAAATTCTTTAGGATAGTCTTTATTGTAGGTCATGAAACAAGTCGGAGAGTTAAAAATATTGAAATCCTACAAAGTATCTTCTTTGATAACAATGGCATGATGCTAGAAATCCATAACAGAAGGAAAACTGAAAAATTCATAAACTAAATTTAAAAACACTTTTAACCAGTGGGTCAAGGAAGAAATCACAAGGGAAATTAGGAAATACTTAAAGATGAATGACAACAAAAGCACAGCATGGTAAAACCATGGGATGTCTCGGGGCGCCTGGGTGGCCCAGTTGATTAAGCGACAATAAGATTAAGAGGCAGTAAGTGCAAAAGCTTCAAAGTGGGAAAGGCCTGGACATGTTTAAGGACCATAAAGGATGGGGTGCCTGGGTGGCTCAGATGTTAAGTGTCTGCCTTTGGCTCAGGTCAAGATCCTGGAGACCTGGGATCGAGCCCTGCATCAGGCTCTCTGCTCAGCGGGAAACCTGCTTCTCCCTCTCTGACTCCCACTGCTTGTGTTCCCTCTCTTGCTGTGTTTCTCTCTGTCAAATAAATAAAATCTTTAAAAACAAACAAACAAACAAAAGCCATGGGATGTCGCAAACATGGGCAGCGCTCCACAGGAAATTGAAAGCAGTAAAAGGTCTTACATCAGTAACCTAACTTTACACCTTAAGGTGTTAAAAAAAGAAAGCAACCTAAACCTAAAACCAATAAAAGGAAGGAAATAGTAAAGATGAGAGTGAAGAGAAACAAAATAGACACTAGAAAACAACAGAGAAAGTCAGTGAAACTGAAACTTGGTTATTTTCATTTTCTGTGTTTTCATGTGTGAGGCCATGCATTTGAGAGGTTTCTGGTCCCTTGATGATTTCTTCTATTTTCTCTGTTCTGTCTCTAGGATGCTTATTAGTCAGATGATGGACCCCCTGACTTATTATTCTGTGTCTCTTATTTTTCATTTTTATTTTTAAAAATATTTTATGTATG
The DNA here is from genome assembly GCA_004023965.1 of Spilogale gracilis. Taxonomy (NCBI): domain Eukaryota; kingdom Metazoa; phylum Chordata; class Mammalia; order Carnivora; family Mephitidae; genus Spilogale; species Spilogale gracilis. The sequence goes on along the minus strand of PITA01001050.1, from coordinate 113,750 downwards.
TATGTATGTATTTATTTATTTATCTATTTATTTATCTATTTATTTATCTATTTATGAGTGAGAGCACTTGAGCAGGCGGGAGAGCAAGGGGGAAGGGGGAGCAAAAGGGGGAAAGAATCTCAAGCAGACTTCCCTCTGGGTGTGGAGCTTGATCTCCTGATCTGAGTGGAAACCAAGAGTCAGACACTTTGACCCACCCAGATGCCCCTCTGTGTCTCTTTTAAAACAGTAATCTTCTTTGCCTTTCTATTCCATATAGAGTTTTTCAGAATATTCTTCAAATACTGTCAAATTTTATTTTTAGCAATCACATTTTTCATTTCCAAGAGCTTTGGGAAGATTGCTCATGTTTGTGGATGTAATTATTTTAACATATCCCTTGTCAGATGGCAATGTTACTTTGTTAGCTTGGTTTAGGTTCCTTGATGCTCCCTGAATTGTTTCCTCTGGCATCATTTCTTCTCTTTATTTTGGTTTTTGTCTTTCATGTTATGTTATTTTTTTTCAACTCTCAGGTGATGGTTGGCTCTCACATCTAAGACTAGGGCAATGGAACACTACCAGAAATTGTGTTCCTGGGGGAAGTTTATCAACTGGTAGGCTTCACTTTGGGGTGTTGAGTACAGAACCAACTTGTATGTTGGGGGGTAACTAAGGGCCAGAATGTAGGATTCTTTTCTTTGGGATCATTCATTTCTTTACAAAAGACCCTCTAGCTTTTTGCCTGGGGAATCGATGCCCAGTTGTTCAGATAGGCGTATTAACTCTCTCTGTATACAGACTTTCAATGAATTCTTTTGTTTTTTACCATCTCCTAGTCACTAAATCCACAGCCCCTTTAGGGTCTGTGGTGTTGGCAGTGTTCCTTCTTGGCTACATCCCCAGGTTCTTCTTTTTCTTTCTTTCTTTTTTTTTTTTTTCCAACAGTGAGTCATGATGCAATTATTGAGCAGATAACATTCTTACCTGGTCCCCCATATAACCATCAGATTAAATGTGAGATGGTTTGTCAGCACCAACAATGAGACTGGTTTGGGGGCAGAGGGGAGAACAGATGGCTAGTTCTCTTAAACTTGACTCTTGATTCCCTGCCCTAGCTGATCACCTTATTCTGAAAAGAATTTGCAACATGTAAATATTTCAGGATTGTAGTCATCTGGATATATACACTCTAACCAAAAGTCAGTTCTGTTATTATTTTAATCTAAAGGAGTTACCTGGGGCGCCTGGGTGGCTCAGTGGGTTAAAGCCTCTGCCCTCCACTCAGGTCATGATCTCAGGGTCCTGGGATCGAAGCCGCGTAGGGCTCTCTGCTCAGCAGGGAGCCTGCTTCCTCCTCTCTTTCTGCCTGCCTCTCTGCCTACCTGTGATCTCTTTCTGTCAAATAAATTAAAAAAAAAAAAAATCTTAAAGGAATTACCTAAGAACTCCAAATGTTGTTTTGTCCGAATGCCATTGTTATGTTAAATTTAAAAGGTTTTCATTCAAAGCTGCCTCTCTTCACAACAGTAGAACTCTGGCAGTGAATTTAGTGGTCTAGGATTCGATGAAATTGTGGCTAATTTCTGGTCCCAATCTGAAATTTAAAACAAATTAATGATTTATTTTAAGACCATTCACTCCTTAATTTTAACATACTGTCAACAATTGTGTGCAATAACAAAATCGTTTGGTGGATTTAAGACAAAGGAATATAAGTAAAAGATGTGGGAGAAAAGGACTTAGTCAAAAGATTATTTCTGCGTTTCAGTCTCTGATCAATAGGAGTAGTGCTGAATTATGCCCAAATGTAAATAAAATTAAATCACTCATATAAATTTGCATTTTGACATCCTAATGTTAGACCCTCAAGCCCTTGAAACCCTATATTATTAACGGGCCACTTTGTATGATGTTTGCGTCAGACTTCTGCTGTTACCATCCCTAAATTCATACCCACTGGAATTCCCTTGTACTTTATAACCTCTTATCTACAGTCTCGGACAGTTCTGCCTGTCCAGAGATGAGCTTTCAAAGAAGGCTAGGGGTTAAATATGTCAATCATCTTGATGAACCAAAAAGCAGAGTGTTTCAATGATAGCATCGTAACACAACTATATGATGTTTGGTGTTTTACTTACTTTAGTATATACAGTAATCCTTACATACCCACCGACAGCATCACCATCTCAGGGAGATTAACAAATTTGCCCAAGTTCCTAGGATTGTGAGGGGACCTGACCCATGAGTATGTGGTCCCAAAGTCCCTGATCTTTTTTCCCTGCTCTTCCACCAGCCACAGCACTTCAGTAACATTGAAAGATACAAACATTTCTTGATAGAATGAACATTTCACTGAACCCAGGAGTATGACCAGAAATGCCATCAGTAGAAGGATTTTTTAAATCTAATGTAGTAAAGTGTGTTCCTGTCCTGTTCTTGACTTCCTAAGGCTTATGGTAGAGTTAACATAGCCACTCGGACCTTCTGGAAGGTTACATTGTGTTCCAGGAAAATAGATCTAAGTGTTTTAGGGATGTGAGGAATCCCACTTACCAGCCTTAGTGATCCTTGTTGGAGTTCCCGTGGACCAGAATGACCCACTCATTTAACTAGGTAAATTCAACAGACTTTTGGGGGGATTCCTTCTGGGTCTTCATGCCCACAGACAGTGGATGCTAAAGCCTGAAAAATGCTATGCAAATTTGGGAGTGGGGAATACCATGGGAAAGACATGTGAAATGGTTTTTGGGGATTTCCTCACTATTGGATAAAGTGAAATTATTGTTCATGTGGAATTGTGGGGGTGACTTCTTTAAAAGTCATCATCGACAAATAAAATGAGTAATTAATTGAGAACTACAGAGCAAATTTAACCAACTTGCTGAATCCCATTTATTCCAGCTACCTTAATAATTTCATGCCATTTAATATCTCTTTGAACAATTTAAGAGATTTTCAAAGATAACTTTGATTCTATGTGATTATTATATTAGACATCGGTTTTAGAACTTAATCCCTATGTAAGATAGAATTCCATTGCATTAAGTTTGTGTGTGTGGGGGGGTTATAAATATTTGTTATGGCACATGCTGATTCCTTGATCAGTAGTAATATAATAGCTAATATTTTTTTGAAGGTTTATAAAGGTTACATACAAGCAGAATGCTAGTCTTTACATGGATATCTCAGTTCTGTTAGGTAGATACTATTTTTATCCTTTTCGCAGATGAGAGAAGGAAAGGTCAGAGAGTCTAAGGGTCACACTGTGAGTAATACAGGAGCAACTTTTGTCTGAGGAGCCATCCTATCCTCCTAAGCTAAAGTTCTCCGAGGATAGAATCTTCATTTCTAACACTGTGTCTGGCCTCTAGTCTGTGCTTCATAAATGTTTCCTAAATGAATGAACGAACCCCTGTGTGCTGAGAAGGAATTTTTACCAAAGAAGAATTTCTTGAGTGATAACTGTGATCTATCACGATCTATATTTAATGTTTCTCACCAATTCCCAGAAAGAAATAAGAACTGAACATGAATTGCAAGTCAGTGCTCGTGGAAACATAAGCCCCGCCCCTAAAATCTGATCACAAAGACTGGTCAAATGGTCAAGAGAAAAAAAAAAACCCACCTCGATACACAGCTTACTGTTGATCTCCTATTCTGTGAGAAGCCTTTCCCCTAAAGACGCCTTCAAGGAGTCATTTTCTTGATTTAAACAAACAGCTGTGTTAGCCCCTGCTGCGTTCACTGTCAGTGCTCAGATTCATGACCACTATCCACTGGTCTCTTGCAGACCAGCCTTTTGCCTGCATAATTGTTGTTAACAAAATAATGGCCAACTGAGTATCTCCCAAATCCATCCAACTCTCTACTAACAGGATCATCAGCTGTCAAACTACAACTTCCTAAACTTGGCTGCATGGTGGAATTAATCATGGGAGTTTTTAAAGGTACTGATGCCTGGGACCACCCTCTCCCACCGGGAGATCCTGGTTTGATCGGTCTAGGGCCGTCCTGGGCCTCGGGATTGCTAAAAGTGATGTCACCGAGGTTGAGCCTGATGGTGGGTATTAAGGAGGGCACATATTGCATGGAGCACTGGGTATGGTGCAGAAACAATGAATTTTGGAACACTGAAAAAATAAATTATTAAAACAACAAAAAAGAAAAGAACATTTAGCCTAACCATTGCCATGGCCTCCTGACTCACCACACTTGGTCTTTGCCCCACCCGACTCTCCACCCTGCCTCCTTTCCTTCTCCACAGTTAGAGCAATCTTTTCAAAATGCACTTTTAATTACAGCACCTCTACCCTCCTTTAAACTTTTCAGTGGTTTCCCATTAATCTCAGGCTAGAGGTGCCAGAGCTGAAAATGACCTGTAAACCCTTCCCTCGTTTTTAGAGTTACTCTCTCCAGCCACATCCGGCTCCTCCCTTCCTGATTTCTTTCGTACATTCTTTTTTTTTTTTTTTAATTTTTTCAGTTCCTCAAACAAGTGGTGCCCCTACCACAGGGCTTTTGCACATGCTGTACTTGCTGTGAAGCTCTTTCCCTACCCCCTGCCTAGTGAACTTCTAGCTCATCATTTCCTCAGAGACTTGGTGTTGTCCCTTTCTGACTTGTTAAACCACATAAACTCTGCTATATCGCATTTATGTGAGGTGAAATTTTATGCTTATTTCTACCCTGGTTCCCCGCTGATGCTTCTTGCAAGTAGAAACTTTGTGTCTATTTTTGCTTAATGTGGTAGTGCCAAAACCTTGCACAATGCCCAACATACTAGGCTCTCAGATTATTTACTGAAAGAACACAGATGAATGAATGAAAGTGCTCTCGGCAGCAAATCTATCACCAAGCCCAAATGAGGCTACCTCCAAAATATCTCTAGAATCCATTCATTCTTTTTCATCTTCCCAGTTGCTCCAAGCCGCCATCATCTCTGTTCTAAACCAGTAAACAGTTTCCTCACTGATCTGCCTGCAGCAGCCAGAGTAATCTTTTAAAAATACAAATGAGAGGTTGCTCCTCTCTTTGAAACCCTTTCAGATCTTCCTTTCCTGCTTCGACTAGAATCCAGGCATTTTACCACATGTACCCTCACTGACTGTGCATCAGCTATGCTGCCTGCCTTCTTTCTTTCTTTCTTTCTTTCTTTCTTTCTTTCTTTCTTTCTTTCTTTCTTTCTTTCTTTCTTTCTTTCTTGGATTTTATTTATTTGACAGAAAGATGGTGAGAGTGGGAACACAAGCAGGGGCAGTGGGAGAGGGAGAAGCAGGCTTCCCGCTGAGCAGGAAGTCTGATGTGGGGCTCAATCCCAGGACCCAGGGATCATGACCTGAGCCAACGGCGGACACTTAACATCTAAGCCACCCAGGCACCCCATCCTTTCTGGTCCTTAAACATGTCCAGGCCTTTCCCACTTTCAAGCTTTTGCACTTACTGCCTCTTTACATGCTCTTCATGTGACTTATTGCTATTTTCCAGGGCTCAGCTAAAAGAGAGGTTTTTCCCTGGCTGCACTATTAAAAGTAACCTCCCTCAGCTGCACTTATCACCCTGCTCATTCCCCTTACAGCACTACTACACCCTGTGATTTTTTAAAAATGTCCTTGGTTATGCTGTGCACCTCACCCCCTCCCCAAAGAATGTCAGCTTCTTGGGAGCAGGTATCTCATCTACCTGCACCAGACAGCCCAGTGGCTAGTTCATAATGGGTGTCAATGAGTGAATCATCTTACGGTTTCTCCCGCTTTTTTTTTTCCTACATGGCTCTGGCTTCTGAGAAGGACCCCAGTAATTCTCATCCCTGGCCTTACATCATCCCCTTGCATGCTGCCTTGGGGCTGGCTGTGTGTGGCTGGTAGGACACCTCGGAAGTGACAGTATGTGATTTCTGTGCCTAGGTCATAAAAGGAATTGCAGTTTTCCCCTTCATCTCAATTGCCCATTCCAGGGGAAGCTAATTGCCATGCTCAGGACCCTTGGCACCCCTGTGGGGAGCCCACTTGGAAAGGCACCGAGGCCCCTGTCACCAGCCAGCATGTGAGTGACATCTGTGTGAATAAGCCACCTTGGAGGTGACCCCTCTAGCCCTGATCAAGCCTTCGGATGACACAACCCTCGCTGACATCCTGAGAGACCCTGAGGCCGAACTGCCCAGCTAAAAGATAGAACTCATCATTATTTATCTTCTAAGCCACTAGCTTTTGGAATGATAGATTACTCTACAAAAGATAACTAGTATGCACTCAGTCAGTGGTTCAATGAATGAAGCCATGAATATTTCAGCATAAATTACCTCTCGAATGGTTCAGGCGTCAGACCTCACCAAGGAGGGGACTGACCCTGTTCCTGTCTTAGGTTTCCTGCCTGGGCTTTCCAGCACCTTATTCTCAGTCATCTACAGGTGCCAACTTGATACCTCTTCTGCCAAAACCCGTTATTTCTATTGGAGGCACCGATAATCATGCCATAGATGTGGAAGGCTGAGCAATGAGCTTTAATTTTTCTCCCATGAATTCTTGTCCTTTCTCACTGCAAATGCTATGCTACCTCAGTCTTCTTCCCATTTCCCACAAAGCCTCCTTGGTTCAATTCAAGGGCAGGGTCTGGGAGCGTGACAAAGCTGGATGACCTGGATTGATGACTTAGCAGCTTGAGGAAGTTTCCTAACATCTCTAAGCCTCAGTTTTCTCTTCTGTTACAAGCATACCTCCTTCACGGGGGCTGTTAGGACTCATTGCAACCATGAGTATGTATACATGTATGCATATCACTTAGCACAGTTCTGGGCATAGGATGGATATTTTAAATTGTAACTATTATCCTAAAATATAGACTTTGAATCTCCACTTTACAGAGGCACAGACAAGTTCAGAGGACCTGAATGTCTTGCTCAACTCAACACTGCAGAGCTAAAATGTGCAGGTGTGCAGCGCCCCAAAGTCTGAGTCCTGCCCATGCTTCCACAGCTCCATCCTGCCTGCCAGCGTAGTTGGGTCTTCTCCAACCCGTACCGAGTGGGCCGACCGACCAATAGCCTCCACAGCCACCTGGTTTCTCCCTTGACTGGGTCCTAAGATGGCTCTGATGGCCCAAATCTGACTTTCAAGACTCCCTCCTTGAGCTCCTCTTCAGTTCCAGCCATTCTGTCCTACTCTGCCAACCTCATGTGCTCCCTCACTTCTTCTGCCTTCTGCCCAGCCCAGGCAGGCCAACATCCTTGTATCTGGCGTACTCCCTGCCCCCTCCAACCCCCACAAGGTTCACTCACCTTGCTGCTGTGTGTCTTTCTGCAATGTGCACCACTTCTCTGCCTCAGACCTCATCCAGCGGGACCCAGCTTGGGTCCCCATGGCTGTGTGTTCTAGACCCTATCTTCCTATTCTGCTAGTTGCTTCTCAGTCATTCACTGATAGGCTGATGGTTGTTTCATCTTCCTGATCAGACTGGGAACTCCCCATGGCTGAGGTCAGAGCCAGGACTTGCCTTTGCTTCCTCCTCCAGCAGGAAGCACAGTGCTAGGGACACGGGAGATGGTAAATATCAAAATGCTTTGCTAAATGCCCTCCTGGGTCTGTAGGTTTGGAAAGAATTAAGAACTGTGTAAAACAAGCAGAGGAGAAAACCGTTTGTGTCTATCTAACTGGAGTCCCTTGTAGCAAAGGACTTGTAAAGAAGGTCCTGTTTACTATCACTTTGGGAACTCAACGCCCACCCAGATTCCCACATGGGAGGGAGGCAGACTTCACACTTGGTCGGTCTTGAAAGGGCAAGCTGCTTAGCCGGTTCTGTGGGGACAGGATCCCCACTGACACCTCCTGACCATCTTTCTTTTCCAGCTCAGCCTCTGGTGGCTTCTGTCCCCTCTCCCAGGCCTCATCCTTCAGCCCCTAACCTGCACTCCCACCCACCCCAGTTTCCTTTAATACATTCCTCCCAGAGCCCCCTGGGGGATCCCAACTTCCACCATCCCTCACTTCCTCCTGGCGCCTCCTTCCCTAAATGACCTCATCTAGGCTACCAGCTCCCTCTCCCCTCAGCTCCCTTCTCAGCCTCCAGTCTTCTCTGCCCTCCAAGACTCCAGCTTTGCACTGCTGATAACCTCTTATGCCGGATGCCTCCTGCCTATTTCCAGCCCATCTGGCTTCATCAGCTGCCCCCTCTCTGTGGCTCCACTGTCTGCAGATTGCCTGGTTCCATCTGCTTCCCAACTTCCCGGTTGCTGTTATTCCTGGTTCCCTGGGACCTGAACCCCATCCCTGGCCTAGCACTCTATCTGGGCTACTGCCCTGTGCAGGGGACAGCAGAAGAAAGGGCCTGTCCTTCTTACCCCCAGCCATGCCCCTCACAGCTTTTACTCATTTCCTTATTATTGTTATTAAAAAAAAACATTAAATAAATAGTAATGCAAATGACTCTCAGCTATTTCAAAGGTGATATGGTTTGAGGGTCAAGCACAGAATTCTGTGTCTCAAATGGCTTTGGTCTGAATTCTCCTTCTCCCACCTACGGCGCTGTGATCTGGGGCTGCTTAATTAATTGTCTCTGAACTTGATCACCTTCGTTGTAAAATGGGGAAAATAAGAGTTACCTAAAAGCTCTTAGGAAGACAAAATATGTGTCTGCCACAGGGAAAGAGCCCCAAGAAATAGTGGGGTTTGCTCATTTAGAAAGTCTGTCAATGCAGTGACTCCTACCACTTGCTAAAATTCCAAGCATCAATGATAACAGGAATACAAATAATGTCTACATCAGCGTCCACATGTATGCCCCTGGGGTCACTTGGTTAGGGGGTGCTTGGCCCTTTATACTCACACATGTCAAAACATAGAGGGAACTTAGAATTTTTCAAACATGCCTCCAAATGTCAAATAATTGCATAAATCCATTTAAAATCGGAGAATAAGAAAGAAGAAAAGTTCCCTTAACAATATGTTTAGGCACAATAAGGAATCTGTTGAGGAACAAGGGGCTCAGTGGGAAATAGTCACACTTGAGCTTGCTTCTTTCCAAGGACATTTGTGCATTTTTATCCTCGAATTCTATAAGGAGCTAGAAAAAAGAAGATAGGTGGAAGCAGTCTCTAAATTCTGGGCCAGTCTCTATAAATTCTTCTTCCTGCACTAGATACACACGAGCACTCTCTCCCAGCTGGACTGGTCCCTGATGGCAGCGGGCCCACAAGAGAGGCTCCTCTGAGGCGATTGATCTCAGAGAGTAAGAGTGGTTGACGTGACTTACCAATCTTGTAAAATGGCAGAGAATAGTCTCTTTGGTAGGTGGTTTCTTTATACCATGATTCAGTGGGCTTTGAATGTCTTCGGAAACAAATATACCGAATGAGAGTTTGTTGGTCTAGTTCAGGCAGATACTGACTTTTTCTCTGGGGTGGGATTGTCAAGTCTATGAGAGGCCTAAATGAAAACAGAAAGAGCTTGCTGAATACCCTGCAGAAGAAAAACATTCTGTGTTCTCATCAGCAGAGATCCATTCTCTGGAAGTGGCCAGGAGGCTACCAAGATGCTACTGGCAAGAATCCAGAGCTCCAGGGGAAGCCCAGCAGTTTTCAGCAGGTGGCTCAGGGACCCCAGTCCCCTGCTCCCCCACCTTAATATCCCTCCTCCTCCCCAATCACAGATTACAGAAGGAGACCTGCATCACAACTACCGCTGGTTCTGCTCATCTCTGGCTACTTTCTGTACTCTGGATCTCCCCAGTGCCCTTTCCATTGTAATTTTTCCAGAAATGTTTGGTTCTCTCAGGGAATTGATATTTTCTTTTGACCAGACTCACCACTATGGTGCAAACTGGTGTCAGATGAAGCTGAAATCAGTTATAAATCTCCTGTACCTCCACTTGGATAACTACCCTCTGGAGGTAAAAATAAAGAAGAATCAAAATATAATGGGGGAACAGCTTTATGCATTTCTGGGAGTACACATTCACTAGGCAACTTGTTGGAGAATACTTCAGTGATGAGTATTGATATCCTTGAAATGTGCATATACCTTGCCGCAGCAACTCCAGAAAGTAGGGGTGCCAACAAAGACTTAGCTCCTAGAATGCTCACCAAAGTATTTTATGATAATAAAAGAGTGGATACGATCTCCATGTGAAAAAAAGGGGGGATTATTTAGAAAATGATATGGAAATATATACAAGAAGGGCTTACCACCCCTAAAAGTGATGCTGTAGAATGATAGATATTGATATTGGAATAAGTCTGCAATACAGAATTTAGGTTTAAACAAAGATTTCAGTTGAATTGAACACTTTAAATGGATGAGTTGTATGGGGTGTAAATTATCTCAAGAAAACTGTTGTGCAAAACAAGGTTTCATTCAACAAAATATTATCACTCTAAATTCAACAATACATTAAAAGGATCACACACCATGATCAAATGGGATTTAGTCCAGGCTGCAAGGATGGTTCAATATCTCCAAATCAATCAACAAAATATGCCACATGGACAAATTGAAGGGTAAAAATCATACAATCATCTCAATAGATGCAAAAAAGCATTTGACAGAATTCAACATCTATTCATGATTTTAAAAAATCCTGTCAACAATGTGGATGTCAAGGGAGCAAATTTCAGTATAATAAAGAGTCATATATGCCAAACTCACAGGTAACATCATACTCAAAGGTAGAAAGCTATAAGATTTTCCTCGAAGATCAGGACTAAGACAAGGATGCTCATTGTCACCATTTTTATTCAACGTAATATTGGAAGTCCCATCCAGAGCAATTAGTCAAGGAAAGGAAGTAAAAGGTATCCAAATAGGAAAAAAAGAAGTAAAACTGTCTCTATTTGCAATTAACATGATTGTATGTAGAAAACCCTACAGACTCCACAAAAGAACTGTTAGAACTAACAGAGGAATTCAGGTGGCTCAGTTGTTAAGCGGCTACCTTTGGCTCAGGTCGTGATCCCAGGGTCCTGGGATCAAGCCCCACGTTGGTCTCCCTGCTCAGCGGGAAGCCTGCTTCTCCTTTTCCCACTCCCCCTGCTATGTTACCTTTCTCACTATGTCTGTCTCTGTCAAATAAATTAATAAAATCGTTTAAAAAAAGATTAACAAGTCTTGGCAAGGATTTTTTTTTTTTTTTGGATTTGATGCCAACAGGAAAGGCAACAAAAACAAAAATAAATGAGACTACATTAAACTAAAAAGCTTTTATTGCGCAGTAAAGGAAGCCAATAAAATAAAAAGGCAACTTGCGGAATGGGAGAAAATATTTGCCAGTCATAGATCTGACAAGGAATTAATATCCAAAATACATAAACAACTCCCTCAACTCAATAGCAAAAAACCAATTTGATTAAAAAATGGGCAGAGAATCTGAATAGACATTTTTTTTTTCCAAAGAAGACATACTGAGGGCACCCAGGTCCATGAGGAGGGCTCCAAGTCTCCAATTGTCAAGAAAATGTAAATGGAAACCACAATGAGCTATCAGCTCACACCTGTTAGAATAGTTACTATCAAAATGGCAAGAGATAAGAAGTGTTGGCAAGACAGAGGAGCCCTCTTACACCGTTGGCAGGAATGCACTATGGTGCAATCCAGCCACTATGGAAAACAGTATGTGGTTTCCTCAAAACATTAGAAATAGAACTACCATATGATCCAGTAATTCCACTTCTGGGTGTTGGTCAGGAAAAAATGAAATCCCTATCTCAAAGAGATAGCTGTTCCTTCACATTCTTTGTGGCATTATTTGCAATGGCCAAGACACAGAAACAATCTAAGTGGTCATTGATAGATGAATGGATGGAGATGTTGTGTATGTATATAAAATGCAATATTACTGGGGCGTCAGGGTGGCTCAGTTGTTAAGCTTCTGCCTTGGGCTCAGGTCATGATCCCAGGGTCCTGGGATTGAGCCCCACGTCAGTCTCCCTGCTCAGTGGGAAGCCTGCTTCTCCCTCTCTCACTCCCCCTGCTTGTGTTCCCTCTCTCAATATCTCGCTCTCTGTCAAATAAATAAAATCTTAAAAAAATAATAAAAAAATAAATATAATGGAATATTATTTAGCCATGAAAAGAAGGAAAATCTGCCTATTGCTGCAACATGGATGGACCTTGAGGCCATTGTGCCAAGTGAAATGTCAGATGGAGAAAGACGAATACTGTATGGTCTCACTTTTGTGTGGAATATTAAAAAAAAAAATGCATAGAGAAAGAGAACAGAATGGTCGTTGCCAAAGGCAGAGTTGGAGGATGGAGGAAATGGGTGAAGGAGGTCAAAAGGGATAATATTCCAGACAAATAAGTTCTGGAAACATACTGTACTGTATAGTGATTATAGTTAATAATACTGTATTGTATATTTGAAAGGTGTTAAGACAATAATCCTAAAGTCTTATCATGAGTGAAAAGATTTGCAACTATATGAAGTGATAGAAACAAAACATATTGTGGTAATCATTGCACAATAGGTACATATACTAAATCATTGTTGTACACCCTAAATGAATACAATGTTATATGGCAACATTCTAATAAACTGGGAAAGAAAGGGTTTCAAATACTATTCATTCCATTTCATGTAGATCTGGAATATTCTACAGGATTATCTCTGAGTGTGACATTATGGGTAATTTCAATTCTTTTTTTTTATTGATGTATTCTGAATGTTATAATAAACATGCATATATTTTTTTAAGATTTTATTTATTTGACAGAGAGAAACACAGCCAGAGAGGGAACACAAGCAGGAGGAGTGAGAGAAGGAGAAGTAGGTTTCCCGCCAAACAGGGAGCCCGATGTGGGACTTGATCCCGGGTCTCTGGGATCATGACTTGAGCCGAAGGCAGTCGCTTAACCAACTGAGCCACCCAGGCGCCCCAAACATGCATATTTTTAAATTTTGTTTTATTTTACTGTTTTTAGTAATCTCTACTCCCAGTGTGGGGCTTGAACTCACCATCCGAAGACCAAGAGTCACATGCTCTACCGACTGAGCCAGCCAGTTGGGTGTTTTTAAACTATAAAATATATAAAATGAGCAGCTCTAAGTACGAAAATTACTAGATGTTGGGTGAGATTTAGGAACATCTAAACCCAATCATTTAGTAGTAGGATATAGTCTTACTTGATGGGATCACCATAACTAATCACACTTAAATGACGTGATTGAAACTATGTGATCATAACGTATTGTGATTCCATATTTGGGTAAAAACTTGATTATAAAGATTTTTTTAAATTTATTTATATGACACAGAGAGATCACAGGTGGGCAGAGAGGCAGGCAGAGAGAGAGAAGAGGAAGCAGGCTCCTTGCAGAGCAGAGAGCCCGATGTGGACCTCGATCCCAGGACCTTGAGATCATGACCTGAGCTGAAGGCCAGAGGCTTTAACCCACTGAGCCACCCAGGCACCCAAAACTTGATTATAATGGGCCTTCTTTAATGAGTGGTTACCAGAAATGGATAGCTTCTACCCAAAGTTCAGAAAAAGCAAGGGCAGGAATGTGATGGTTTGGGTGCTGTATTGGTCGGGAGTGGGCGGGGAGAAAGGCTGGTGTGTGGACAGGGCTCCATGGGGCATAGACTTGCAGAAGTATTGAGAATTCCCGCCCACCTCTACTTGCTCTTGTCTCATGCTTAATAGGCACTTGGTCTTGTAAAGTGGTCACCCTACATGGTGGACAGGAACACTCCTTTCCCTACAAAAGCATGCCCTGTCCTCGCCCTCCCCCCATCAATCAAACATTGTGAGGTTGGGTTCTTTGCAACTGTCCCTGACGTCTGGTCACTTCTGTGTCACTGACAGCTCTGGTGATGGTCCCTAGATCTACCCCTGCTGGACTGGCAGCCTGCTCTGCCTTTGCCTTGGATGTTTCTATTCAACCAGCATAGTTGCCATTTTCAAGTAATATACATCAGTGTCTTGAAGGTAAGACTTTCATACAAAGGATCCGGTTCTAATACTGGAACTATTAAATTGGTAGGGGAATATATCTGGGGAAAGTAAGCCACAAAAACACCTATCAAGTTATACTACAACTACAAAAACTGAAGATAGGACTTGTCCCAAGGAATGCATTATTTCCTGTTGGGGGGAGAGTGCCCTTGTGGTGGGCCAGCCCTGACAAGAGTGTTTCTTAAATTTCTTTGATGATTTCACAACATTCTATATTTTTTATTGTTGATTATAAAAGTAATATACGTTCATTAGAGAAAATCTGAAAAATCGATAAAAAGATAAAAAATAAAATACAAATACCACCCTGTTACTATTCAACAAAAACCATTGTTAACAGTTTGGTGTACTTCCTTCCACACTTTTTGAATCCATGAAATAACAATTATCATTATTATCTGTTATTATTATGACTAAAAATTGTGGCTCCCTTTTTTTTTCACTTATCCTTCTCACTTTAGTGAAATTTTTGAAAACTGAGATTTGAAATGGTGTCTCACCTGGAAGGTCTCTTCACACTAGAATCAAAATGGACTCTTGCCAGCTGCCTGGTATAATACCCTCGGACATCCTTTCCTTGATGAGCGATGAATATACTAATGGAGAAAGTAAGATTGTGGTAAAAAAATAAAATAAAAAACAATTACTACCATTAGTTCTTTACAGAGGAATGCCACCTGTGGTCTAATAAAAAATTCATGTACTTTGCCCCTGGTTCCTGGCAAGGAGCTCTTGAAACCCATGGAATTTCTTGCCAGGAGCATCTTCTATCCTGTTTTTCAGGATTTGGTTCTCAAGACTGATAAGGAAATATTCAACATGTCAGGTATTCAGTTCAAAATATCAGAAAAAGAAATAAGAAGATATATAAAAACCATGGGGACAAAGGTTGATAATCATTGAAATGTGACAATGAATAAATGGGTGTGCCTTATACTGTGTTTGTTTTTTTTTTTTTTTCTACTCTGGGTAGGTTTACAGACTTTCACAAATTTGTTGTTTTTGTTTTTTTAAACTGTGATGATTAAGTGTATGGGACAAGAAATGAATAGACACTAGGATGGCTAAAGCATAGGGTGCTTGTGGGCTGGAGGAGGAAGCCTGGCCCCACTGGGGAGGGCTGGGGTTTTGAGGAAATTTTGAGGCACAAAGGAGATAGGAAGTGTTTCTGGGCATAAAGGCGAGACAGGGCTGACCGCTGAACCCCAGAGCTGGAGGGAGGCAAGGCACAGTGAGGGCACAGTGGTGCCCAGACCTCACCTTTTGAAAGATATCTTATTTTATAATCAACTACTTTTCCTTGTAGATTATAGTCACTGTGCTATGTAGCTATTTAAGAATTGTGTGTAGTTGGATTATGTTATTTGCAGATTTCATTTCAGAACAGCAGTAGGAGCGTTACAAAATATTTGTTATAAATAAAGGAGTGTTGTGAACCATTCTTGTAAGTGACAGGGACTCTTGGTAGCATTTTTAAGAAGATGAATGGACTTAGGGCCATTTTTATTCTAGAAAGATCTTTGCCAGTGGCAGTGTGGACAACAAAGTGGAGGACAATCTGAAGTGAAGTATAGAGACTGGCCAGGAAGCAACTATTGTCATTGATGTGGGACACAGAGAAGCCCTGACCTGTGTGGGGGAAAGGCGGCGGGACAGGACTGAGGACACCGGGGGAGAAAAGGTTGAGGTTGAGAGGGAGGTATCCAAGACAAGGACAGGCGTGTCCAAGACAAAGACAGGGTTGTCCTTGGGCTTCAGATGTGGGAAGAAGGCTGCCATTCCTCAGGAGATGGAGGGGACACAGGGGACCAGTGTGGGGAGGAAGACTCTTTTAGAGAGTTTGTGATATGTAGGTCTTTGGGAACCTTTCACAGATTCTGAGCGCTCAGTAGGTGCCATCAGAGGTCCAAGGGAAGGGTCAGTCAAAAAGAGTACATAGTTTTGCCTGAAGCAGCTCGCCAAACCTGTGTTGGGTGATGAAGGGAAGCCTGGGACCCGAGGCAGCCATCCCACCAGCCTTCACTGCACGCTCTGAGTGCTGTAGGGTACAGAGCTGACGTAGAATCACTGCTCATTCTTCCACTGCTCTTCACTTGCTGAGATAGTGATCTGAATAAAGTGTCAGTGGGGACGCAGACGAGGGAGGGGTGCCTAGGTTTTGGGCAGGCACACAGGATGGGGAAGAGATTCTAGGGGAGGGGAATTTTAGAAGCCAAGACGTGGTCAGGGCTGGGATGTGAGTGGAGCATGTGGGGCCAGTGGGAACCTTACTGTTTAATGAATATGAAAGGCAAGCACTGTGGGCAGGGTGGATCCATCCGTCTCGGCAAACAGGACATCGGGGAAACAGGACATGATTTACGGAAAACCACAGGCTGTCTGGGCCTGCCCCGTGGCTGGGATAATGTGACTGAGCCCCGGAGAACATAACAGCAGGGATTATGTCATATGGAGAGTGAGGAACTGGCACAATAATGGGAAAAATGACATATCTGAGTGCCTGGGAGTGGGACTTCCTTGGCGACCTGTCCCGTTTCTGAAGCACTACCTTGGAGAGATGACCCTAGGGCCATCTTATGGCTTGTTAAAAACCCAGCTGAGGCTCCAAAGTCATACTGGTTTTCACAGTAGGCTGAGTCTTCTTGACCATGGATTCTTCCCTTGCATGCCTATAACCAATGCCTGCTGAATACAGGTGAGTCAGCTAAACACTGCTCCTTGGACAAAGTCTGCCAAAGCTGTTTTGAGAATGGAGAAGTCCTTCTATGCCAGAACCAGGTGGCACACCCTGCTCATCGTCCCTAGGGAATCTCTGTCGGTGGGTTTTGGCCCAGAAGCCGGGAGAGGAAGGGAAAGTATGTGAGCAGGCACTGAGGGAAGGAGGACTGGGGGGAGAAGCAGAATGTTTGGGGAAAAGAATGGCGCATCTTGCCTCCAGCTCTTTGGATAGACTTCCAAGCTCCCTGTGTGGTCTAACTTCAGCTCAAACAGGAGAAAACTCTCCATCAGGAGCCTAAGGAGGAGCAATGCCCAACCTGGCCCGTCACTCCCCGTCCCCAGAGGCCTCACAGTAGCTGGCCTCAGACCTGGCTGAGGGGACCTTCCAGGGCTCTGCCCAGACCTTGGCTCTCAAGATTCCTGAACAAGTTGAAGGAAGGTCTTTCCCTCTTGGGTGGGAACTGGAGTCTTGCATCATTGCATCCCTCACAGATTGTTTACCAGTCCCTGAAAGCTTGGCTCTTTGAGGTGACTTATTCTGTCCAGACAAGAGCAAACCTGTCCCCTGGGAGGGTGGATGTCACCAGAGTAGGAATCTGGGCTTAGCCATGGACAAAATTTAGTATGTACAGGGGAGGCCAGGAATGTTCATCCCTTGAGAGCCTGTCCCTATGGCCCGAGGTAGCTCATGCTCATAGGGGACCCTGCTGTCCTGTTATGTCCATGTTGGGCCTCATCTAATTCGCAGTTACCTTGCCAGGTAAATATTATGAACACCCTGTTACAGAACAAGAGACCGAGCCTCAGAGAGCTCAAGTGGGTTCTCGAAACATCACCTGGCTGGTAAATGCCAGAGCCATGGAACAAACCCATTCTGTGAACTCCATGGGGCTTCCAGAGTCATCTCTGTATACACAGGATGGCTTTTCTTCAGAGGAGTTCCATGCTATTTTTATAGGAGCTTGGGCGTACTCTCATGTTGTGCACCAGAGGAAGAGGAGAAGGAACAGTGGGGCCCTGTTAACTGGACGTGACTTTCCATTCAGTGAGACAAGTCCCCACTGAAGGCTCTACGGTGGTCGCCTCGGGCCAGGTGCTAGAGACACAGTGATGATAAATACTGTCTTCTACCCAAGAGTTCACGATCTGGTAGGGAAGACCTTATTCAGTTACTTACTCACCATACACAATGAGTAAATGCAGGGTCAGTCAGGAACATCAGGGGAATGAGTCACTTAGAGAGGACACGAGCTAGTCAGCACAGAGGTTGGGACACAGCCATGCCGGCTCTGCCATCTTCCAGACTCATGGTCATCCTCTCAAGGAGGAGGGGAGCTTCAGGTTCCCTTGGTAAAGTGGGAGGCACACCACCGCCCCCTGGAATGACTCTGTGAGTCAATGAGATGTTGTGAATGTACTTGGTGATCTGTGGTAGGTGCTGCCATGGTCCTGGGCAGGGAGAGCTTCCCACCACATCTCGGGTCTCCCAGAGACCACTTAAGGCAATGTTTTAAAAATTCACCTTAAGTCTGACAGAAATTCCCTATGTTTCCTCTTCCACACCACACTGTGTTTCCTCCACATGAAGCAATCTTTTCAGGAGAATCCTGTGCTCTGTGGACCAACCTGGCCCTCATGAGTGGGGCCTGTCACTTGGGGGTGACTGCAGGTCACATTTGCATCTGATATAATTCTTTTTTTTTTTTTTAAGATTTTATTTATTTATTTGACAGAGAGAAACATAGCGAGAGAGGGAACACAAGCAGGGGGAGTGAGAGAGGGAGAAGCAGGCCTCCTGCCGAGCAGGGAGCCTGATATGGGGCTCGATCCCAGGACTCTGGGATCATGACCTGAGCTGAAGGCAGTTGCTTAACCAACTGAGCCACCGAGGCGCGCCTGCATCTGATTTAATTCTTAAGGGAGCTGTGTGAACCCTTGAATATTTAATTTTATCAGGTGCCCCTGACACTGTATGGTTCCATTTTCCCTCACAAGGCCCCAAGGTTTGGGTGTGTAGGGAGGGACCAGATGCCCTCTGAGAGGAGGGAGGAGGTCCAAGCCTTCCATGGTGACTGCCAGGCAGCAGGAGGTCAAACCACAAATCTGTGACAGGATACTCACTGACTCATTCATGTTCATTTTTTTTTTTTTCAACAAATGTGCACGAAAGAACTACCACTTGTGGAAGTCGGCTCTGCAGAGGTGACAGTGGTGGGTGGAGGGAGGCAAATGAGCCCACCCCAGGGCCTTCCCCGGACATGCAGCCAAGTGCAGGGATCAAAAGCACAGATGTTGGGGCCAGACCTGTGGCTTTAAATCCTACCTCTGTCAATTCCTTACTCGCTGTGGGATCTTGGGACAGTCACTTAACTACTCCGTGCCTCAGTTTCCTCTCTATACCTCACAGCTGTTGTGAAGACAAAATGAGGAAATATGCACTGGGTGTGAGCACGGCTGGCCTGTTGGGGGAACAAAGGAAAGACAGTGGGAGGGAGAAGGCTGAAGTGGGGGCACGGCCAGTTCATGGAGGGCCGTATAGGCCCAGCAGGGTTTAGATTTTATGCAACATGCAGTGACTGCAGGGTTTCATGCAATGAAGGGCTTTGATCCAGTTTATGTTTCATGGATCACCCTCTGGAGGATAGGAGGGAGGAGGACAGGAGTGGGCAGCTGCTGTTGGTGTAATGGGGAGAGGCAGCAGACTGTAGGAGAAACATCCAGGAGGTACCACTGAGGAACTTCCTGAGGGGTTGGACCCCCTACTGTTGAGAGGTCAATGGTGTCGAGTAGATGAGGACCAGCTCCACTGTGAGTACAGTGGAGAGGCTGGGGCCCCCAGCCTAGTTCAGGTAGCCTGCCTCCTTGTGGGGCTCGGGTAGATGAGCACAAAGAACAGAATCCAGCCCAATTTTAGAACTTCATGGACACCCTCCCTGCCATATTGCATTCCACCCTAATCCTCACACTCCCTGTGAGCTGGCTTAGGCCAGGCCCAGTGACTCTGACTTGGTTCCACAGAACTCCAGGCAACAGCAGCTGGGGGAGGTTTGTTTCCAATTTGCCCAGGAGATGACCCACAGTTAAATGACCCAACAGTGGACAAGACAGACCTCAAACACACTTAGAAAGACCAAGGGCTTAATGGGAGGCAGAAATCAGGAAATATGGGAATCCATCCCTGTTTCTTTCCAGTGCCTCCTTATGTGGGGTTCCTGGAGGGAGGGGTAGACTCTGAAAGAGGACTCAAAATGTCTAGGAACACAGCATCCTTTCGCCGCCCCTCCTTCAGTAATTTCTGGAAGCAGGACTTATCTTTGTTGACTAAACATTGTTGAAAATAACTACATACTAAAATAAACATGAGGCTTACTAGAAACCACGAAACTGAAGAGGCTGACCCAAAAGTCGCTTGCTATGTGAGGGTTCCTGCCTGATTTCATAGCTTCTGAACCTTTGCAGACCCCACAGCCAGTGGTGAAGGGAAGGCAAGGTTAAGCTCTATAGATTATTATTCACTGACTCTCAGCAAAGTGAATTTAGCACAATAAAACACATCTAGGACTTGTTAGTCTTGGGCCATCTATGAATTTGGAGAAAGAGTAAAAATCCTACTTAGTTTCAGTCTGTACAGCTGCCCCCCATATGGCAGAAGCACGAAGGGGTCTCTTTGATTCCAAGCAGAGTAAAGGGGCCCTCACTAAAATGTGGGCTGAGACTCCTCACATTTATTGCTGAAGCCCTTCCCCAGCAAAAATGACTATCGTTCCAGTCTTTGGGGAGTTTGGAGTTGCCTGTTTGCTTGGATTTTACCATGGGTGTGCGATTTTTTTTTTTTTTTTTTTTACAACTTTCCCCAAACCCAAAGAAACGCCACTGGAACCTCTGGGAGCAGTTGTCTGTCAATCAGAGAGCAGCAGGTGAGCAAGTTGGCTCCCCAGGTGTCCGTCTGCCCCAGGGTAGCTCTGGATGGCATCGGTGTCTGGAAGGACATTACCTGGATGGGATCACTGGGCGGCGGTCAATAAATTCTCGAAGCCGGATGGCAGTCATGATGGATCGGAGTCTAAAAGATATTACAGAGTGAAGGTGGATGTCAGAAATGTAAACACACTACATACTACATTGTGTATTGTGTGAACACACTACACTCAGTCCATTTTCATGCCTAGTGGCACCAAGTCTGTCTTGAAAGAAATGACAGTAAGAAAACTGAAGAGTAGATAAACTAGCCATTGCTTTTGCAAAAAGGGGGCAAAAAAAAAAAAAAAAAAAGAAAGAAAGAAAGAAAGAAAGAAAGAAAGAAAGAAAGAAAGAAAGAAAAGAAAGTGGAAAACATAAGCCAATACATACAGATACGCTTTCCTTTAAAAATAGAAAGTACTGGGGCACCTGGGTGGCTCAGATGGTTTAGTGTCCAATACCTGATTTTGTCTCAGGTCATGATCTCAGGATCATGAGCTGAGCCCCACAATAGTTTCCTTGCCCAGCAGGGAGTCTGCTTGTCTCCCTCTCCTTCTGCCCCTCCCCCTGCTTTCCCATGTTCTCTCTCTAAAATAAGTAAATGAATCTTAAAAAAATAAAAATAAAAACAGAAACTACTGTACCAGTTCTCACCCTGATTAGGGTGCCTTCTTACTGCACAAGCTTGCAGTCTTGATTACACGCTCAGACTCCCTGGAACCTGGAGCTCTGGATAGGAATTAGACTCCTCCAACTGCACAGACCGGATTGAGACTCAGAAGGCAGAAACAAAACTGAGGCCACTGCCTACTGCTTGGACCTTTTCTACTGGCAGGCAAGGCCAGGAGGCTGTGGTATGGCGAGTTTCTCCAGCACTGGGTGTCAGGAGGCAAGTGCATTGAAGGCAGTGGCTGAATCCCAGTTCTGGTGTTCAAACACCATCTTTGGGAGAGTGGAGAGGGTGCTGCAGTGGCTATGGTGGTGGCTTTAGGCCCCCCTGAGGAGGGCCCAGGTAGCTGCTCCCATGATGGGTCAGTTTTGTGGAGGTGTTCTAGAAGCTTCCTGGAGGCCTTCCCCGGAGTCTCTTTCTGATTTTGTGTGGGTGTCATCATCTACATCAAACTTTTTCTGCTTCCCAGACATGAACATACAATACATATTGTTTCCAGCCTCAAATTCATATTGCATTGGATCACCTACTGGATAAGAAGACTTGCTGTAGAAGACTACTCATCTAAATATCCACTTGAAATGTGGTGGGATGCAAAAGCAGTGCACAGAAATCAGTTGCTTTCCTATACATTAACAGTGTAACTATAGAAAGAGAAATTAGGGAATCAATTCCACTTATAATAGCACCAAAAACTGTAAGATACCTTGGAATAAACCTAACCAAAGAGATGAAGGATCTAGAAACTACAGAACACTTAATGAAAGAAACTGAAGAAGACACAGAAAGATGGAAAGACACAGAAGGTTGGAAAAACATTCCATGCTCGTGGATTGGAAGAATAAACATCATTAGAATGTCTATGAGCCCAGAGCAATCTATATCTTCAATGCCATCCCCATCAAAATACTAATGACATTTTTCAAAGTAGTGGAACAAACAATCCTAAAATTTGTATGAACCAGAAAATACTGAATGGCCAAGGAAATGTTGAAAAGAAAAACAAAGCTGGGGGCATCACATTGCCTGATTTTAGGCTATATTACAAAGCTGTAATCACCAAGACAGCATGGTACTGGCACAAAAACAGACACATCAACAGAACAGAATAGAGAGCCCAGATATGGACCCTCAACTCTATGGTCAACTAATCTTCGATAAAGCAGGAAAAAATATTCAATGGAAAACAGACAGTCTCTTCAATAAATGCTGCTGGAAAAATTGGACAGCTATATACAGAAGAATGAAACTCTACCATTCTCTTACACCATACACAAAAATAAACTCTAAATGGATGAAAGACCTCAATGTGAGACAGGAGTCCATCAAAATCCTAGAGGAGAAAATAGGCAGTAACCTCTTCAACATCGGTCACAACAACTTCTTTCAAGATAGGTCTCCAAATGCAAGGGAAACAAAAGCAAGAATGAACTTTTGGGACTTCATCAAGATAAAAAGCTTCTGCAAAACAAAGGTAATAGTCAACAAAACAAAGAGGCAACCCATGGAATGGGAGAAGATATTTGCAAATGACACTACAGATAAAGGGATGATATCAAAGATCTATAAAGAACTTGTCAAACTCAACACCCAAAAAAACAAATAATCAAGTCAAAAAATGGGCAGAAGGCATGAACAGACACTTCTCCAAAGAAGACATACAAATAGCTAACAGACATGTGAAAAAATGTTCATCATTAGCCATCAGGGAAATTGAAATCAAAACCACATTGAGAAAACACCTTACACCAGTCAAAATGGCAAACGTTGACAAGGAAAGAAACAACAAATGTTGGAGAGGCTGTGGAGAAAGGGGAACCCTCTGACACTGTTGGTGGTAATGCAAGTTGGTGCATCTGCTTTGGAAAACAATGTGGTGGTTCCTAAACAAATTAAAATAGAGCTACCCTATGACCCAGCAATTGCTCTACTGGGTATTTACCCCAAAGATACAGATATAGTGAAAAGAAGGGCCACTGCACCCCAATGTTCATAGCAGCAATGTCCACAATCGCCAAACTGTGGAAGGAGCTGAGATGCCCTTCATCAGACAAATGGATAAAGAAGATGTGGTCCATATATACAATAGAATATTACTCAGTCACCAGAAAGGATGAATACTCAACTTTCACATCAACAGGGATGGAACTAGAGGAGATTATGCTAAGTCAAAAAAGTCAAGCAGAGAAAGTCAATTATCATATGGTTTCACGTACTTGTGGAACATAAGAAATAGCAAGGAGGACTTGGGAGAAGGAAGGGAAAAGAGAAGGGGTGGAGATCAGAGGGGCAGACGAACCGTGAGAGACTATGGACTCCAAGAAACACACTGAGGTTTTGGAGGGGAGTGGGGTGGTTAAGCTGGGTGGTGGGTATTAAGGAAGGCACATATTGCATGGAGCACTTGGTATTATACACAGACAATGAATCATGGAACACTACATCAAAAACTAAGGATGTACTGTATAGTGACTAATATAACATAATAAACAAACAAACAAACAAACAAACACATAAATAAATACTCACTTGAGAAAAAGTCAACACTGGGTAGAGAAACAGAGTGCCTGGGGGACAGAGGTGGGACAAAGCCTTACTCTTTTATGGTTTACCTTTTGTGCACCTTATAAATTTTGTACTATGTGTTCATATTATGTGTATATAGAGACAGCTGGACCTCTGTTTGCATAAACATGGTGAAGAACATTGTAGCAGGAGACATCGAAAGAAGACACATACCCTGCCCCTGGGCCCCTCACATTCACACATTACACCCTGATCCCAAAGCAGTTGTACCTGGGTAGAGCCTTTGGGAAGTAGTGGGGATGGAGCTCCCATGAAGGGAGCTAGTGTTTTTATGAAAAAGACCCCAAAGAGCTCCCGTGCCCTCTTCCTGTCACGTGGGGACCCAACAGGAAGTCAGCAGCCTGCAGCCCAGCAGAGGGCTCTCACCAGAACCTGCCCATACTGGAGCTCTGATCTTGGACTTCTAGCCTCTGGAACCTCGAGAAATAAATTTCCGATGTTTAGAAACACCCACTCTATAGTAATTTGGTAGGGCAGCCTTAAGAGATGAAGGCCTCCCTCTCTGTACATTGATGACTACAATACCTCTTTGGAGGGTCAAGTGAGCAATAGTGCATGTGTGCTCTGTAACCAAAACAGCACCTTTGAGAAAATAGAAATTTGAGTTTCTCCTTGTGGGCATGTGTTATGTGGTAGGTGACATGAATTAACTCCTCTGAGCCTTCCAGAAATCCTGTGAAGTAGGTCTCACTATTTTACTGACAAGAAAACTGAAAGACGGAGAAGTAGAGTAACTTGTACAAGGTCACCGAGGAACGAAGATGGGAACTCATTTGGTTCCAGAGAGTTATCTTGACAGTATTCTAGGCTATATTGGAACAACCGCAGAACACCCTGACCACCAGCCAAACAAAACTGGGACAGTCACCAGGAGGCTGGAGGGAGACAAGTTTCCCTGGGAGGGAAAACAGTGTATGGGGCCTCCTTCTCCCCTTCTCTAGTCAAAACTAGTCAGCACATTGCCCACAGGCCAGCTAGCTGCCTTATCTCATCCGTGAGTGTGTTTTTCAAGGAACTTGAACATTTTCAAGCAAGATTACATTGTCATAGACTATTTGGCTATCCAATGGAAACTGTTCATTATATAATCTGTTTTTTCTTTTAGCACTAGGGTGATTATTAGAAAAATAAAAAGGGACAAAAACGAAAGAGAAAATTTGAGTAAATACCACTGAGCTTTTGCCTAAACTCAGAAAGCTTTGTGACTGCTGGAATTTTCCTTCCTAAGAAGTGACATGCCGGAGAGAAGAATGCAAGATATTCAGGACATTTGTGCTTCACGAAGACAGCACCACGTCTGCCATTCACAATAGTGATTGTTCAGTGCCTAGAAATTCTGAATCAACACCAGAGGGAATAAGCCAGTCCTGGGATGCCATGCTTTGGCCATGCCACAAAAACATTTTCAGAGGAACACATGAACAGCCCACACGGAGTCTAAGCAGAAGCTCCCAGAATCATCGGAAGACGTTTCCTGGCAAGGATTGCAACCTGTCGTTCTGCATCTTCAGGAAACTGAGCTACCACACAGATACCAAGTCACATCTTGTGTGACTAGTTGTCATCTCTTGAACACAGAAGAAAATGTTGTCTGCGGTAAGATATGTCAGTACATTTTATTTTAGTCAATCTTAAAAAATAAGTTCGTGTGCCAAAGCTGAATGAGATAATTACGAACACATGTTAAACTTGCCATCGTTTCCATGCACACAACCGCTGCTCTCGGCACCCTGAACAACGTCGCTTTCATCTCCTCCATGTAATTTTTATTAGTCGCCTCAGTAGAAGATTCTTCCTCATCTGTGCCCCAAATAAAATTCTTCCAGAGCAAATGTGAGTTTTATCTGTATCCTCATCACACATTCCATTCAACTTCAAATTAGCTTTAGGGAACCTTGAATATTTTTCTCATTTTTTAAAAAAGATTTTGTTTACTTATTTGACAGAGAGAAACACAGCCAGAGAGGGAACACAAGCAAGGGGAGTGAGAGAGGGAGAAGCAGGCCTCCCGCCGAGCAGGGAGCCCGATGCGGGGCTTGATCCTGGAACTCCGGGATCATGACCTGATCTGAAGGCAGACACTTAACGACTGAGCCACCCAAGTGCCCCACTTTTTTTTTTTTAAGATTCATTTATTTGAGAGAGGGGGAGGGGCAGCGGGAGAGACTCTCAGGAAGACTTCCTGCTTAGTGTGGAGCCGGACTCAGAGCTCAGGCTCATGACCCTGAAACCATGACCCGAGTTGAAACCAAGAGTCAGATGCTTAACCAATTGAGCCACCTAAGCACCCAAATGTTTTTTCTTGTTTTAAACTGGAAATATAATCATGCTCAGAGTAAATAATGCTGTAAAAATCTTATTAAAATTATCTATCAATGACTGTTTTCATTTTTTATATTATATATATATATATGTGTGTGTGTGTATATACTTAAATACTTGAGCCACAGCAGACTTCCTATTTTACATCCTTTTTTATATGAGAAAATATGAAAAATTTTCCACATTGCTAAAAGTATTCTTAATTCTAATATTTAATGTTCTTTTATATTGTTTGATGAGGTCCACCCTTCATTTTGTTTAAAATAGTACCCCATTCCACTCTCACGCCTGAAATTCTTATCCATGCTCTATACTTTATTTGTCTCCAAAACACTCATCACCATCTGCCATACCGCATGTTTACTTATGTATTATTTATGTCTGTCGCCTCGTTGGAAAGTAATCTCCAAGAGGGTAGGGAAGTGTCTTCTGTGCTCACTGCTGTATCTTTGGTGCCAAAGATAATAACTGACTTAGGATAGGCATTTCATAAATATTTATTGAATAACTGAATATGCCATAATTTATGAACCCCAACCATAATGTTGGACAATTTGGTCATATTTGATTCTATGAAATTTCTTTCTTTTTTTTTTTTTTAAAGATTTTATTTATTTATTTCACGGAGAGAGAGATCACAAGTAGGCAGAGGAAGGCAGAGAGAGAGGAGGAAGCAGGCTCCCTGCTGAGCAGAGAGCCCAATGCGGGCCTTGATCCCAGGACCCTGAGATCATGACCTGAGCCGAAAGCAGAGGCTTTAACCCACTGAGCCACCCAGGCGCCCCTGATTCTATGAAATTTATTTCTTAAGATATTCCTAAGAACGAGATAAGATTTGGGCTTCTTCATGGCTTCTATTTAGGAGAATTTTAACCACTTCCAATTAATTAACACTGGCCCATAAACCGCTATGATTAGACTCTGAGGACACAGAAATTAAAGTTTAATAATAGAATTTTTTAATATGTTGAAGTTCAGAAGGTGAACTAAAGTAATGCACTTGATCTTAGCCAAAAGTCCAATTGAAAAGAAGCAACTGAACTAAGGTAAATGAGTAAGAGATGTACATTGCAAGAAACTTCCTCAGCCTTACTAGTTAACGTATTGACTTTAGGAACAAAGATATAAAATTTATCTTGTCAACTTTCTCAGCAACTTTGAGGAATTGTAGAATATTTCATGGATCACATCAGAATTCTGCAAAACTTTGATTTTAACAGTCAAAAACTGATAAAAACCTGGGATAAAAATTTGTGGTAAAATTTCTTAGCCAACCATGAGGGAACTTTTTCAACATGATAAGAAACATCTATAGAAATGTGCAGCTAACATGATACTTAATGGTGAAAAACTGATTTCTTCCTAAAAATCAGGAACAAAGCAAGGATGTCTCTCTCAGCATTCCTACACATTACAATAAAGCCAGGGAAGGAAATATAAGGCATATAGATGGAAAGGAAGAAAACTGTCCATATTTACAAATGATATAATTGTCTATGGAGAAAATCCCAAGGAGCCTACAAACAAACTCTTAAAACTAATAACTGTTTTAACAAGAACATAGGATACAAGATCAATACATATCATTACATTTCTATACTCTATTTTTTTAAAAGATTTTATTTATTCATTTGAGAGAGAGAGAGAGAGAGAGAGCACAAGTTGGGGGTGGGGAGAGGGAGAAGCAGGCTTCCCGCCAAGCAGGGAGCCCAATGTGGGGCTCGAACCCAGGACCCTGGGATCACGATCTGAGCCAAAGGCAGACCCTTAACCAACTGAGCCACCCAGCCACCCTACATTTCTATACTGTAAATAAAAAATTGGAACGAAAATTTAAAACACAACCATAGGGGCACCTGGGTGACTCAAGTCAATTGAGTGTCTGACTCTTGGTTTAGGTTCAGGTTGTGATCTCAGGGTCATGAGATGGGACCCCACGTCGGGCTCCTCACATAACAGAGTCTGCCTGTCCCTTTCTTTCTGCTCCTCCCAACCACCCCAATTTCTCTCTCTCAAATAAATAAATAAAAATTAAAAAAAACCCATAACTATTTATAGTAGCTAAAAAAAGAGAGAAATCTCATTCACAAATCTAACAAGACATGTACAGATGCTGGTTGCTTAAGGCTAAAAAATGTTGATGGGAGAAATCAAAGAGGATCTGAGAGACACACGTGTTCATGGTTTGGGAGACCCAACAAAGCAGAGATGCCAATCTCTGCACACTGATCTGGTTTATCTGGTCAAACTTCCCAGCAGGAGTTTTTGTAGATATAAACAAGTTTCTTCTAAAGTTTGTTTGGAAATGAAAGGGAACTAAAGTACCCAAACCAATTTTGAAAAAAAGCAGCCACCCTCTGTTGTAAAGGGATGGGAAAGACCTCATCCTGAGTGGACGCTCCTTATCCCCCCAACTATTGGCACGTACTCTACTTCACTCAGTCCTCACAGGAGTCCTGATCTTATCCTGAATATCTAGAAGATGTTAAATTTCATGTTTAAGGTTACACAGTCAGTAAACAAGCAACGCCCCACAAATCTGACTCCAAGACACTTCGCCTTCTGCTACAGGGCCACTGATTCATCGACTCATTGATTCACTCAACAGATACCAATTGATCAACTACCTTTACTTGCCACTCCACCAGACACGAGGGAAAAAGCAGTTAGCAAGAGACCTGGGGTTCTACTCTCATGTTACCTGGTGGAAGAGACGAAGTCAGATATTAGTCATAGTGTTGCACGAGTTGATATGCGATCAAAGCTCAGTAGCTGCTAAAACAGAATCCTTGACAAGCCACCTCTCATGTAGTTGAGTGGCTGTGTCCCCACCCACACCCCCGTCTTTCAGGAGTTTAAAGGAAAGGCCTTCAAGAACAGATGTCACACCTGAACATTCTCCCTGATATGAAGCATGTGATAAGCTTTCCTCATGGAAATGGGTTTTCCGAGCTTTAAAATTTTAAATTGGCATCAATTTTTTTATGGTATATAAGAGCAAAAAATACTATTTGTTACGTCAAAGATTAGTCCTCCCAGTACGATAGTGAGCGGAAGGGCAGTAGTGACCGCCTGGTAAGATTAGCCAGGTTGTGAACTTCAGTTAAATAACTAGCAAGTTTTTTTTTTTTTTTAAAGATTTTATTTATTTGACAGAGAGAAACACAGCTAGAGAGGGAACACAAGCGGGGGGAGTGAGAGAGGGAGAAGCAGGCTTCCCGCCGAGCAGGAAGCCTGATGTGGGGCTCGATCCCGGGTCTCTGGGATCATGACCTGAGCCGAAGGCAGTGGCCCAACCAACTGAGCCACCCAGGCGCCGCCAATAACTAGCAAGTTTTATCATTTAATGAATCTGTCCAACGAAGGGGCATAGACAGGTTATTAGGTAGGACCCTATCTATAACTCTATTAACAGTTTTTAATCTTTGTTCTTTTTTGTGTTGCAGAGAGCCAGATGCCTTGATATGGGTATACCTCATTTCTTTTTTTCTAAAGATTTTATTTATTTATTTGAGAGAGAGGAGAGAGCATGAGCGTGAGGGTGGGTAGGGCAGAGGGAGAGGGAGAAGCAGGGGTCCCCATGTAGGGCTCCATTCCAGGGCCCTGAGATCATGACCTGAGCCAAAGGTAGAGGCTTAACCAATGGAGCCACACAGGTGCCCCAATAGACCTCATTTCTAAGAAAAAAAAAAGTGTTGAGCTAAATCTACTCAAATAATTTAAAGTTGAGAGGTATGAATATTCACTTTCCAAAAGAAGTCTTGGCTTTACAAAATGATTTGCCACAAATTTTCTTTAATTGTGAGCTCTCATCTCCAGAACATTCAAAATTCACCTGGCTATTTAGTAATGCAAACACTAAGGGAGAGGAGAGAGAGGTTCAGGAGGCAATGACCAAACTGGGGTTACCTGCTTGGGCTGCAGCGAGTAGAGCCCTCTTTGTTCTTAAATGTTGTCTTCTGAGGACAGCAGTTATTTCAGCTACCTCCTGGTATTGTATATCCTGAAAAAGCACACTGCAGAGTTATAGGACTTGATCCTTTTACAGCACTCAAAGGGTATTGTGATGCACCGTGGGACAGAAAATTTTGCTAGGTGATGCCTTTCAGGTCTTGGCCTCATAAAGAGGGATGCTTTGGTCTCCATGACAGCCCAGCTGCACAAGAGAGAAAATCAGTATGGAAAAGAAAACCATGTGGGCATATAAGCCAGACTATTTAAGCACTAGAACTTTCTTTTCTGTAAAGGACAACATAAGGTTAAAGATCTGGGTGGTGTTCTATGGCAAGTAATTCTCTCTGCAAGCTAGAATTGAGGAGGTAGGGCATACAGGGGACAAATGAGCTCTGTTGTGCTTGGTTTGAGACTAGACTAGGCTTCGTCCAGCTCCTACTGAAGCCACCGAAGGAAGC
Organism: Spilogale gracilis; assembly: GCA_004023965.1. NCBI lineage: Eukaryota > Metazoa > Chordata > Mammalia > Carnivora > Mephitidae > Spilogale > Spilogale gracilis. Next base: position 83,160 of record PITA01001050.1, on the reverse strand, counting down.
TTTTAATTGTTTACAAATGTAGTTCAAACCAGTCCATGGAGCATCACAGTAACACTACTACATGGAACAGCAAGTCTTAACCTCAGAAGAGAATGACAAGTGTGCTCATTCAAACCAACTTTAACCAAAACGAAAGCAACATGAAACACCAGGCTGGCCGGGATACAGAAACACCTGTCAGTTGAACAGTATTGGCAATTAGGAAATAGTGTTTGCAACCAGCCCATAAAATTTTGGGTGGTAAGTAGGAGAGATCAGGGACTAGGCTGGGGTCCCACTGGCAGCCTCACTCACATGGAACAGACACAATAGTTGTTTAACAGCAAATTCTCGGTGACACAGTACTTTGTTGAAAGTAGACAGGTAGGGAAAATTTAAGGATAAGAACAGAAGCAATACCCTGGGATTACAATAAAAGAAATGATACATGGTTCTCATTAGTTGGGTAAGCACCTTGTATCAGAAGGCACTGTGTTAGCTGTTTGAGACCATCGCAAACCCCAGTCATGACCATTGAAGGTAAATATCTCTATTTTTAATGAAGGCTAAGAGAGGCTAGGGAACTTGCTTGAAGTCACACAACCAGGCTGCAATGAATCAAGGTTTTAAATCTAGCTCTGTTGGACACTGAAGCCCAAGTTGAATTATATTTTAATTAAAATGTGTTAATTTTTAATATTAAGAATAATCTATGTTCTCCATGAAGGAAACAAACAAACAAGATGTGTTCATGTTATTGATGGCAATGTATCTGACAATACCAAAAAAATGCAAAGAAAAAGTAAAAAAATGCAAAAAAAAGTTAAACAATGAACATAGATCTCACAAATCAGAAATTATTGGTGTTCATGATTAGTGAACATCATTCTGAATATGTAAACGGATTGACATTAAGAGTTAGATAGCTGAGGGATGCCTGGTTGGCTCAGTCTGTTAAGCATCTGCCTTCAGCTCAGGTCATGATCCCAGGGTCCTGGGATCAAGTCCCGCATCAGGCTCCTTGCTCAGTGGGGAATCTGCTTCTCCCTCTGCCTCTCCTCCCACTCATTCTCTCTGGCTCTCTCACTCTCTCTCTCTGTCAAATAAATAAATAAAACCTTAAAAAAAAAAAAAGAGTTAGATAGCTGAGTTCGGGGAAAATGGTGGAGTAGGAGGACCCTAGGCTTACCTCATCCCATGGATACAACTAGATAACAATCATATCATGGTAAATAACCCAGAAAATGACCTGAAGACTGGTGGAACAAACTTCACCACTAAATGTAGAGAAGAGGCCACATTGAAGAGGGTAGGAAGGTCAGAGTACCAGCAGGGAGCTAAGTGGACTGTGGTCCTTAGCAGGAGAGAGGGAGCTGCCGTCTCAGGGAAGAGAAATAGACCATCACACCCTGGAGTCCACACAGTGAAGACAAATCCCCAAAGCAGTTGGCTTTGAAAATTAGAAGGATCAAATTTCTAGAGTTCTTACAACCAGAGGGACTTAAAGCCTGGAACCTTAAAAATTAGCAGACTCTGATCTGGGAGAGCATGGAGGGTGGTAGGAAACAGTCCTTACCCTTAAAGAGACAGCATGGCAAACAGCCCCTGGAGATATAGCCTAGAAGCAGCAGTTTGAGAAATGCCTAGAGCATATGGGAGGAAGATTTATTTGTGAATCACAGAGCAATTCCCCCTGCAAGAACCAGTGGGGAGCCAGCATTCACTACCTAATTTGCTTACACTGTGCTCCACTCTCTCCAGCTGGGCTTGCCTTCCTCCCTTCACTGCAGCTCCCCTGTCCCAGAAGACCAATGCAAACCTTTTCAATACTGCTCTTCCTGACCATACACTTTGTGGGGCCTTGATCCTTGTGGCAGTGACCTGTCACCTCCCATGGCTATGCACACAGCTGGTTAACACTGTGTGCCCCACCTGTGCACACTTTGCAGATGCACAAGCTGGCCTTGCTTTGGCCCAGGGGACATCGTCCCTCTGGCGAAGGACCAGCTCCGCCTTGTTAAATTGCTTACTCCACCCACTACTTTCTTTCTGGGGCGCCTGGGTGGCTCAGTTGTTGAGGCTCAGGTCATGTACCTGGAGTCCCAGGGTTGAGCCCCGAATTGGGCTCCCGGCTCGGCGGGAGGCCTGCTTTTCCCTCTCTCACTCCCCCTGCTTGTGTTCCCTCTCTAGCTGTGTTTCTCTCTGTTGAATAAATAAATAAAATCTTTAAAAAATGGATGAAGGGGAGAGGGAGATACAGGCTTTCAGTCAGGGAGCAAACAAGTCATGGGAATGAAGGATGCAGCATAGGGAATGAAGTCAACAGTATCATAATAGCATTGTATGGTGACAGGTGGCAGCTACACTCACGGTGTAAGGTAGACACCTGTCAGATCACCGTATCGTACACCCGAAACTAATGTAACATTGTGTGTCACCTGCCTGCAAATTTAAAAAAATTTTAATCCAAAAATTACAGCACTTTCCAACACAATATGCCTCCAACAATTTTCAAAGGTTAAAAAAGGATTAAGGGGTATACACTCCCAGTTATAAAATGAATGAGTCACAGAGATGAAAAGTGCAACATAGAGAATATAGTCAATAATATCATAATAACGTTGTACAGCGACAGAAGGTGACTACGCTTCTTGTGGTGAGTATAGGGTCATGTCCGGTCACTGTGTTGTACATCAGAAACTGATGTAATATTGTATACCAACTACAGTTCAATTTTTATTTATTTATTTGAGAGAGAGAGAGAGAGCACAAGAGGAGAGACGGTCAGAGGGAGAATCAGACTCCCCGCCAAGTTGGTAGCCTGAGGCGGGACTCGATCCCGGCACTCCAGCATCGTAATCTAAGCCGAAGGCAGTGGCTTAGCCAACTGAGCCATCCACGGGCCCGCAACTACAGTTCAATTTTTTAAAATAACAAAATTAAAATAAAGATTTCCCTTTGTCAGCCAAATGCTCCGTAATGCCTCAGTAGGAGCCGCCAGGTGCCTGTTCTTTCCCGGCTGGCCCCGATGGAGTGAGGGAAACCACAGTGGCCGCTGTCAGACATAGGCCAGGACTGGGGCTCTGCTAGTCCACTCTGCACCCTGGTTATAAAGTAGGGCAGTAAAACTACCACGTGAGGCTCATTCCCATTAGGATTATAAGAGGGAATGCTGTGGCAACCCTTTAGTAGTTAGCAAAGGTTAATTATAATTATATAGGCCAGTACTAGTCTCAAGAACTAGGTAGAGTAGGCGTGTCACTCTGCCTCACTCACATAAATCTGTCCTATAAGACACTTTGCACATTGGACACTTTCCCCGTTTTATTGAGAAAATTTTCAAACCCACAGAAAAGTTGAAGGAATAATGCAATGGACACCCATGTGCCTTCCATCTTGTTTTGCCAGTTTCCATATAGTGCCATGCTATCTATACATTTTTTTCTGAATCATCTGAAAGTAGACACGTAACCCTAAACATTTTAGCACATCTCCGAAGAATTGGAATTTATCACCAACCCCAGCATGTTGTCCCACTGAAGAGAAGTAACACTAATGCTACAATACCATTCATACACAGTCCAATTGGACCCCAAAGTGTTTTTTTAAGTTGATTTTTTTTTAATGATCCAAGAGCCAATCAAAGCTCACACGTTAAGTCTGGTAATTATAGTGGTCGTTCTAATCCCTAACAGTGACTTGGTTGGCATTCCGTGTTGATGACTTGCTTTATGAGTCCCCACTAGCTGATAAACATGTCTCACAGTCAACGTGTTAATTTCATTTTCTCCTTATCTCCTCATCATTAGATGCTAAGTAGACGTTTTTGGCAAGAGTATCAAAGATGAGAGATTGTGGCATATTAATATGCATTGAAAGACCTAACCAAGGTGTATGTCAATCACCCGTCATAGTGATTAAAAAAACCAAACACCTGGCCAAGGTGGATAAAATTCTTTCGGCTTTAAGTTTTACAACAGATTACTATGAACATGATGAAAAAATTCATTTCTTGGAAGACTGTTAGAGGGGAGGAATGATGAGAATCACCAAGCCCCAGGAGGTAGGGACCAGAGCAGGTCCTGGGACCCTAGAGACACAGGGCTCCCTAGTGCCCTAGGGCACTGAAACTGATATGAAAAATGACACAGCCTGTCCATCGGGGGTTGGGATCGCATATCAAGAATGTAGCTACTGAGGAAGTAGGATCAGGTAGCCACTCCAACTGCTTTCTATTTAAGTGATGGTGACAATCAACTATTACAGGGATGCTGATGTAAAAACAGTTTTACTTGCTTTGTTTGTCCCTCCCAATGAACCAAGAGGTAAGGAAGTTTCTGAAGAATCCCCAAACAATAGACTCTTTCCTAAGTCACAAAATCATTTTTTGCGTGTTGTGGATGGAGTATTTATCACCCCGAATTTATGTATTGAAGCCTAGTGTGACTGGGTGTTTGAAGATGGGGACTTTGGGAGGAAATTAGGGTTAGACTGGTCATGGAGGTGGGGTCCCCATGATGGGTTTAGTGCCCTTAAAGGAGAGTAAGAGAGCATGTGGGGACGCTGTGAGAAGGCAGGCACCTGCAAACCAAGAAAAAGTCTCTGGCCAGGAGCTGAATCAGCTAAAACACCTTGATCTTTGACTTCCCAGCCTCCAGTACTGTGAGAAATAAATTGCTATTGTCGAAGGCATCTCACCTATAGAACTGTGTTCGGGCAGCCGGAGCAAAGGCATTGCATCTCACTAGCCTGCCTTCCAGGGATTAATTAAATCACCAACAGCCCGGCCAGCCAAGCCATACATTTGGAAATCACCTAAAATCCTTCTCCCTCAGCCCTCATCCCTAACATCTCATTAAATAATTTCTGTTTGTTCCCTCCTTAGTCTCACTGGGCTGCTCTCACTTTACCCTGTGCTTCGGTATGAAAGTGTCAGGCTGAGCCTATTGGCTGCCTCCCACCATCCTCTCCCCATCCCTCCTTTTGCTGACACCAGCCCAGTTCAGTTCCAATTGCAAGAGGTCCAGCCCCAGGGGGCGATTCATGGCCAATCTCAGCCACCTGTGGCTTTTCTGTCCTTCCTTGTGGTTCTGGCTGATGACACATAGTAAAACACCTGTTGGGGGAGGCCCGGTGCTGAGGAAGGCTATCTTCCTCCTGATAAATGAAGCGTTTCCTCACCTATCTCTTCCTTTCTTCCTGACTGAGGAGAGGACGTCTGGAACCCAGCTTCTACTTCGCAATCCGTGATGGCTGTGCCATTTAAAAAAAACATTTTATTATTTTTATTTATTTGAGAGCAAGAGACAGATAGTGACTGAGATAGTGAGAGAGAGCACAAGCAGGAAGGAGAGGGAGAAGCGGGCTCCCCACTGAGCAGCGAGCCTGATGTGGGGCTTGATCCTTGGACCCTGGAATTATGACCTGAGCTGAAGGCAGAGGCTTAACCCACTGAGCTACCCAGGCCCCCTGTTAGTTTTTTCTTAAGCTCTAGTTCCTACTGTCTCCATTGGTCAACATGTGGCAGTAATAATATCATTATTATCTATAGCACAGGATTGCTGTGGGGAAGAGAGAATCAATCCACATAAAACACGTGGCACGGTGCCTGGCCTGTGGTAACATCTCATCAGGCATTAGTCATTATAACTGTTATTTCCATCCTGGCACCTATAAAAAAAATCACTCACTCGTTAGATGGCTGAGCTATGGCTCCTAAGTCAGGCCTTCTCCTGACCTAAGAATGCAGGTAAGATGCTGTGCCCGGAGCAGCTTGGGACCGTGCAATGGAAGTCATGCATTTAGGAGGATGGAAGAGTAAGCTTGAAGAAGGCTGGCTTCCTCAGGATCGGGAAGCCCCCAGAACACCCTTGACTGCCTTCCTTTGGACTTTGTTTAGATGAAAGCACCACGAGCTCTGTCCAATCTTGTTTAAGTCCTCCCTGTGCAGAGCCGAACTCACAGATGTGCTGAGCAGGCCACCTTCCCTAAAGGCACTCTTATTTTTAAATGGAGATCATCCACCCATTCACTTCCTTCCATTCACTCATTCTTTGAAACAGTGTTACGTCTCCTATACCAATGCTTCCTTCACTTTATGCTTCTGGAAGGACAGAAATTTCAGTACAAAACCAGTGGCCCCGAGAAAGAGCCAGATGTCATTTCGCTAAGACTCCTTTTCATGTGGCCTCTGGGAAACAGGGACTGACAGCATCGTTGTTACAGTGCGGTCGGAGCCAAGAGTCATGTTTTGAGTGCTACTAATGATCGGGGTAGGATACAAGCATTTGTAGGGTTTTATTGTGGAAACCCGTTTTCTTTCTCTTCTGTGTCTCTGCAGTGTCGTAGGACATAGCATCCCCTTGGCTCCAACAGGCTTTGAAAATTAGGTCCAGTTTTTCTGATGCTTATCACTTGGCCTCTGGTTCCTTGAATCAGCATTAATGGAACATGGCAAGACCCGAGAGAAATGGAAAGGATGGGAACCTGCGTGGTAGACTCTGGTTATGATCCAGTTTATGGAAAAGAAAAAAAATGCAAATGCATTGGTCGATGTACGTTTTGGAGACAGAGTCATGCCTGCTGTGTGACTTCCATTTGTTAACCGCTCACCTCGAGCCTGATGTGGTGCTAAGGCTCTTTACAAGACGGTTTTTCTTAATCCTCGAACTATGATGAAGTGGCTCCTGAGAACTCTGTTTGGTAGAAGCCAATGAGACCGGGAAGCATTTGAGAACCTGCAGAAAAGGCACAGGGAGGCTCTGAGCTCCAGGCCACGTGACCCCCAAGCTGTTGCTTTGACCCACCACTCTTCTCTGCCACTCTGAAGCATCCTTCATGCACAGAGGGGAGACGTGGGGTCGGAACCGGGGTTGGCACTCTGTAGCTCTCGGGCCTGCGTGTGCTTCCTCCTGTGTCTTCACGATCCACACTTCTGTGCTTTTGTGGTTTCCTGTCTTCCCGCCGGCCACCCGGACTGCAGGTGAACGGCATCCTCCCTGTCTTGTCTCCCGCCACGGCAGGCCTTTGTCCCTGAGTTGGGTGACTCAGCATTTGTGAGGGAAGCCAAGGCTGAAGTCGCCCGAGGAAACCAAACAATTCTTATTTACCAAACTGTCAAAATCCTATCATTGCAATTAAGGAGATAGGCAATTAACTGTGTCTTAATTACAGCAGCTGCCACTTGATCTGAACGCTATAATTTACAGAGAGAATGGGAGGAGACTTTACAGTAATGTGTGTCTTTAAACAACGGAAAACATTGATGGAGCCTGAAGAAAACTGTCAGCAGTGGTCGCTGAGGCCCCTCCTGAAAAGAGGCGTTGCTACTAGACGTGTGCCCAGAACCCGCGATTTTCCCTCTGCCTTTGGTGCCTGTCCGCTGCGTTCCTAACAAGTGCGGGAGTGACATTGTTACGCCCTCTTCTGCGTGCCAGGCAGCATCCTGATTTCCATTGCAATATCATCTTGGATATTTTACACTCAGCTTGGTTTTATTTCCTTTTAAAGATTTTATTTATTTATTTGAGAGCGAGCGAGAGAGCACATGAGCCCATGGTGGGGGGGGGGGGGGAGAGCAGAAGGACCGGGAGAAGCAGAGTCCTTGTTGAGCAGGGAGCCTGATGCGGGGCTCAATCCCAGGTCCCTGGGATCATGACCCAAGCCGAAGGCAGCCGCTTCACTAACTGACCCACCCAGGTGCCCCTACACTTAACTTTCAAACAAAGTTTTAAACCAGGAGTCCAGATGCACGGATGCAGAAGTAACTTTTCAATTCCAGATTTCAAAGGGTAGCCAGATTTGTATCTGTACAACAACCTCTGGGGTAAGGCTTTGTCATTACACTTTATTATAGGAAAGTGAGGCTCAGAGAAGCTGAGAAACTTGCTAAGGGTCACACAGCAAGCTGTGAAGTGAATGACTCCACTTGAAGCCCGTGGGGCTCTGGAGTTTATTTGCTTGTTTTTTCCCCCCAAAGCCTGGTTGGCAACACGGGGTCAAGTCATCACAGCAAGGGACCCCAAACAAGAAGACAGGACTGAGCTGTGACAGACACAGGCCGAGCAGTGCTTAGAAGTCACTGGGCTGGGGGAGGGTGGTGGTGTTCGGAGCCATGCTTTGGTCCCAGGGAGTCCCCAGGGTGGAGAGAGAAAAACAGGAAGCCTTTAAGCCAGGCTCACCACACTTCAAATCTCTGCTCCTCGGCTTCCCAGTTGGGTGATTGTGGGAAATGGCCTTTTGCCTCTGAGCTTCAGTATCGTCACTGTTGTTCATCTCTGCGTGGGGGACTGATCAGGCTTGCACGGGCGCTGTGAGGACATAGAGACTAACATGTCAGAGTGTCAGCTCCAGTGGGGGCACATGGGAGCCACTTACCAAATGGCAGCCATCCCAACTCTTCCCCAGAAGGGGGCTGCAGGGGCCGCCCGGGTGGCTCAGTCAGTTGGGCATCCGACTCTTGGTTTCAGCTCAGGGCATGATCTTGGGGTTGCAAGACTGATCCCCACATTGGGCTCTATACTCAGCAGGGAGTCTGAGTACATCTCAGTCTGCACTCAGTGTGTGAGTAGAGAGGTTAGGACAGCCCTGGAAGAGAGGACTGAGTGAGGGTGTGGCCCTGCACCTGCAGAATGCCCCCCTGCCCCCCACGTTGGTTCATTCTGGGCAGTCTTCTCCGGTCTGATTGAACTTTGATCTCTTTTCAAGGCGGTAGATCAGCTTAGAGATAAAATTACAGAAAAGTAAGGCTGATGCCTGTTAAGGAGAGTTGACCACCTGCTGAGAGTTGCCTGGTAGCCCATGCACTATAGACAGGAGTCTCCCCGTCCTTGCTGACCTAGAGCTCTGGGGCTGTGCCATTTCCCGTCTGCCACCCCCGCTCCTCCTCCACCCCCCACCCCCCGGGGACCAAAGTGAGCTTCCAGGAAATGAGCTGCTGTTAACCATGCAGCTCCTAATGCAATCTGAGTTCTGGGTTGCCTCTCCCCAGAGGGATGAGCTTTTTAGCCTCTCTGTTTTGTAACTAACATCATTATAGAGGCTCCATTCTCCTAAAGGCAAGCAGAAGTTCTCAGCCACGGCGCTGCAAAGCTGTGTCTTACAGATACTAGTAGTTTCCCAGAGGGAAGGTCAGAAGACAAAAATCTCTGAAAAAAACAAAAAACACAAGGTGTGGGACACCTCGGTGACTCCCTTGCTTAAGCGTCTGCCTTCAGCTCAGGTCATGATCCCAGAGTCCTAGGGTCGAGTCCCACATCAGGCTCTCTGCTTAGCAGAGAAGCCATGAATGTTTCTAGGCTTTAGCCAACTGGAACAAACATCAAGCAGGCTTTCCAGTCTTTGCCCATCACCCGGTCATTCTGCAACGTGAAGTCGCCAGAAAATCGCTCTTGCCCTTACAGAGTCACAGAAAGCAGAGCTGGATGAATCTTGGAGACCATCGGGTGAAGTGAGGACACTGCCCAAGACCCTGGTAAGGTGTGTTCATCCATTCAGAGCCGGTAACTGAGCACCTTCCTGTGGAGTTTTGGCGCTGGTTGACCAGTACAGAGTAGTTACAAAATAAGCAGAGGGCAGATCTAGAACCAAATATCATTTCTTTGGACCCTTGGTCTTTTACTTTTTCACACCTCATAGAGAGGTCAGTGAGCCCTGTCTGGGTTCTATCTGCAGTGTTTCTTAAAAATAATTTATGATATTCTCAGGACAGGAAAACCACTTTTGCCCATTATGAGTGAAGAGGTTGGAAAGAGAAGCAGGTTTACAAAGAGTGAAGGATTTCATTCTTTTTAATGGCTGGATAATATTCCATCGTGTATATATATACACACACATCACATACCGGAATTGAATAATTAAATGAATTAATTAAAATAAAATTAATTTTAAATTAAATTAAAATAATAATCAAATTTTATTCAAATTAAAATAAAAAAGATAAAGATGAGAATAGATTTACTTATTCTTTAGAAAAATAATTTAAAAAAAGAAAATAACAAGAGCTAAGGAATCTTTGACCCAGGGGTCAGAAAGCTTAGCTGCCTTGCAGCGAGGGGCCAGGGGGTGTGCTCACGTGAGCCGCGTGGTGACGGTCTGGCAACCGGGCAGGGCCGCAGGGATGGGAAGGTGTTCAAGCCCCATGAGGGGGCAGCTGCTATCGACTTTAAACCTGAGCTGTCATGGGAAAAACAATGGGTCCAGCGATGCCAGGGCTTCCAATTTCTCCAGACAAAACAGATTTTTAATAGGAACTCTCCCGATTTGTATTTCACTGAGCAGGCTGAACAAAGTAAGCGGCTGAAGTTATCCTATCAGCCATCTGTTTTCACCCTTGTGAATTTGAAAATTAAAAAATGACTTAGAGGCACCCAGCACCGCAGATTGTCACTTCTCCTCTCCTTTAATCCCACTCTGCTTTACCCTGCAGTTTCACATGCTGTGCTTAAAGAAAGTTTCCCCAAATTAATTATTCACAGCGACGTAACGGAACATTTTAATTCAGTGGTAGAGCTGCTTTGGCAGAACCCATTCCGGGGCTACTTCCGGGAGGCCTTCAGCTGCTGAAGCCATGAGGCCAGAAATTCCAAGGAAAGCCCACCTGACAGAGACGGGGGCTCATGAGAGCACTCTTGTCCTTTCCCGCGTCACTTCTTTGGCAATGAGAAAGTGTCCAAGGAAATGCTACCCTTGTCAGAGGCAAGGGGGCTTCGCTGAATCAGAGCTCTCTCTCAGCTTCTGGGCATCGACGCTCTCCACTACGCCAGACATTCCGGGGCTGGGGTGCCGTGGAGGGCTGTGTCCTGGGAGAGGGGACCCTCGGGAACTGGCGTGGCCCTTATCAGTCAAGCAGAAAAACTGGGCCTGTCCAGGCTATCACAGGTTTTACATGTTGGCAGAAAGTTAATCCATCCTTCATTTGGGATGCTAAATTTTACTTTTTTAGACTTTGTTTATTTATTTTAGAGAAAGAGAGAGAGAAAGCAAAGGAAGAGGGAGGGAGAGGGCTTGATCTCACGATTCTGAGTTCATGACGAGCTGACACCAGGGTCAGACATTTAATCGACTATGCCACTCAGGCTCCCCATTAAGAGGTTTATTTTCGGAGCACCTGGGTGGTGCAGTGGGTTAAGCATTTGAGCCTTGGTTTTGGCCCAGGTCACGATCTCAGAGCCATAGGATTGAGCCCCGCCTCGGGCTCCACACTCAGCACGGAGTCGGCTTGGGATTCTCTCTATCCCTCTCCCTCTGCTCCTCTTCCCGCTTGTGTGCCTTCTCTCTCTCAGATGAATAAATAAACAAATTTAAAAAAGTGTTTTATTTTAAAAATATTTCTCAGCTTCCAATGTGGAATCCAGGAAACCCTACTGTGGAAATAGCTTGCTCAGGGTCCTTTTTCGCTGGAAGCAGGGATTGCATAGAGAGGGCTGCTCTGCTCACTGGCCTGCAGCAATCCTGGCCTGCCTGTATTCGCGGTCCTCCCAGTTCTTCTGCCACTCCAAGCACCCCAGATTATTAGTGGCAGTTCCCCGGACACAGGATGAAGTTTGTTCCAGTACTTTCTGCTCCAAACTGATACACCACCCTTTCTTCCATTCTCCGGTTGTTAAATTTCACTCATTCACTACCTTCAACAATTACTGAATACTGGGAATGCAAATATGAATAAAATGTGGAGTTTATCCTCCAGGAGTTTAGAATCTAAAAAGGGAGATGGTCATGGAAACAAATAAGCTCTTTCACCCAGTTCACTTGTCATTGTCCTCAGGGCTCTGATATTCCCGTCCTCTGGAAAGCTTTCCATGACCAGCAGAATTTGGGTCATGTGCTGTAATTATCCTAGCAATGGCCTGATTTTTTAGGTTGTGACTACAGGAAGCACAGGGTACCAGCAGGGCAGACTGAGGGGACACTTAGGCCAGGCACATAAGTCAGAGAAGGCCTATGCTGAGTCTGGAGAGTGATCCAATGTAAAAAAAAATTTTCAAGGATTTTAGGTTTCCGATTCCATGGGTAAGGAGCTCAGGAGTTGCTAATCACTCCCTCGTAATAAGAAAAGCTGAAATGGAAACAGTGACAGCTCTGCTTGGGCCTGTCTGGGAAGTAAGGTCACAGGACAAGCTGCTGTGACTGAAAGGCTAATCCAGGGAATTACAACTTCCTGGAACAGAAACTGCCTGGGACCCAGTGCTGGGCCAGGAAGACCTGAGGTCTACTGGGCACATTCCTGGGGGCTCAGTGTGGGTGGATGGGCACGAGTGGCCAAAACCTCAGGGGACCCAGTCAGACGGACCCCCAGGAGCTTGATAGCAGTCTCACAGTGAATACCTGAGGAAATTTCCATTGTGCTTCTGGCAAAGGGAGGGGGAAATGAACAATTTGAAACAACCAGAGTGTTCTGTTCTTAACAAGGTCTGCCCTCAGAGAAAATGATTTTACCAGAGCCTGACCCTCTGGGATAATATCAGAGCCTAACTGTCCTGGAGGGAGGGAAATATCCTGCTTCAAACCCCTCTGGCCGTCTTGTCCCACATGAGAGGGAAGGGACTAAGAAGAAGGTGAAGCCCACAGTCTTGGGGCACAGGCTCACAGAAACCCCAAGATCCAATCACTGGACTGTAGAATGCGTTCCCTCCCTGCACTGCATCACCCTGTTACCCAAAGCCTATTTACAGCAGTCGCTTTGACCTGGTACATCAACTGAGGTATCCAGAAAAAAAATCAGAAAACACACCAAAGGGCAAAAACCATAGTTTAGAGAGATTGAACAAGCCCCAGAAACAGACTCAGAAATGACAGGAATGTTTTAAGTATCAGAGCTGGAATTGAAAACAATAGTTAAGATGTTAAGGGCTTTAATGGATAAAGCAACAAGCATAAGGAACAAGCTTAAAAGCAGGGAGATGGAAATTCTAGGAAAGAACAAAAAAGAACTGCTAGCTGTCAAAAACACTGTAACAGAAGTGAAGAAAGAATGCCTTTGGTAGACTTGTTAGTGGACTAGGCATGGCTGAAGAGAGCATCTCTGAACTTGAGGATATAGCAGTAGAAACCCCCAAGTCTGAAAGACAAAGAGAAAAAAGGATTGAAAAAAGCAGAACACAATATTCAGGAATTGTGGGACAACTACCAGTTATAACATGGGTAATTATAACACCAGAGGGAGAAGAAAGAGGGAAAGAACAGTAGAATTATTTATAGTTTATTTGTCCAAAAGAAGTATGGCTACCCTAGCTTTCTTTTCACATCCATTTCACAATAAATATTTCCCTGTCCCCTCACTTTCAGTCTTGAGGTGTCTTTATTTTGTAAAAATATTTTTAAAGGCTTATTTATTTATTTTAGAGAATGAGAGAGAGTGAGAGCACAAGTGGGCAGGACAGAGGGAGAGAATCTCAAGTAGACTCCTTCTGCACAGTGTGGAGCCCAACTTGGGGCTCGATCTCATGACTCTGAGCCAAAGTCAAGAGTCAGACAGTTAATTGACTGTACCAACCAGGAGCCCCTGCAGGTGTTTTTAGGTCTGAAGAAAGTCTCTTAGAGACAGTATATGGATGGGCCTTATTTTCTAATCCACTGTCACCCTATGTCTTTTGATTGGAGTGTTCAGTCCACTTACATTCAATGTAATTTTGTTAGTTGTTTTGTGGTTGTTTCTGTAGTTTTTCTCTGATCTTTCCTTCTCTTACTCTCTTAGGTTTCTTGACTTTCTTTAGTGATATACTTAGGTTCCTTTCTGTTTATTCTTTGTATATTTATTAAAGGTTTCTGATTAGTGATTACCACTATATTTGCAATTAACATTTGCATATGGCAGTCTATATTAAGTTGGTGGTTATTTAAGTTTAGACCCATTCTTTGCTGTTCTCCCCCCCCCCCATTTTAGGTATATGGTGTCACATTTTACATCTTTTTGTTTTGTGAATCACTTAACTGATTTTTATGGATATACTTATTTTTACTGCTTTTGTGTTTTTTACTTTTCATACTCTGATTTATGTCCTTTTTTTCCCACTCAAAGAGTCCTCTTTAAAATTTCTTGTAGGACTGGTTTAATGGTCATGAAGTCCCCTAGCTTTTGTTTGTCTGAGAAACTTTATCTCTCCAACTCTGACTGATCACCTTGCTGGAGGGAGTATTCTTGGCTGCAGACTTTTTCCTTTGAGTACTTTGAATGTATCATGCCACTCTTCTGGCATACAAAGTTTCTGCTGAAAAATCCATGGATAGCCTTTTGGGTTTTCTCTTGTATGTAATTATCTTCTTTTCTCTTGCTGCTTTTAAAATTCTCTCCTTGTTGCTACTTCTTGCCATTTTCATTACTATATGTTTTGGTGTGGACCTCCTCAGGTTGATTTTCTGGGGGAATCTCTCTGCTTCCTGGATCTAGAAGTTGGTTTCCTTCCCCAGCTTAGGGAAGTTTTCATTATTGTTTCTTCAAAGAAATTTTCTGCCCCCTTTTCTTTCTCTTCTTCTGGGATCCCTATAATACCAATGTTATTACACTTGATGGAAACGTTGAGTTCTCTAAGACTGTTCTTAATTTGAATAACTTCTTTCCTTCTCATTTGCTCAGCTGGGTTACTTTCCATTATTCTGTCTTCAGATCATTCATTCATTCTTCTGCTTCTATTTATTCCACTGAGTATTAATTTCATTTATTGTGTTTTTCATCTCTGATCAGTTCCTTTTTTATCTCTCTCTTAATAGTCTTACTGATGTCTTCCACTCTTTTCTCAAGTCCAGTGAGTGTCTTTTTGATCATTACTTTAAATTCTCAATCAGGCATATTACTTATATCCATTTTTCTTAGGGCTCTTGCTGTGGTTTGGTCCTATTCTTTCATTTGGGACTATCTCTTTGTCTCCTCATTTTGTTTAACTCTCTATGTCTGTTTCTTTGTATTAAAAAAGTCAGCTATGTCTCTTGCTCCTAATGGTAATTATCTTATGAAGAAGAGGTCCTGTAATGCCCTGCAGTGCAGTGTCCCTTGTTCCCAGGACCTGCTCTGCAGGGAGTGTTTCCTCTGTGTGTTGTGTGTGTTCTGTTGTTAAGTCCTGGCCTCCTTTTGCTTTGGTCTGGCTATCTGTAGAGTTGCTCTTTGCCTATTGCCACAGTGTTTGCTCCCCAGCAGGGGTTGGGTACATTTTTAAAAAAGATTTATCTGTCTATCTATCTATCTATCTATCTATCTATCTATCTATCTATGAATGAGAGAGAGAGAGAGCATGACTGGGAAAGAGGAAGAGGGAGAGAATATCCAAGCAGACATCCACTGAACCTGGAGCCTAATGTGGAGCCCGATCCCATAAGCCATGAGATCAGGATCTGAGCTGAATCCAAGAGTCAAAAACTTAACCAACTGAGTCACCCAGGTGCCCTGAGGTGGGGTGCATTTTAACAGGCTGTGCAGAGATCTTCTTGCGAAATGAAATTTTCCACTAATGCTGCCAGAACTGTAATCCTGCAAAATGTGCAGGCCAGGAGACAAGGTGTTGGGTTTTTGCCAGTTTTTTGGGGGAAGGTGCCTGTAGCACAGGGACTGAGGCAAGTGTGACTGGGAAGGGTGGATCTGTTGAAGAACAGGAGAAGGGGGGTTTTGGTGTAAGCAAGTTAGTTCTCTGGTCCCCACAGGTGGCCCTGTGTTTATGCTGGGGCTGGGTAGGGGGTGGCAAGGATGAAGAAATGGCAGGTGCCAGATCCTTTGTTTCTGAAGAGCTCTCTCCATGATCCTTGCCTCTCCAGTTCTTGCTCTGAGATGGGAAAATCACTCCTTCCCATTTTTCTCCAGTGTTTTCCAAACTGCTTGTTCGGCACTGTATCTGAGCAGGCTCTTTGTCATGCTGTCTCTTTAAGAGCAAGGACTCGGCTTCCTTTTGTTGTCTGGGTTCTTCTGGAGCTGAGCCTGCTAATTTTTAAAATTCTAGGCTTTAAGTCCTACTGGTTGTAAGAACTCATGAAATTTGGCCTCTCTCTCTTTCAAAGCCAAATATTATGGGATTTGTCTTCCCTGTGCAGGCTTTCCTGTGTCATAATCTGTTTTTCATTCTTCTCTGCACCACTGACTCCCTCCCCACTGTAGACAGCCATAATCCATTTCACTCACAAACCATGTCTTTGCCCTTCCTACCTTCTTCAGTGTGGCCTTTTCTCTAGCTTAAGCCGTGGAGTTTTTCTGTCAGTCTTCAGGTCATTTTCTAGGTTCTTTATGCTGATATAAGTGTTATTTTGTTGTATCTGTGAGATGTATAAATGTATAAATGTATAAATCTAACAACATATGTATAAGATTTATATATAAGATCTTTTATGTGATCACAAAAGAGTTCATCAACAAGGAGAAGACATTTAAAACATAAATGTGTATGCACTGAGTAACAGCTTCAAATACAGGAAGCTAAAATTGACAGAATGAAAGAGGTAAGTAAATAACTCCACAATCATTGTTAGAGATTTTAGTATCTCTTTATCTTAGCAACTGATAGATGAACTATACCAAAAAAGTCAACAATAGCTTAATTGTTATTGTTACAACACTAAACAATGGTAAATATATATAAATTCAAGTGCAAATGGTACATATACCAGGATAGTCCATATTCTAGATAATAAAATAAATCTGATTAATATTTTAAAGATTGAAATCATATCAAGTATATTGTTTGGCCATAATGGTATTAATTCTAAATCAATAAAAATAAAATAACTAGGAAAAACCTAAATGCTTGAAAATTAAGATATACATTTCTAAATAATCAGTAGATCAAAGAAGAAATCCAAGATAAGTCAGAAAATGTTCTAACCATAAGGAACTTTTAATCTCAGGAAGCAAACTGAGGGTTGCTGGAGGGGAAGAGGGTGGGAGGGGTACAGTGGCTGGAGGATGGACATTGGGAAAGGTATGTGCTACAGTGAGTGCTGTGAATTGTGTAAGACTGATGAATCACAGACCTGTACCCCTGAAACAAATAACACATTATATGGTAATAAACAAAACAAAACAACCCCCTCCAAAAAAAACAAACAAAAAAAAGAAAATGTTCGGAATGAAATTGAATAAATTAAAATTTTGGGGATTCAGCTAAAGCTGTACTTAGAAAGAAATGTGTGCCTTCAAATGTCTACAATAGAAAAAAGAAAGACTTCTAATCAGTGGTATGACCTATAAGTATAGAAACCAGAAAAAGAAGAACAATTTTAAACCAAATCAAGGAACAATAAAAATCAACAAATCAATAAAGGGAAAAATCAATAAAAGAGAAAACAGAAAAATAGAGAAAATCAATAAAACCAAACCTTAGTCTTTAAGAAGACTGATAAAATTGATAAACTTCTAGATGGACTGATTAAGAGATGAAAAATGCCATGAATTCCCAATGTCAGAAACCGCACAAAGGACATCACTATGGATTCTCCAGGAAATACAAAGATAGTAAGGAAATATGCCAATAAATTTGACAACCTAGATGAAATGGACAAAACCTTGGAAAATACAAATGACCAAAATTGACCAAAGAAGAAATGGAAAACTTAAATAGCCTTTGTCAATAAAAGAAATTGAACTCATAATTAAAAACCTTCTCACAAAGAAAACCCTAGGTCTAGATTGCTTCACTAATGAATTATTTCAAACACTTTAGGAGATGACATCAATCCTATACAAAAACTAAGAAAATAGAGGAGGGAACACTTTTCTAAGTAACTTTATGAAGCCATTGTTACCTAAATTCCAAAACCAGAAAAATGAAATCAAAAGGGAGCTTAGGACCAGTATTCCTCATGAACATGGGCACAAAACCCCTCAAAAATAATACTACCAAATTGACTCTAACAATATATAAAATGGATAAGACATCATGACCAAGTGGGACTAATCCTGAGAATGCAAGATTTATTTAACATCTAAAAATGAATCAAGGCAACTCACACCATTAATAAGATAAAAAAGACAAGTTATATGATCATTTCAATAAAGGCAGAAAAAGCAAGTGACATATTTCAGCACCCTTCATGAGAACTCCATTTGGGAACTAATAGAAATAGGCTTTCTATTAGAATAGAACTTTCTATTAGAATAGAACTTTCTATTAGAATAGAAAAGGACTTCTTCATTCCAAGAGTATGTATGAAAAGCCTACAGTTAATGTCACTACTTTCTACCTAAGATTAAGAACAATGCTGGGGTATCTGTTGTCACCACTTCTATTTAATATTGTACTGAGTGTTCTAGACAATATAATTAGACAAGAAAAACAAATACAAGGTATGCATGTAAGAAAAGTTAAACCGGTGGGGCCAAATGCCAAATGTACAGCCACTTTGGAAATAGCATGGCTCTCTCTTGTTAAGTAAATATAGACTTACCATATGACCTTGCAATTCTCTCCTAGGTATTTATTTATTTAAGAAAATGACAACATATGTCCACAAAAGATATGTATATGAATATTCAGAGCTGCATTATTCTTAGTAGCCAAATGATGGAAACAATCTAAATTCCATTAGCTGGTGAATGGATAAACAACTATGGTATATCCATAGTGTAGAGTATCATTTAACAATAAAAAGAAACAAAATATTAATGTGTGCAAAAATATGGATGAATTTCAAGGACATTGGCTGAGTGAAAGAAGTCAAACACAGAAGACAAAAGACTGTATACTGTTTCATTCTCCTATAGTGACAGAAAGCCGATTGGTGGTGCTGGAGCATGGGTAGGGACTCAACAGTCAAGGGGGCATGAGGAAGCTTTAAAGTGGAATTATTATATATTGTAACAATAGTGGTGATTTCATACCATAACCAAAGCTTATCAAACTGCACACTTAAAGACAGTGAATTTTTTTGTATGTAATATGTTAATTTTCAAAAGAGAAATTTTGTTTATTTTTTTAAAAGATTTTATTTATTTAGTGATGAGAGTGAGTGAGCACAAGCAGAGGGAGCAGCAGGCAGAGGAAGAGAGAGAAGCAGGCTCCCCAAGGAGCAAGGAGCCCAATGTGGGGCTTGATCTCAGGACGCTGGGATCATGACTCAAGCCAAAGCTCAGGTTGCTTAACTGATTGAGCCACCCAGGTGCCCCTAAAAGAGAATTTTTAAAAGTAATTGGGTAAGAGCTTGACCACAACAGACCTGGTTCAACTCATCAGCTGTAGGCAGTAGGAAATTTATTTAACTCCAAAAGGCTCAGCTTCCACTCCATAAAACAGGGATAAGAATATCTATCTTACAGAGTTATTATGATGAATAAATGGTATAGTTAATGTACCTACCACCAAGTAAGTGATCAATACACTTAAGTCATGTGATCAAGGTTTAGAGGTTGCTTTTAGGAAAGGCGCTTGAGCGATGGACACTTCAGCAAGGCAAAAAGGCCCATAGCAACCACCAAGCTGACACAAACAGGCTCGTTAAGTGACCACCTCAAAATAGCCATGGGCCCTAGGCACAGTTCCTAAGATTACCAAAAAAGGGAAAATTCCAGGCACACTTCCTAAGATTACCAAAAAAGGGAAAATCCCCTATGTTCCTGTACTTCCTCACCTCACTGTATAACTATAGCCCCTCACTACCACCTCCTCACAGACCACCATGCCTCTGCCGTCTTGCTTGCATTTGATTCACTTCTATCTCTTTTGTTCAGCCTTAGGTTAATTCTTTTACTGTCTGCACACTGGCCCCCATCAAACCAGAATGTGCCACAAAAGGGAGGGCAGAAGAAGAAAAATTGGACAGCTATGTATAGAAGAATGAACCTCGACCATTCTCTTACACCACACACAAAGGTGAACTCTAAATGGATGAAAGACCTCAACATGAGGCAAGAATCCATCAAATCCTAGAGGAGAACATAGGCAGTAACCTCTTTGACGTCGGTCACAGCAACTTCTTTCAAGACATGGCTCCAAAGGCAAAGGAAACAAAACCAAAAATGAACTTTTGGGACTTCATCAAAATAAAAAGCTTCTGCACAACAAAGGAAACAGTCAACAAAACAAAGAGGCAACATGGAATGGGAGAAGATATTTTCAAATGACATTACAGACAAAGGGCTGATATCTAACTAAGATCTATAAAGAACTCCTCAAACTCAACACCCCTCCAAAAAAAGATGATCACATCAAAAAATGGGCAGGAGACATGAACAGACCCTTCTCCATGGAAGACATACAAATGGCTAACAGACACATGAAGAAATGTTCATCATCACTAGCTATCAGGGAAATTCAAATCAAAACCACACTGAGATACCATCTTACACCAGTCAGAATGGCCAAAACTAACAAGTCAGGAAACAACAAGTGTTGGAGAGGCTGTGGAGAAAGGGGAACCCTCTTACACTGTTGGTGGGAATGCAAGTTGGTGTAGCCACTTTGGAAAACAGTGTGGAGATTCCTTAAAAAATTAAAAATAGAGCTACCCTATGACCCTGCTATTGCACTACTGGGTATTTACCCCAAAGATACAGACGTAGTGAAAAGAAGGGCCATATGTACCCCAATGTTCATTGCAGCAATGACCACAATCGCCAAACTGTGGAAAGAGCCAAGGTGCCCTTCAAGAGACAAATGGATAAAGAAGATGTGGTCCATATATACAATGGAATATTATGCCTCCATCAGAAAGGATGAATACCCAACTTTTGTAGCAATATGGAAGGGATTGGAGGAGATTACGCTGAGTGAAATAACCAAGCAGAAAAAGTCAAGTATCATACGGTTTCACTTACTTGTGGAGCATAAAGAGTAACATGGAGGACAGTAGGAGAAGGAAAGAAGATATAAACTGGGGTAAATTAGAGAGGGGGATGAAGCATGAGGGACTTTGGACTCTGAGAAATAAACTGAGGGTTCTGGAAGAGAGGGGGGTGGGGGAATGGGTGAGCCTGGTGGTGGGGATTAAGGAGGGCACGGATTGCATGGAACCCTGTGTGTGGGGCATAAACACTGAATCTTGGAACACTGAAAAAATAAAATAAATTGTTATTTAAGAAAAAACATAAATTAAAAGAAAAAGAGAGGCCAGAAGGAGAGACAGAAAACACATTTGAGGCTGAGCAAACAGCAGGTGTGGAGACATGGAGATGGGTAAGCAAGGTGCTCAGTCTGGGTAAAGCATGGAAAGGGATATAAAGGGAAATGAGGTTGAACAGAGCTGGGGGGCAGATCTTGGAAAGCCTCTTCTGCTACATTAATGAGTTTGGATTTTATTTGGAAGGAGAGTTATCAAAGGGTAGTATAGGCAATTTAATTGTATTTGGGAGCCAGGCTGAATTTGGATCCTGATTTTGTCACGTATGAGCTGTGGAACTTTACACAGGTCCCCAAGTTCTCAGCAGGTTATTCACCTGTAAAAAGGAAATAATAACAGAATCTACTCCACTGGATTGTCATAACGGTTAAATGTGTGGTATGCTTACCACCGTCTCTGGTATAACACAAACCCTCCCTCATTGTGATCAAACTTGTATGTGGTGGTGTGGAAAATGGTTTGTAAATGAGTGGCTGCAGGGATTCCCTCGAGGAAACTCTTTTGTTATCTAGTGAGAATAGAAAGGGTCCTGAGTGGGGGCAGTGATTATGAAGATGGAAAAGGAGGCAGGCTGGAAATGTACCCCAGAGGTGGAGTCGATACAAGTCTGGGCAAGCAAGGATCAAGGAGAATGCTCCTCAAGGTTTCTGGTCTGAGGGGACACCATGTATCTAGATTTGAAGGGGCCAGAGCCTTCAGTTGCCACATCAGCTCCTCCCTGAAGGAGATGATGACATTCATTCTGGGGTCACACACATTTCCCCACACTGAGAGGAAGGTGTCCGGTTGACAGACTTTCTACCTCCAAAGTGTCTCCCGTAAATGCAGGTCACATCGAATGTCAGTCAGCAGAGGTAAGAGGGGCATCAGTAAGTCTGAAATGAGCAGTGACCCCTATTGGATACTAATAAAAGGTAAGGTGATCACATTCAAGACATAGAATGAATGACTGGCTTCATCATGAAAGGAAGTTCATATGGCTGCATTTTCCCTGTATTTCCCTTAGTGACTCCAAGAAACACTGAGCAATTCTGGGCCTTCTTCATAGAAGACAAGAAACCCTGGAGAAGGTTTCTAGCTCCTTCTGCTCACGCGCGGCTGCCCAAAGCATCACAGCAAGCACATGACACTCAAGTGCAGGTGACCTGGGAAGGCACCGACTCAAGTGTATTATATGAATGTGTAATACACAATATTATATAATAAGTCTATTACCTCATAGTTTGTTGCTCGCTGAAATGTTTACCTTTCCCTACATGTACTGATAACCTTGTAAGTAATCCAGAAGGTTAATTTTTAAAAAATACGTTCTTGAAATTTGGGTTGTGACTTACAATCTATAGAATGTATATTATAATATAGACCCTAGTAAGAGTGACCTAGTCCCAATTAGCTGATACTACATGTGGATTGTAATAATAATTATGAGTGGCATGGAGAGAGAATGTAGAAAATGGGTTAATTCTGATAGGTGAGCAGACAAATGTGGGTTTTGGACTATGGACTGATTTTCCCATTGGTAGCAATGACAGGAGAAGGCCTTCCAGGAAGCCGCCACAGCATTGCTGGAAACACGGAGGTGGGGAGGTTCAGTCCATGCATGGTGTGTTAGCTTGGTGGGGCTGATGTAACAGAGTCCCACCAACTGGATGGAAGCAACAGGCATGGATTATGGCACAGTTCTGGAGGCTAGAAGTCCAAGATCAAGGTGTGACAAGGTTGGTTCTGAACTCGAGAGAACTTACTGCATGTCTTTCTTCTCTCTTCTGATGGTTTGTTGGAAACCTGCAGCATTCCTCAGCTTGGAGAGGTATCTCGTCTTTGCCTTCCTTGGGTCTCTTCACATTAATCTCTCTGTGTATGTCTCTGTGTTCAATTCCCCCCTCTGCCCCACCCACTGTAAGAACCCAAGTCTTGGGATGCCTGGGTGGCTCAGTCAGTTAAGCATCCTACTATTGATTTCGGCTCAGGTCATGATTCCAGGATTGTGGGATTGAGTCCCATACTGGGTTCCACACTCAGTCTGGAGTCTGATCATCCCTATCCCTCTGCTCCTTGCCCAGTTTGCACTCTCTCTCTCTCTCTCAAATAACTAAATAAAATCTTAAGAAAGAAGGAAGGAACAAAAGAGAGAGAGAGAGAGAGAGAGAGAGAGAGAGAGAGGAAGGAAGGAAGGAAGGAAGGAAGGAAGGAAGGAAGAAAGAAAGAAAGAAAGAAAGAAAGAAAGAAAGAAAGAAAGAAAGAAAGAAAGAAAGAAACGACCTCTTGTGGTTACAGGGCACAACATAACCCATAACGAACAGAATGTATGTAGGTCATAATAGGTCATGCAGAATGGTTGATGTGTGGGATGTATTGAATGGCAGGCAGAGGTAAGTAAGACTAGAAAGAGAAACTGTGGCAAGATTTTCAATAAAATAATAATAATTAGTGGGGGTGTCTGGGTGGCTCAGTCTTTTAGCATTGGACTCTTGGTTTCAGCTCAGATCATGATCTCAGAGTCCTGGGATTGGCCCAGAGGTGAGGTCTACACTCAGTGGAGAGTCTGCTTGGGATTCTTTCCCTCTCCCTCATGCTTGCCTCTCCCTTACCTCATGTCATGTGTGCACGCTTGCTCGCTCTTTCAAAAATAAATAAATACATAAATAAATAAATAAATAAATAAATACTAACGGCAAACACTGGTGGGGCAGTTGCTGCAACCCAGGCATTGCTTCTAGATTTTATGTATCTTAGAACTTTTGATTCTCTCTATTCTGGTAGATGTGGAAACTGAGGCACAGAGGACCTATTTTGCTCAACTTTGAAACTTTCCCCAAATTCATCCAAAATGGATTTACTTTGAAAGGAAAACAGAGGAAGAAAAAAAGAAAAGAGGAATCAATGGCAAAAAGTCACATTTTCTGTAGAGCAAGAAGCCACTTTAATCCAGTTTTCTGGAAAGCCAGGTCCAATGTGAGTCCTCATTAACCAGCCTGGATTGTTTTTTCTCTCCGGGAAGTCCCTGTTCAGGGAGCACTGAGTCATAGCTGTGGTATGTTCTCCAACCAGAAAGCAAACTTTGTGTCTTAATCCACCAACGAAATGTTTGAATAAAGTAAATGTACTTCTGTAATTATAGGTCACTTCTGAGTCGTGATTTTTTTGAATGGCCACTTGCAGATGGTTATTCTGTTCACAACGAAGTCTGTATGCTGGATAGTCTTTGCACTTAACGGTGGTCTTATACTGTCCTTCCCGGCACCACTCTGAATGTCTCCTTGAAAACCATTAAAGAATGTGCTCATGATTCTACAGCTGGCAAACCAGTTCAGCAGGCCTCTGTGCAAGAGGGGAAAAAACAGTAAGAGAGGGCAGATCATTCTTTTCTCATTGTTGATATAAGAGTGGTGTCTTTACACAAATACCGCCGTCTTTACACAAATACCGCCCTGGTCTTTCTGAATCACTTCTAAAAACCAAAAGTCCAACCCAATCTGAGAACAGAGAAAATCCAGAGAAGGAGGAGAGAGGAGTCAAAGTCATGTCTATCAAGATTTTTATTTCTGTTTTTCCCAGACCCGGGAACATTACCCAGGGATGGTATAATGATAATGACAGTTTCATTTTTTTTCTTTTTTCTTTTTTTTTTTTTTAGATTTTATTTATTTATTTGACAGGGAGAAATACAGCTAGAGAGGGAACACAAGCAAGGCGAGTGAGAGAGGGAGAAGCAGGTTTCCTGCTGAGCAGGGAGCCCGATGATGTGCTCAATCCTGGGACTCCAGAATCATGACCTGGACTGAAGGCAGACGCTTAACAACTGAGCCATCTGGGTGTCCTGATAATGAAAGTTTTAAATAAAGAGATTGAGCAGCTTCACCTGAATGTCTGCTGGGCCCTCTGACAATGCACTTCCAGTGATCATAGAATCACAAAATCATACATTTGGAAGCAACCTCAAAGAGGTGCTGGGGCACCCCCCGTGTGTCAGGAGAGGCAGAAGCCAGGCAAACAGCAATGACTTGCCAAGGTCACAGAACTTGAACTTGCGACTCAGATTCCATGCTCTCTTATGCATTAAATGTGATTAAAGATTTTTACTATTTATTTACAAGCCCAGGAAGGAGTAGAGGGAGAGGGACAAGCAAACTCTGCGCTGAGCATGGAACCTGATATGGGGCTCAATCCCACGACCTTGAGATCGTGATCTGAGCCAAAACCAAGAGTCAGTTGCTTAGCTTACTGAGCCGCCCCAGCATTAGATGTGATTAAATGTGGTAGTAGAGTGGAGATTTGCAAATAATAAAGGCTGAGGTGTAAGATAACTTTTTAAAAAAATAACACTTTTGTATATAATTTTCTCATTAGAAATCTGTCAGGTCATGTCTAGAGCTGGGGACAGCCTTTTCAGGGTGATCCCAGCCTAAGAAGTCAAGTTTAAGTGTTCTGAGGATTTGTAGGTTGAATTTTAGATTTGTGATTTCCTTCAGCACTGTCATTTCTACCTGTTTCCTGTAGGTTCTCTCCCTCATCCACCTGCTTCCTTGAGTCAGGCCTTGTTCATGAAGCAACAAGCCTAGAGATGGCCCTGAACACAGTTAGGCAGAAACTGGAGTTGAGCAGACCTTCTAGATAACTCCCAGGACCCAGATGCCAGTTGGAGCTTACTGTTTTTGTGGAGGGCAGCTACTCTGAGTGTTCAGATGACTTAGGGAAAGGCAATGATGTTAATCCTCCTCAAGGGAAAGATCCAATGACTTTAATTATTTTTCTCTAAGTGGGGGGCCAGTTGTCTTCCCATGGATGGAACTCTTTAGGCTTTACACACTTGTATCATGTGATTATATCATTAAAGCCATACTAATACCATTAATGTTAATTTTATCTCTTTGATCTGTTAACTATGGTACTCTTGTTTCAACAACTATAGCTTTATTAGGACAACCCCCTGCCCCATTGCCTGGATGGGCAAGAAGAGACAGAGTTGGTTGTCCTGAGAGATCTTTGGGCCCTTATCCCTTGGTGCTGATCCATGACCACGGCACCAGGACCCACAGAGGGTCATTGGGAGGCTTTTTTTGCTCTGCCTTGACCATGGCTGATGGATCTTTCTGCAAGATCACCACATGGAGAGTAAGTAAATCACAACAGGTCTTGTCCGACCTCTTAGAATTCTAAAACTATGGGTCAGCATAACATTATCCATTTCTCACTGGAAGTACACATGGCAACTGCCATCACATCAGGTCTCTACTCCTCTGGGATTACAGATCAGAACGTGAGCATTAGGGCAGTTAACTGCACTTTCCCTCAGCTGCTGGTTGGTCTATTTGAGCATGTAACCTTTGCTTAAAATTTACTTAAGTTACATTATTTATTTAATTTAGTCCAATTTTGTTTGACTGTCTGACTCAGTGTTACTTTCCTCTTTGTCTCTTTCTTTCTTTCTTTCTTTCTTTCTTTCTTTCTTTCTTTCTTTCTTTCTTTCTTTCTTTCTTTCTTTCTTTCTTTAAATTCCTGTGTAACATAGTGTTGTATTAGTTTAACATGTACAATATAATGATTCAACCATTACATTTATTACTCAGTGTTCAGCAAGATGGGTGTATGCTAAATCCTCTTCACCTATTTCACTTAGATTCCCCCACACACAACTCCTCTGGTAACCATCTGTTTGATCTCTGTTGTTAAGAGTCTGGTTTTTTTGGTTTCTCTCTATCTATCTCTTTTCTAATTATTTTGTTTCTTAAGTTCCACAAAATATCAGTAGTGAAATCATATCGTTTTTGTCTTTCTCTTGCCTGGCTTATTTCGCTCTTTAGATCCACCCAAATTGTTGCAAATGGCAAGATTACAGTTTTATGGGCTGATTAATAATATTCCATTATATATATACATGCACCACATTTTCCTTTCCATTCATCTATGGGTGTGCACTTGGGCTGCTTCCATAATTTAGCTATTGTAAATAATGAGCAATAAACATGGCAGACCGTGTATCCCTTTGAATTACTGTTTTTGTGTTCTTTGGGTAAGTAAATTCTCAGTAGTCCAATAACTGGATCCTAAGGTAGTTTTATTTTTAATTTTTTGAGGAACCTCCATACTGTTTTCTACGATGACTGCACCAGTTTGCATTCCAATCAACAGTGGATGAGGGTTTCTTTTTCTCCACATCCTCTCCAACAATTTGTTGTTTCTTTTTTCTTTTTTTTAAGATTTTATTTATTTGACACAGAGAGAGAGAGAGATCACAAAGTAGGCATAGAGGCATGCAGAGAAAGAGGGGGAAGCAGGATCCCTGTTGAGCAGAGAGCCTGATGTGGGGCTCAATCCCAGGACTCTGAGACCATGAACTGAGCCAAAGGTAGAGGCTTAACCCTCTGAGGCACCCAGCCACCCCAATTTGTTGTTTCTTGAATTATTTATTTTGGCCATTCACACAAATGTGAGGTGATATCTTGTGGTTTTGATTTGCATTTCTCTGATGAGTGATGTCGTGCATCTTTTCACATGTCTGAGGGCCGTCTGTATGTATATCTTCTATGGAGAAATGTCTGTTCATGTCTTCTGCCCATTTTTTAATGGGATTATTTGGAGTTTTTGGTCTTGAGTTGTGTAAGTTCTTTATATATTTTGAATACTGATCCTTATTGGACGTGCCACTTGCAAGTATCTTCTCCCATTCCATCAGTTGCCTTTGGATTTTGTTAGTTGTTTCCTTTGCTGT
This sequence comes from Spilogale gracilis, assembly GCA_004023965.1. Lineage (NCBI taxonomy): Eukaryota > Metazoa > Chordata > Mammalia > Carnivora > Mephitidae > Spilogale > Spilogale gracilis. Next base: position 55,442 of record PITA01001050.1, on the reverse strand, counting down.
GCAGAAGCTTTTTATTTTGATGTTAGTTTCAGTGGTTTATTTTTGCTTTTGTTTCCTTTGCCTCAGGAGACATATCTAAACAGATGTTATGGCAGCTGTCAAAGAAATTACTGCCTGTGTTTTCTTCTAGGATTTTTATAGTTTTAGGTTTCACATGTGGATGCTTATAATTCATTTTGAGTTTATTTTTTTTATGGTGTAAGAAAGTGGACGAGTTTCATTTTTTTGCATTTAACTGTCCAGTTTTCACAGCAGAAGAGACTGTCTTCCCATTGCCTACTTTTTCCTTCATAGTTGAAGATTAATTGATGATAAAATTATGGGTTTATTCCTGGGCTCTCTATTCTGTTCCATTGATCTATTGTCTATTTCTGTGCCAGTACTATAATGTTTTTTTTTTTTTTAAGATTTTATTTATTTATTTGACAGAGAGAATCACAGCTAGAGAGGGAACACAAGCAGGGGGAGTTAGAGAGGGAGAAGCAGGCTTCCCGCTGAGCAGGAAGCCCGATGTGGGGCTCGATCCCGGGCCTCTGGGATCATGACCTGAGCCGAAGGCAGTTGCTTAACCAACTGAGCCACCCAGGCACCCCAGTACTATAATGTTTTAATAGCTACAGCTTTGTAATAGAATTTGAAATCTTGAATTGTGTTACCCTCAGTTTTGTTTTTCATTTTCAAGATTGCTTTGACTATTGGGTTGGGTTTGTGTGTGTGTATGTGGGGGGGTTCCATACAAATGTTAAGATTATTTATTCTAGTTTTATAAAAATACTGTTGATATTTTAATAGAGACTACATTAAAACTGTAGATTGCTTTGGGTAGTATGGAGATTTTCACAATATTTGTTCTCCCAATCCATGAACATGGTATAATTTTCCATTTATTTGTGTCATCTTCAATTTCTTTCATCAATGTGTTATAGTTTTCAGAGTTTTATAGTTTTCAGAATATTATAGTTTTTACCTCCTTGGTTAATTTATTCCTAAGTATTTTATTTATTTATTTATTTATTTATTTATTTATTTATTTATTTATTTATTTATTTGCAATTGTAAATGGGATTGTTTTCTCAATTTCTCTTTCTGCTACATTTTTAGTGTATAGGAATACAACATATTTCTGAATATTATTTTTGTATCCTGAAACTTCATTGAATTCACTTATCAGGTTTAGTAGTTTTTGGTGGAGTCTTTCAGGTTTTCTGTATATAGTGTTATGTCATCTGAAAATAGTGGGAGTTTTGCTTCTTCCTTACAGATTTGGAAGCCTTTTATTTCTTTTTCTTGTCTGATTGCTGTGCCTAAGACTTCTAGTATTATGTTAAATAAAGTGTGGAGAAAGGATATCCTTGCCTTCTTCCTGATGGGAAAAGCTTTAAGTTTTTCAACATTGAGTGTGATGTTAGCTATCGACTTTTGGTATATGGCTTTTATTATGTTGAGTCATGTACCCTCTTAACATACTTTGTTGAGAGTTTTTATCATGAATGAACGTTGTACTTTGTCAAATGTTTTTGCATCTATTGGGATGATTGTATGATTTTTATCCTTTCTCTTATTGATGTGATGTACCCTGTTGATTGATTTGCAAATATTGTATCTCTCTTGCAACCTAGGAATAAATACCATTTGATCCTGGTGGATGATTTTTTTAATGTATTGTTAGATTTGGTTGGCTAAAATTTTGTTGAGGATTTTTGCATCTATGTTCACCAGGGATATTGGTCCGTGGTTCTTTTTGTTGGTGTGTCTTTATCTGGTTTTGGGATCAGGGTAATGCTGGCCTCATGAAATGAATTTGCAAGTTTTCCTTCCTCTTTTTTTTTTCAATAGTTTGAGGAGAACAGGTATTAAGTCTTCTTTAAATATTTGGTAGAATTTGCCTGTGAAACCATCTGGTCCTGGACTTTTGCTCATTGGGAGTTTTTTGATCACTGATTCAATTTAATTGCTGGTTATCAGTCTGTTCAAACTTTGTATTTCTTTCTGCTTCAGTTTTGGTAATTTATACATTTCTAGGAATTTATCCATTTATTTTAGGTTGTCTAGTTTGTTACTGTATAGTTTTTCATTGTATTCTCTTACAACCCTTTGTATTTCTGTGCTTTCAGTTGTTATTTCTCCTGATTCATGTCTGATTTTGTTTAATTGAGTCCTCTCTCTCTTTTTCTTTTTTGAGGGGTCTTGGTAGAGTTTTATTAATCTATTGCTAAACAAAATATCAGAGAACCAACTCATGGTTTCATTGATCTGTTCTATTTTGTTTGTTTGTTTATTTGTTTTCTGTTTCATTTATTTTTGCTCTAATCTTTATTATTTCTTTCCTTTTGCTGGTTTGAGGTTTTGTTTGTTCTTTTTCTAGTTCCTTTAGATATAAATTTAGGTTGTTTGAGATTTTTCTTGTTTCTTAAGGTAGGCCTGTACTGCTATAAATTTTGTCATCTGAAAATAGTGGGAGTTTTGCTTCTTCCTTAGAACCACTCTTAGAACCACTTTTGTTGCATCCCAAGGATTTTGGACCACTATGTTTTCATTTTCATTTGTTTTTATGTGCTCTTTTTATTTCTCTTTTGATTTCTTGGTTGACCCGTATTGTTTAGTAGCATGTAGTTTAACCTCCCTGTACTTGTACTTTTCTCATATTTTTTATTGCAGTTGATTTCCTGTTTCATAACAGTGTGGTGATCTTTCTGAATTGGTTGAGACTTGTTTTGTGGCCTAATATGTGATCTCTTCTAGAGTCTGTTCCATTTGCACCTGAAAAAAAAAAGGTGTATTCTGTTATCTTAAGATGTAATGTTCCAAACATAACTGTTAAATCCATCTGGTCCAGTGTCTCATTCAATGCCAGTGTTTCCTTAGTGATTTTCTATTTGGATGTACCTGGTGTGTTTAAGTTCCCTATTATTATTATATTACTATTGATTATTTCCTGAATGTTTTTTTTTAAATTCATGAGAGTTTTTTTTTTAAAGATTTTATTTATTTATTTGACAGAGAGAAACACAGCAAGAGAGGGAACACAAGCAAGGGGAGTGAGAGAGGGAGAGGCAGGCTTCCCGCTGAGCAGACAGCCCGATGTGGGGCTCGATCCTGGGTCTCCGGGACCATGACCTGAGCCAAAGGCAGTCGCTTAACCAACTGAGCCACCCAGGCGCCCCCTGAATGTTTGTTATTAACAGTTTTATGTAACTGAATGTTTCCAGTTGGGTGCATAACTATTTATGATTGTTATGTCTTCTTGTTGGATTGCCCCCTTATTATAACATGGTGCCTTTTTTTTGTCTCTTGTTATAGTCTTTGTGGAGGGAATATTCTTGGCTATAGATTTTTTCCTTTGGAGTGCTTTGAGTATGCATATGAATATGCCATTCCCTTCTGGCTTGTAAAATTGCTGCTGAAAAATCCACTAATAGCCTTTTGGGGTTTCCATTGTATGTAACTATTTTCTTTTCTCTTGCTGCTTTTAAAATTCTCTCTTTATCCCTAGTTTTTGCCATTTTAATTACTATGTGTCTCAGTATGGACCTCCTTTTGTTGATATTTGGGGGGGGTCTTTGTGCCTCCTGAATCTGGTTGTCTGTTTCCTTCCCCAGATTAGGGAAATTTTCAGCTATTATTTTCTTTAAATAAATTTTCTGCCCCATTTTCTTCCTCTTCTTCTGGGATTTCTATAATGTGAATTTTTTTAAGCTTAATGGAGTTGCTGAGTTCCCTAAGTCTATTGACATTTTGCTTTTCTTTCCCTCTCACTTACTCAGCTTGATAACTTTCCATTACTTGGTCCTCCAGTTGCTAATTCTTTCTTCTGCTCCCTCCAGCCTGCTATTTATTCTAGCTAGTGTATTTTTAATTTCATTTATTGTGTTATTCATCTCTGATTGGATCTTTTGTCTCTTTTTTAAGTCTCACTGATGTTCTCCACTCTTTTCTCAAGTCCACTGTGTATGTTTATGATTGTTACTTTAAATTCCTTATAAGGCAAAATACTTACCTCTATTTTTCTCAGGTGTCTTGCTGTGGTTTTTGTCCTGTTCTTTCATTTGGGGCATATATCTTTATCTCTTCATTTTATCTAATTCTATGTGTCCATTTCTGTGTATTAGGATAGTCATCTATGTCTCCTGCTCTTGGAGGTGATGGCCTTATGAAGAAGAGGTTATATCGTGCTCTGTAGTGCAGTGTTCCTATTGACAGGAACCTGGCACTTCAGGGGTGTCTCCTATGTATGTTGCATGCACCCCACTGTTGTGGCTTGACTGCCATGGATATTTGGGCTATACTTATACTTATATGTCATTCTGGTCATCTGCAGTAGCTCCTTGGCCTGTTATGGACAGTGTTTGGCCCCCGTGGTATCAGTAGAGCAGTCTGGGGCTGCCTTGGCCTTGAGTCAGACCAGGTATCTGCCAGAGATGCAGTAGCACCAAACTGCAGGGCTCTTTCCCTGTGTTGTCCCCTGAGAAACTTTCATTGATGGGCAGGGCCTGCAATCAGACCAACCATCTGCCCCTAGCCCACTGCTGGGGCCATAGTCTGACTGGTGTGTGTTGTTTCTTTTCCTCTCTATGGGGCAGGAATCACTTTGGAGTGATACTGGTCCCAGTTGGGGTGGCTTGCATACTACCAGGCTTATGACCTTGGTTTACATGGGCTCTGACCAAGTGTATTAGAGTGGGCGGGGCACACAGTGCCCACAAGATTTACAGGCCAGCAGAGTGGATGTGCCACCACCATTGGGACTGGGCCAGTTGGAGTCAGGTGAACTGTTTTTAACAAGGTGCAGGCTGGTCCTCCTTAGGGTGGGACTCACCACCCTGCCGTCTTGGGACTCAAGCCCTGCAAAACTCTTGGGTGGAAAGGCTGGATGCTGGCAAGGTTGTGTTAGTCTTCTGGAAAAGACTGGCAGCACTGGTACTGAGACAGGTTGTATTGGAGGAGACAGATCCACCAAAGCCAGGGCAGGTGGGGGTACTGGGTATAAGCAAGTTAGGTAGTGAATGTCAGCATTGTGCTGGCTCCTGCTGGTGGCCACCATGTGTTGATGCTGAGGGGACAGATGAGTGACTGGTGTCTGCCTGCTCCTTTGTTCCTGGAAGGTTCTCCTAGCGATCTCTGTCTCTTGGGACATGCTCTGAGAGTAGTAAATAACTCCCTCCTGTATGCCCCAGGTATTTTTCAATCTGCTATTTCTTCTTTATTTTTTTAATTTTATTTACATATTTGACAGAGAGAAACATAGCTAGAGAGGGAACACAAGCAGAGGGAATGAGAGAGGAAGAAGCAGTCTTCCCACTGAGCAGGAGTGTGGGGCTCGATCCCAGGACTCCAGGACAATGACCTGAGCCAAAGGCAGACACATAACGACTAAGCCACCCAGGCATTCCTCAATTTGCTGTTTCTATACTCTATCTTAGCAGGCTGTTTTTCTACTACTCTTTAAGGGCAGGGACTCAGTTTCCTCTCACCCCCTGGCTCTCCCAGAGTCAAGCCAACTGATTTGTACAGTTCCAGGCTTTAAGTTCCACTGGTTATAAGAACTCATGAAATTGGGCCCCTCTGGTTTTCAAAGGCAGATGTTAAAGGGATTTGTCATTGTTTTATGGGCTCCTTGGTATGAGGGTCTTCTCTTTTCCCTTCTCCACACCCTCAGGTCCCTGCATCCTAGAGGTCCTGTGGGTCATTTTAGCTCCTGACTCTGTCTCTGCCTTTCCTACCCTCATGGATGTAGCCCTCTTCTCTACATTTAATTGTTGAGTCTGTTCTCCTAGTCTTTACGCCATTTTCTAGGTTATTAGATGTGGGTGTTAATCTAGTTGTATCTGTGGGATGAGGTAAACTCAGGGCCTTCCCACTCCCCCGTCTTCCTAGCCTCTCCAACTCCTCTTTATTTTTTCTCTAGGGTTCTTTGGATTCATTACTTTTCTTATCACCACAGGCAGCCACATTGCTTGTCCTCCTGCCCTTGTAAACCTCTTAGCAAAACCCAACACTTTTCACTTAAAAGTCTAATAAGGTTGCCAGATAAAGTACAGGATGCCATGCACTACTTGAGACATACTTCATGGGATGCCATGGATATTTGGGCTACTCTTATACTAAAAAGTATCTGTTGTTTATCTGAACTTCACATTGAATCGGGCACCTGTATTATTATTTGCTAAATCTTGCCATCCTAAAATACAGACCTATAATAAGGTGCAAAGGGGGCCCATGGTCATCTTACAATACCCTCAAGAATATTGATGTGTGTGTGGTGGGGGGAACAACAAGGTAAGCCCAAACATTTATTACATTGTGGATATTTATAATATAATTTAATGGAAAAATTGATTTTTCTTCTAACCTAAAAAAATAAAATGGAGGCACCTTTGGCTGGCTCAGTTAGTATAGCAGGTGAGTCTCGATCTTGGGGTCATGATTCAAGCCCCATGTTGGGTGTAGAGTTTACTTCAAAAGTACATAAAGTAAAAGAAAAGAAAATGTTGTCACAAATAAAATTTATTTAAAAAAATTAAATGAAATAGAAAAATAAAACAAACCACAAACTCAGGCCCGTTTTTTGGGCTCTCCTCCCCACAGGCTGATGTTAACGACCGCTAACACGAAACGTTCAACTAGCTGTGTGTCCTGGGGAATTCCTGAGGACCAGAAAAGCGTCATGACTTCCAAATACACATCACATCAGTCTTGTGAGTCAGAAAGACTCCCTCTGCCCTACAGTCCATGGGTTTAGACTGAACTTGAAACAGTTCCTTCTCATTCACACCTGAGGTGGCCTAGCTCCAGGGAAACCCAGCAACCGTGACACTGAACAGTAGCCATGAAAACATAGGCCAGATTCCCCTGTGGCAAAACTGTCTAAGAAAAGCATCTTCAGTTGCTAACCAATGGACCCTCTTGTGTTGAGTCATGTTTTGTAGGAAGTATCTTCTGAGTCTAGAAGGAACTACTCCTCTCCACAAAACTCCTTTACAAAATGAACAAGAATGGTGGAGGGGTGGTGTTTCATTCCCCTACTTTCAGAATCACAAACTTCAACTAACTTATCAAGTGATTAGCAAATCTGCAGGGATGAGATATTAATGTAGTGTTGAGTTGTTCTTCCTGTTGATAACAGAATCCTGGTGGGCAGGGATGTCCAATGGTGTCTCTCAAGTACTTCAAAGCAAAATTATCAGCCTCCTGTATTCTGAGCTTCCAGATCCTGTTCTTAAATAAGTGTAGAAATACTCCACTTAGGTTAGCATGTCTGTCTCTAGAAAAATTTTCCAGAGGAAAATGATGCTCCCATTCTTATTCCTTGCCTTTTAGACCCATCGCAATCCCTGGTGTTGAAGGTCCTGAAGTTCAATAATTCTGTCACGAAGGATGCGATGGAAATACCAGTTGAATAATCATAAATGAGAGACCATATGTCCAAGCAGACAGCATGCACCTTGATGAGGGAGTGCGCACATCAAGATAAATCATGTCCAGATTGCAAGGTGCAGGATGGTATGGTCTCCATTTCCATTCCCCTGCAGATCTAAAGCACTCTGGGAATGCTGTTGGCTGGGGGCCTTCAGCTGTCGACCATCCAGAAATTACCCTTGGCTGCAGAGGGCCATCTTGCCCAAGGTCATGTCCTCTTCCTGGGGACTTCCTGTATCCAGTGACTCTTCTCTGCAGGACATAAAGGCTCAGACTTCTTGCCTCAAATCATGAAAACTCTGAAGAGGCATCCCAGTATCAGAGCTCTTCATGGGGTCAACTGAAGCTTTCTTGACGCAGTCCAACTTTTCCTTCCTATAATTTTCTTCTTTTCCTCCGGGGGTGTTAATCCCAAGAGCGCGCTCTATTAAGCGTGCTGCCTGCTAATCTCCACCTCGAAGCCGGTTTCCCAGGGAATCAACCTGTAACTGTGCTGTTAGGAATAGTCCAAGAAGCAGATGCTAAGATGGGATTCTGTAGCTCAACTACCTGCTGTCAGGCTGGCAAACTTGACCTCGTAGCTGCTGGCATTCGAGGCCCAGCTTAGCCCTGGGAAAGGGAGCAGAGTGATTGGTAAAACTTTACCAGGAGTGAATGTGGATGCAACACCCAAGAAAGGAAATGCACTAACAGTTTACAGATAGACCCTTCCCTTCCCCTTGGTAGCTGACCCTGCAGAAAACAGCACATTCTTTGCCAATAGTTCCTTTTCTCTGCTCCCTCAATACCTTTCAAGGCTTTCCTTTTCTGTAGTTTACTGGAGCTCCCCTCTACTTCCTACATGGGATGTTGCCTGAGTCATGAATTGATTAACGGAGCCAATTAGATCTTTAAAATGTACTCAGAGTAATTTTTCTTATTTAATAGCAGGAAGGGCAAGGGGACTTACTATGTGGATGACCTCATCTTCCTTTGGTGGGGAGAGGACCCAGGTGACAGAGGACCTCACTGGGGCCAGTCAGAATATTCCTGACTGACCAGCTAAAACAGACGGGTCTGGGGGAATTTTAAACTGTGGACAGGTTAGGTGTGAAGTCCTGGTTTTGTGACTTGGCCTGGTGAGGCCGTTTTTGGCCTGTGCTTTTCTTTTTAACATTTTTATCTGTTTATGTGTTTAAACACTATGAGCTGATACTATATTTCCAGTACAATCCATTGCCCTACCAATGTCTCCCGGTCCTTCCCAACATTCCCCTTTCACTTCCTGTCCCTTCTCCAACACGGCCCCCGTTACCCTCCCTACATGAACTTACTCAAGCCACTTAACTGCTCATGTCCCTGGTCTCCAAGCCCATCACTGCCTTCTTGGGGACACTTCCCACTCACTCCCTGTGGCTTAGCCTCTGGACACTGCCACCTCTGAGAGGGAAACAGCGTCAAGACAAAGCTCAGAGGCACTTTCAAAGGAAAACTTGGTAAAATAGCCTGGCCCTCTTGGAAGGCAATTGCAGAAGGCAAACTTTGATTTTATACCACATATTTTGTCCTTAACAGTAGAGGAAGTGAGAGGCATTATGTGATATTCAGTCAGACAAAGAGAGGTCTGGGCTTTCCCCTGGCCCCAGCATCATGCCCGCAATGAAGGAAAACAAACAAAAAGTAGACTGGTGTGGGAAGAGAGAAGGAACGGGAAGAAGAAAGAACAGAGGTTAAAGACCATGGTGGCAGAGAAAAGGCACTGGCACTGGCTTTGCAGAAAGTTCTGGAGGCAGAATTCCTTCCTAGGACCTCCTCCTAAACATTTGACTTGGGGCCACCCCAAATCTGAAGGCTACCCCTTCTAGATTGGGCGTTTCCTTTCCTGTCGTGGCCCCCATCCCATAACCAATTTTGGGGTACTCTCAACATAGCCCCATAGGCCTTGAGAACCAACCTCATTTTCCCTCCCACTGCCCTCTTTAACCCTTTGGGGTTTCCTCTCCCTAAATTCTTATGCTGCAGGAAGCAAGGGGGATCTGGGGTCAGGCAAGCATAGAATTTCAAATCCTACTTTCTCCACTTGTTTCCTGTGTGCCCCTGGCCAAAGGATTCTCTGAGCATCTCTTTCATTAGCTTGAAAATGTGCATGACAATATAAAGTTATAGGGCAGCCTGAGTCCTGAGAGAAACTAGTCTCCCTTTCTTCCTCTGCATATGGGGATGGCTGAGCTCCGGCTGCTTGTAAGTTCCCACCGGCCCAGAAGCAGAAGTCTCCGCAATCTTGGCAAAGACTCAGAGAAATGACCTCGCTTGTCTCCACTGAGAAACTTTCTTAAGAAAACACCAAGTATGAGGGAAGGAGATAGAGTGAATGGCAAGAGAGATTTTAGCCACAATATAATAAACTTCTCATGACTCAGTGACCCAGAGAAAGCTGGTAAGGAATACTTTGTTCCTCTTTGGAAAGAAGAAAGAAACAAATCACACAATATCACAAGAATTATATAGTGAAGTCTGTAATTAGGGGGCTTCTAGCAGGAAGGGGGAGATTCAGAGGGTTAGGTCTACTCATTTTTTCTTTCTTTTCTTTCCTCTTTTTTTAAAAAAGATTATTTATTTATTTATTTGTCAGAGAGAGAGAGAGAGAGCACAAGCAGGGGGAGCAGCAGGCAGAGGGAGAAGCAGGCTCCTCGCTGAGCAAGGAACCCAGTGTGCGACTCTATCCAAGGACCCTGAGATCATGACCTGAGCTGAAGGCAGGCACTTAACTGACTGAGCCACCCAGGTGTCCCTAGTTCTCATTTTCAAAACTACTTCATTCCGACCTCTAGTATCCCCTACTTGCTACTTGCTTCCTGGGCTGTGCTGCAAAGGGCGGGAACATTAGGGAAAGAAAGGTGGTGGAGAAACTAGGCGCTAAGCTCTCTCCTCTCGGCACCAGCCTCTCCACTCTGTCCAAGAGCCTCCTTCTCTTTCCAGCGCGGCTGAGAACTCCGAAGGCAGGTGCCACCAGGCCCCTGGAATGTATCACGTGGGTAACAAAAACAAGCCCCCTTCTTCTGAGCAATAACTGCCCTTTTTTGACAAACGTGTGGTGGGACAGATTTCACTCCGGTGGGACTGTCTCTCCAGCCCTTCTTGGGAGGTTTTAGTTCTCAAGTAACTCAAAAATCTTTTTGTAGAAAGGAGCCTCTCCTCCAGGGTCTAGCACAGCACCTGCTTGAACCCTTGTTCTTTCTGGCCCAGTCCAAATAAACAGGCTGGTTTCCTGGCCACAAGGAAAAGCCGCTTTCTGATTTGCGGTTTTGTCAACGGCTTCTGTAATTGAGGCTGATGGCCTCTAGGTGGCACCAGTGCGCCACTGTCGTGAACTGAATCCGGGCTTCAGGTTCTGGGCCAGAAGCAAGAAGAGCTTCTCCCCCAACCAGCCCGTGCCAGGGACCACCGCCAGGAGGAAGCTTCCTAATGAGGAGGGTCCTTCTCTTCTCAAAGCCTATCAGAGGCTTCCCATCGTCTGCTGGGTAAAGCCGAACTCTCAGGGGTCTCCTCCTGGGGCGAGGCTGAGACTTCCTATCTGAGCAGGCAGGATGATGGAGCAGGTGGGGCTGATGGGCTGGGGGGAGAGAAGGAGGTGAAGTCTGGGAAAAGAGTTGAAACAACAGAATCAATGAGCACGAGGAGGACCCCCGATGTCCCTCTCCCGATGTCTTTTCAGAGAGGAGCTGCAGACAGAATTCACCGGGGTCTGCTTTCGCACAGGACTCGCCACTCCTGCTTCGGTGCTCACTGTGCAGGTCCTAAAATTCCGCACAGAGGATGGAGGAAGAGAGGCTTTCTCCGCGGCCTCTGTGTGAAGCCCGGCACGACTCCAGGGGTTCCTGGACGGCTGCAACAGGGATGTGTAGCTGCCCTCAGATGGCTTCATAGAGAGCAACCATAAAGGGGCCAAAGAACACGAGAGGACTCAGAGCCCCTAATACCAACCCCGGGGACCCCACAAACGCAGGACGGGATATTGCAAATTCAGATGACCTCTAATTGGGAGTGTGGAGGGGGAGGGCCGAACAGGAGCTGCTTATCAGCACCCCCATGCTGCAGGCTGTCTTCATGCGCTCAAGCGGCTCTAGCGAAATCCCACAGACCGGGGCTTATGTTATTTCTCATAGGTCTGGAGGCTGGGAAGTCCAAGATCAAGGCGCCACTGTGGCTGAATTCTCTCGAGGGCTTGCTTCCTGGATCACAGAGGTCGCCTTTCTGCTATGATCTCCTCACATGGAGGGGGTTGAGGGGGCGCTCTGGGGTCTCTTCTGTAAGGGCGCTAATCCCATCCTCCCCACCCCTCCTCCGTTCTCATGACCTAATCACTTCCCAAGGCGCTATATCCTAATATCACCATACTGGGAATTAGGATTTCAACATATACGTGTTGGGGGGACATGACCATTCAACCCAGAACAGTGGCCATATAACTTTATCATTCTGGGAGGTTTTATTCTTAAAGTAACTCAAGAACCTAACAGTGAAACAGCCTTTGGTCCTTGGTCTTTCAGCCGGTTGGAAGCTAAGGTGTGACAGTGAGTCACAGCAACAGGAGGGAAGGTTGGATCTTTCTCCTGGTCCCAAGAGACTCGGCTCCCTCTGCTGCCACTGTGGCCTGCCATGTTTGCACTGTGACATTTCTGAGATCGAGAGGGACAGCGGCAATAACTTGGGGGTTGGCTGGTATAGCCTCATTGAGATTAGGTGACAGAAGTACGTGGACTCCAGGTGACCGTTCAGATTTTTTCCTTGCCCTCCCCCCCCCCCCTTTTCCCTAGTCACATCTATTTCCAGAGGAAAAGGGAACGATGAACTTAGCCTTGGGAGTATGACAGGAAAGGTGAAGACACCTGCATTTTGACCTTGAACTTTTCCTGGGATGCACTTGGCTTCCTCATCCCCCCACTGGCCGCCGTTCTGAGAAGGGGAGCGCCTTGGGAGTCTGGTCAGTTCTGCCTGGTGATTATCCTACAGCTCTGCCTGGCACGCAGCAGGAGCTCCATGTTCTGAGTGATGTAGTTTGTCACAACAATGAGAAGGATACTGACTGCCATTTCGAAGCCCATCTCCTACTTCCCTGTCTCCGTTGGAAATTCCCTGCTCTGGGCTTATTCAAAGCATTTGCTGAGCCCTGATTCTGTGCCGGATTCCAGTGGCGAAAGGGAATCAGAAGACCCTTGACCTTTAAAAGTTTAAAAGCCTTAAAGAGGAGAAAGGATATAAATGTAAATAAATGTGACCTTTCCCTTTGATTTCTCCAGATGAGAAAGGTGTCTTTGTGCTTAAGAAACACAAAAGTCCATGCATTTTACCGACCCAGTGAAGTACATAAATGTACATTTATAAAAAATCTTTTAAAGCCCTCTCTGAAAATACTTGATTTTGCTTTTTAATTTTTCCTCCTAACCGATCTGATGAAGCCCTGCTTGCCACTTATTTCTAATATCCTAATAGTGGTCCTTGTTAACAATGACATCAGATACAAACTTCCTACCTCTTCACCCTGGATGTTAACCTGTAAGGAAGCTCCCTTTCAAGTCTGAACAACCATCTAGCTCACAGCGGGAGTCATGGGCCGCCTAGGGCCCTGCACTCCCGAAAGGGTCTGGGACCCTCTGTGACAAAGAGCTTCTCTTCTCTGACGGTAAAGATTAAATGATAGAAACCTTCAGCTGAAAGGATTTTTGTGGGTTCAATGGATGTGCAAATTCACAATGGGGGAGAGACAGAGTGGGAGGAAATAGGATATGTGGGCTTTTTGGCCCTTTTCGGGGAGCTTCCACACTTGGGGCTCCATGATGCTCCCACATGCCACAGAGCCAGGCAGAAGGTGTATTGGGGACCTCGCCCTGTGTTTTTCTCCATCTGGCCATTGATTTGTATCCTTTATCATCATAAACGAGTAAGGTGTTGAATAAGTAAGGTGTAAGGTGTTGCCCTGAGTTTTGTGAGTTGGTCTCACAAATTAATCAAACATAAGGAGGAGGTCATTGGAAGCTCCAAACTGTAGACAGTTATCAGAAGCAAGGGTGACAGACAGCCTGGGGCTCGTGACTTCTGTCTGAAGTGGGAGATGGGGGACAATCTTGTAGGACTGAACCCTTAATCTGTAGGATCAGACGCGACCTCCAAGTAGATAGCATCAGGACTGAGTTGAATTCTCAGACACTCTGCTGGGGTCCAAGAATGGCTTGGCATTGTGTGCGAGCAACCCCTGCCCAGCACGGTGGAAATCAGCCTGGGAACCTCGAAAGATGTGTATTCTTTGCGTTTGGACAAATGTATAATGACACATTTCTGCCAACACAGTATCAGGATAGTTTCACCCTAAAAATCCTCTGTAATTCCCCTATTCATTCCCTCCTTCCACCTCCCCCACCTTGGTCCAGTGTCTTTGAAGAGGGGGCCAGAAGATCACAGAGAAGCCCTGGAGAAAGGTGAATAAGGTGCTTCTAGAACCCAAACATGATGGGGATACTTGGGTGGTTCAGTTGGTTAAGCCTCTGCCTTTGGCTCAGGTCATGATCGCAGGGTTCTGGGATCAAGTCCCACATTGGGCTCCCTGCTCCTCAGGGAGTCTGCTTCTCCCTCTCCCTCTGCTGCTCCACCTGCTTGTGCTTTCTCCCTCTTAAATAAATAAAATTTTTTTTTTAAACTGAACATGATGTCATGGGGCTTAAGAGCCTCCCTTGTGTAAAATCCAGATTCCGTTGTGAAAACACCGAGGAAAGTCCCTGGACCCATGCTCGCAGCCGCACTGAGCTCCTCTCCTAGAGCCCTGGCCCTTCAGCTCATTGTTCTCTGAGTAGAAGACCCCATCCAGTCTCTTTCCAGGTCCACCGGTTGGTGCCAACCCATCAAAATTGCCAGTCACTGGGTTAGAAAGGATGGCTGCACCTGTTCCCATCCCAGTTGAAATCTTTATGGGACTCAGAGCAGTTCCAACGGCTGTTCAAAACATTAGTGGGAAAGGGCTAATACACTTCTCCCTGCATTTCTTTTGTTGTTGTTGTTGTTTTTTTTTTAGTCCTGGGAAGAAATGAAGTGATTTTCAACACTATCATGAAGCAGGATGAAGACAGATGAAGACACATAACTGTAGGCATCCCTGCAGATATCTCACATTCTTGTGGGGTTACAAGGAGGGACCCCTGATTTCATGACCACCTCCCCACCAATGCTGTCTACAGCCCCGGCCCCCTTTGTGAGACATCAGAGATCATTTCTCCCTCTCCTTGGTTTAACACCCCTCAAAGGCTTTACCACGCTGAAGATGAAACCCAAGATCTCAGTCGGGCTGAGAGGATCCTGCTTGCCTCACAGGTGCCTTCTCTTTCCCCTCCCAGGGGGTATCATGGCGGCCTTCCTGGAGGCGAGGTGCACTGAGGGCCTGGACAGTTCCTGGGCATCCAGAGAGGCTATGAGGGGCTCCCCGGTGGCAGGACCCGCAAGACATTCCTGGGGATTGGACTCTGGCTAGGGTCAGGGGTCTGCTGGGCTGTGGGTTTTGAAAACTGAGTGGGAGATGGTGCCATATACTCTTCAACGGGAGTGCAGCAGAGACAGTGACCAGTCTTCACTTCTGTTTCTGGATTGACATTATGATTTGGAGATTTGCCCATGTTTTATTGAATCCAAGTGATCTTTTCTCTCTACTGCGAAGTATTTCACCAAATACAGTAACATATTTTGCTTGTCTACTTTCCCCATAAGGGCCCCTTGCCTGCCTCCAAATCTATGGTACCTACAACTATGCATGAACTTCTTTATACATTTCTCTTTACGAACTTGTGTGATGATTTCTCCAGCGTATCTATCTAAGGATGATTTCCCAGATTCTTGGGAATACACATAGAATATGCTCTTCAAAATGGCTGCACTAGCTAACATTCGAGCCAACATTGTGCAAAGGCCACATTGACCCGCATCCTTCCCATCACTTGATATTGTCCAACTTTCTAAATTTTGCCAACTTGATGCATGTCACGTGGCATTTGTTAGCTTGGTATGATTCTCCAAAAGTCCTAGTGTCCATAATCATCTTTGCTAGCACCGAAGGGAACAGAATTAATGTATCAAATGCTGCCCTTTCTATGTGCCTTTCTATATGCCTTAGAACCTTTCTTTCCTTGTTATGAGTTCCCAAGTACATAATAAAAGCACCTGCCTCCTAGTGTTGTCGTGGTGGTGATCCAAGGGTCTGGCCCAAAGTTACTGCTCAGTAAAGACAAGTCATGATAATTATTGTCATCATTACTGTGAACGTAGAGCAATTAGCATCGTGTTCAATACACGGTTTGATACCCTAGAGTGTGGGCTCCATGAGAAAGGCAGTTTGGGTCTCCATCATGCACAGTTGTATCCCCAGCCCCTAGAAGTATTTGGCTTATAGTTGGTGTTCAATAAGAATCAGCTGAATGCATGAATAGTAACTGTGAGTGACTAGATGATGGCAACAATACACACAAAGGAACAAGCACAGTGGGTATGCACAAGGGCTCGATAAATGTTAGGTAATCCGTGTAAGCTTTTATTATTTTTATTAACTCATGTCACAAAGGTCCCTATGTCTTTGCTGATGCTTATTTCAGAGGGAGGAATTTGGCCCCTGATTCTCTCAAAGTTGGTTGCACTCTGGGATCACCTGGGGAAGATGTAAAAATAGCCAGAGGCTGGGCAATCTCCCAGAACTCAACTCATCACTTGCCTCTCATCACGAAATGTGAATGACTTCACAAAGGGAAAAGGAGTGACTCTACAGTGGGGAAGACTGGCAGACAATAACTTCCCTCAAGACATCAAAGTGGATGCCATTAGGAATGGGATAAATCAAGATTGTGAGCCACCCAACAGGATAGAAGGAGAAGAGAGCATCCTCTCTGTCATATTCTTGCCAAGTATGAATAAATTGAACCTGCTCATGAGGAGATGTTAGATGAACTCAAGTTTAGGGATATGCTCCCCCAAAGTCTTCACATGTATTGAGGTTGTGAAAGCGAAGGAGACACTGAGGAGCTTTCCAGACTGAAGGAGACTAAAGACCCCTGAACAATATCCACACCTTGTGATGCCTGAATCAAACCTTGTCAGGACAATAATAATAGTATTTTTAGCTTTTCAACTGTATTGGTGAAACTCAACAAGAGTCTGAGGATTAATAGATAGAGATGTAACAATGTAAATTCCCTCATTTGGGGGTTTTTACTGTGGCCACAGGAGAATGTCCGTGTTTATAGGAGATAGACCCAAATATGTTTAGGGAAGGTGGTGCCCTAAGTAGGCAAATTATTCTCAATTGGCTCAGGAAAAAGTTTTTTTTGTACCGTACTTGTATCTTAATCAGTTTGGGCTGCTCTAATGAGATACTATAGATGAGGCAGCTCAAGCCACACGAATGTTTTTCTCATATTTCTGGAGGCTGGAAGTCCTGGATCAGAATGCCAGTACATCAGGACTCCCGATAAAGGCCCTCTTCCTGGTTGCAGATGGTCATATCCTTGTAGGATGGAGAGCAGAGAGAAGCAGCAAACTTACGTGATTCTTCTCATGAGGGCCATTCACCAAATCTCTGCCCTCATGACCTAATCACTTCCAGGCCCCACCTCTTGAAACTATCCCACTAGAGTTTTAACCTAAGAATTTTGGAGGGCACAAAGAGCCCATCCATAGCACCATATAACCTTTCTGTAAATTTGCGATTGTTGGAATATTTAAAAATATTTTCGAGAACTTCTGATGGGTGGTTTCCAATTGCATGTTAATTTCACTGGTAGAGGGTATAGTTTGGTCTTTAGGATTTAAATAGTCTCTCCAGTTGTCTAGTGTGCAACCACCTTTGAAAACCACTGCATTGGGTCATTTCTGCAAGATGATCAATTCGATTTCCATGCTGAGCTACTTCCCATCATCTGAAGACCCTGCACTGGGCAGTGTTTTCAGGGGGTGGCAGGCCATCACTGCCCTTCCCTGTCGCCTCAGGGAAAGGCCAGCCTGTGTGAGATGGGCAAGTGTGAACTTCCCTCTCAGGCGCAAATGTGCCAAGGGCTGCCTGGGTCTGCCTCATCCAGACGGGCAATGCCTCACACCTGCAGCTGACCCCTACATCATGGATCTCAGACGATGGCCAGTATTTTTCTTTTTTATTAAAAAAAATTTAAATTAAGTAATTAAAAATTATTTTATTTTATTATTAATATTATTTGAGAGAAAGAGACAGTGTGAGTGGTGCAGAGGGGCAGAGGGAGAGGGAGAGAGAGTTTTGTTTTGTTTTTAAGATTTTATTTATTTATTTTACAGAGAGAAACACAGCCAAAGAGGGAACACAAGCAGAGGGAGTGAGAGAGGGAGAAGCAGTCCCCTCCCCCCCGAGCAGGAAACCAATGGGGGGCTCGATCCTGGGACTCTGGGATCATGACCTGAGCTGAAGGCAGTCGCCTAACCAACTGAGCCACCCAGACGCCCCAAGGGAGAGAGAGTTTTAAGCAAGACTCTATGCTGAGCTCAGAGCCTGATGGGGGAGGCTTAGTGTCATGACCCTGAGATAATGACCTGAACCAAAATCAAGAGTTGGACACCTAAGTGACTGAGCCATTCAGGTGCCCCATCAGATGAGAGCCAGTAAATTCATCTGTCAGAAAAAAACCGGGCTTCAAGTCCTGGCTTTGCCCCAACTGGCCAGGGGACCTGGGTTACGCACTCCCATTCTTGAGCCTTCGATCCATCCCACCTACATGGTCATGGGTTGTTGCGAGGATTGAACAGAGGAACCATCACTGCAGAAAAATCACCTAGCACAGTTTCCAATTTCAATTCGTGCTAGCTACTGTATTATCGAAGGAGACAGGTGGGTTCCTGAAAATATTAATAATATCGTGTGTGTGAGTGGTGTCCTGGGGGTGGCTGCAGCCCGAGAAGGGGAATGTGCTGAACGCTACATCGGTTCAGAGAGCTAAGACCTCAAGTAGTTGGGAATAATCTTGCCATCTGTCCTTCCCTCCCTGTTGGCTCGCCTCACAAACCCCTGAGAGGCGAGTCTGGGGCCCAACGTGGCCGCCTAGCTGTGGCCAAGCTCCCCTTAGCTGCAAGCTCGTCAGGACCCCCGCGTTGGAGAAAATCCCCGCTCTCCAGAGACCTAGCACCCACAGGGTGGTGGTGACACGGGTGGGGAAGGGGGCGGCGAGGGTGGAAGGAAGCACCGAGGAAGGGTGTGAGCTGCCCCCCCCCGCCCCCCCCCGGCCCCCACGAAGGCTTCAAGGGTAGAGAGAGTCCACTTTTTTTTTTTTTTTTTTTATTGTTACTAAAAGAGAGAGTCCACTTTTGACATTGTGTCTCTGGCTTGGCTGTCGCTGGTAGAAAGCTGCGGAGAACAGTTGTTTGAAGGGGAAAGGAGGTTAATTGTTTTAACTTGAGCAGAGTAAAAACTTGGAAAGTGAGAAATCCTCTCTATTCCAATAGGTCTCTAGTCCAAAACCACACCTGGCCTCGCATCCTTCTAATGATAGTCCCCACAGAGTTCCAGGTGTTCCGCCCAGCGACTGATGGCGAGCCCTGCCGAGTTCAGAGGGACAAGATGGAGGCTATATATAAATCCGACAAAGTTTCAAAAGGTAAAAAGATGCATGACCGATTATGAAAGGTTGCATGGTGCTGGGAGAGTGCCGGCGCTTTTATTTTTGCCCTGGCTGACGCCTCGCCTTTGTTCCTTCTTGGAAGATGAGGGGATCCCGCGGTGACCGTTGCCCACCTGTGAAATGGGGTGAGATTACCCACCCTGTGGGGACTCGTCTGTGCGAAGCGCCTCTGAAGGCCCCAGGCCTCAAGAGCTGCAGGGACTCTGAGGGGTCGGTGCCAGGGTTCCCGATGGCAAAGGGGCCGGGGCCAGCTGTCGCCTCAGGTGGTGTCTGGGAGAGCCGAGGAGGCCGCACCTGCGAGCGGTCGGGGACAGCTGTGGGGAGAGGTCAGCAGGTGGCCACAGCGGGGGGTGGGGGGTGGCGGGGGCGGCACGGGGCCTCCTGGAGGAGGTGGCTGGCATCGGGCTCTGCGGCGCTCACTGAGCGACACACGCTGACAGAAGGAGGCTAGCGCTCCACAATGCCAAGAGGAAGTAAACTCGGAAAAGTCACGGAAGGTGAACGCCAGGTGATTCCACCAAGCCCGGTTCCAGGATGCGGCCGCCTGCGCCCCGCGGAAGCGTCTGGGCCGTGCCAGATGGTGGAGCCCTGCGGTGCAGAAGGCGTGAGGGATCGCCTTTCCTAACTCCTTTCTTTTATAGAGGTGCTCCAACAGTGTTGGTGACTTGCCCAAAGTCTCACCGCTAAACAGTGAGAGAACGACTAGTAATTTCCTGGTCCTTACTCATTTCAATCTTCAAGCTAACGGAGCCTCCCTAAATGGTATAGCACAGGCGGGACTTTCGGAATTTACTCTTTCTGGAAGAGAAGTTGCCCAAAGAGGTGGTGTGGTAGGCTGGCACCCTTTTATGTCCTCGCCCATCCTCTGTTCCCAGACCAGCACATGTTCCGGAAATGGCAATCGGGGCACTATTGAAAAGCTTGGCTTAGCCGCGTCTTTGCCAGTGCCTTGGGGGTGGGAGGGGGAAGGGGCACCTCCCCTGGGAAAGCAGAAAACACCTTCAGTGGGAAGGTGTGCATAGCGTTGGGACAGCCGGCTATGGTGGGGCTCATGGTCAACACAGTCCTGAGGTGTTACCTTTCACTTCCCTCCAGCCCAGACCCTGGGACACACATCTCACGGGCAAGGTCACTTTCCAGGGAGCCTGGGGGCTGTCATCCCTCTTCGTCCAACCTCAAGGTCCCATTGGCAGCTGCTGTAGTGCTGATGGGCATTGTCTGAATGATGGTGACCAGCCTAGTGACGGAAGGGGTGAGAGCTTAGCAGCGTTGCCTCAGTGCCCGGAGGGAGGAGAGTGACAAGGGTCGGGTGGTACCCAGCCCCACCTCTACACCAAGGAGACTCCTGAAGGGGAGAGGTCCCCAAGTCATACTGACCTGCCAATTCCAACTTTGGAGTTAGTCTGGATCCTGTTTCTCGCCCTTAATGGCTAGATGATATCGAGCAAGCCACTTTCCATCTGAGCTTCAGTTTCTGAAACTTCAAAGTTACTCTATGATGTCTAGACTCTCTGGGGTTGCCCTAACAGAAGATTATTCCCTTCCTTTCTCCCATTAGCATTAAATATCATCGAAATTGTCACCTATGACTTCACTTTTCTTCTGTTTGTTCAAATAAGCTTCACACACACACACACACAGTCTTGTACATAAATCCTATAGTTAAAGAATGATAGATTTCCATTGCTTAAGATCACCTTGAAAATGCCCCAAGTTAAAGTGCTCATGCTACAGGGAAGGTGGCTGAGGCCCCGGGGGTGGCTTAGCCAGGATTGTGCAGGCATGTGTGACATAGCCCGTACTCAATTTTAAGTCATGCCATGGTCTCCAAAATTAGTTGCAAGATCTTTTCCCAATGTGATGCTGCTCTTTGGTGGCCAACGTCAAGATGAGGAGCTGTGTCTTTTTGACTCCAGGGACGGCGACAGGACATGAGGCTCATGCAAACATCTGATATAATTTCTTCCTCAAATATTTTTGAGATCATAAGACGTCAACCTTGACCTCTTGCAGCTCGATCTGGAAGCAGCTTGGAAATGATTACAGTATGGAAATGATTGAGGTTTCTTCAGTTTTGTGGGGACTGGTGGGGGGCAGGAGTCGAAGTTTTATGGAGCCTCCATCCTTGCTTATACCGGATAATTTATGGAGGATACAGAAAGGAGGGGTTGCCCCCCTCTGCACGCATAGGCACACACATGCACGCACATGCAAATTCTCTCTACGTGACTGTCAACACATCCATAATCCAATTGTAACCTTTTTTGGCTTCGTAAAAGGGAACTAAGAACATGTGAAAGTGAAACAGAAATCACCTGCCAGTTTAAGTCCATTTCAGAAGAGAGTCTAAATGTACTTTTTTCTCTATTTCCTAACTCCCTCCTTTGTTTTTTCTTTCCTTTTTTTTTTTCCCCAACAAGACTGGAGATCCGTTTCCATCTCTGCTAAATAAATGTTGTCGCTACCTAAGCCAGCGTAAATAAACAATGACCCAACATCACTTACGGCCCCGTCCTTCTTGCTCATTTCTCCTGTGTCTGCCATGTAAGTCAACTAAACACAAACAAATTTCACTCCTACGCTTCAAAGGTGATGTTGATTTCTCCTGATTGTAACCTTGTTTTGCTCATTATGGAAAATTTGAAAATCATGCAGAAATAAACAAACAAACAAAAAAGACAAGTCACTTATAATCCCACAAACTCTGGAATGTTCTGTTAAAATTTTAGTCTTTCCCTTTTCTTTGAGAAAAGATCACTTATTTAAAAGAAAAAAAAAAGCAAACAAATACCAAGTATTAGTAATACCAGTAACATTCCGAATTTTTTTCTTTTCTTGACCATACGGCCGAAACTTTCCCACGTTACTAAATAGCGCTCTCTGGTTCATTTAACCAGATCCCTATTGTGCGTTTAGGTTTCTCAGTTTCCAACATCATATGTAATTCCGTGATTGATATCCTTGTATGCAAAGTCCACATCTCTGGTTAATCCAGATATCAGCTGGTATTGTCCAGATGAAATGTCTCAAAACCTCCAATCCTAAAATGGGTGCAAGCTAAAGTTGTCCTAGGGGTTGCTAACCGATGGGGACAAGGGTCTTCTGCCCCTGGTCTGGACTTATCCTGGGCTGATGGGCCTTGTGAAGGATTAGATTAACCTTCACAAGCAACTCAGTTACTTCTTCGGCTTTCACAAGAGAAAATCATGCAGACAGAACAGTAATGTGTCTAGAAGATGTAGTTGAAGATTTTGAAGGTCCAGGGATGCTGCCATTTGATGGCCCTCCCCCTTCTGCTTATCTCTGTCCAGCCCTCCCCCTTGGTTATGCAGGACTGCAGTCCTGTCCTTGGCAGACAGGAGGCCACCTGATACCGAGGCCCTTAAGAGTGAGGCTCATCTTCTCCTCAAGTACTAATCAAGGCCTTTTTCTTCCGCAATGACAGTTCCGGTCCTAGGAGGAATTATGGTGCCAGCAGTTAGTTCTGACACTTAGAAGAGACGGTAGTGTAGGGGGAATTACTAGGTTGAACAATATTAACACTAGGCTTGGAAAGGTATTTAAAGCCAAGAATTAGACGTGGATAAGAATACACATGGTGGCACAATTATTTGTTTACACTGTCAGACTCTAGAGTAGTCATTTTAATGTGAGTAGCTGACTTAAAACCCAGGGCCCAGGCCTGGGAGTTACATTTGTCTGGCAACCTGAGAATCCTTCATTAGAATGATCTAGAAAACTAAAAGTCAGAAGAGAGTCTGGTCTTTGCCTTACCCACCCCGCCACCCTCCAACCCTCGTACCCTGCAGAGTAAATCGTGTTCCTGGAGTGTGTTGAGGGTTCTAGAACCACTTTTAGATGCTTCTAGAAATCTTGTTAATTCCATGACTGATGTATGTATTAAGCAGGATATGAAATACGAAAGGGATCTATATATCATCATACTAAGCTTAACAATTAAAAGCTAGTATCTAGAAAAGTGTGAATTCAGTCACTCTGCTCCCAAATAGTGAAAGTCAACAGGAGGAAACTTCCGGAGGTCCTGTGAATGGGAGCAGAGCCCAGGGGCACGTCTGTGCCTTCTTCTAGGTCCATCAGTTCAGGAAGTATTTATCAGGTTCAAATGCGTTCCAGACATGAGAGGCCCCACAAGAGCAGCAAATTTCTGAAGAAAGAATCAGAAACTGGGAAGGTTGGGGCCCAGAAAGTCACAGCCTAAATCCCAGGGGAAAGCATGGAGCCTGAAGGCCCCAAAGATGGGGACATTCTGAGGCTAACGGAGAGAATGGAAACAAAACCTTCCTGAGGAGGGCAGGACAAGTTCTATGAAAACAAGGGTCAGAGCGTAGCCAGGCCTCCCCGCTGGGACCCGGGGCTTTCCCTGCCTCCAATGGTTGTGTCATCCGTCACCCAGCCTGTGAGATTCCTCTGCAGGCTATCCCCATTCCTTCTGTTGCCCTAGAGTCCATGAGTATGTTCTGTCCATTGAGTTTGGTGTCTCTTTCTCATGGGGATGGGTTTTCCTCAAGCTGTTGGTGTTTCCTGGTGGTGGGCTCACAGATGCACTCAAGATTTCCTCTTGGCCTTCCTGTGAGTGCAGGGAGGGAAAGGCAGGAGGAGAGGGCATGTCCACTAGAAAGTCTCTCCCCTCTTTCAGGGAACCTGCTTCTCAAGCCTAAATGTCCACCCCCATCAGCCCACAGAGGCTCTCCCAAGCCAGTTACAGCAATGGCTCCCAGCCTCTTCTCCATTTGCCCATCCCTGCCCACCAGCGTGGGGTGCCATTTTCAGCAACAGTCCTCTGTATATGGGTTCTCTCTAGACGGTGTCCGGCTCTCTGGCTTCCTCTTCCAGCCGCACCCCTGCCTGCCTTCTGGGTGTCCAGGATTGGACAACATGTCCGGATCATTAAGAGCACCCCTTAAACCTTCATGATTTTAAGACCATTTTTTTTTTCTATAATGTTTAAGATTTGTGAGTGGGAGGGGAGAGGAGGCATGTGTCCTGGGCAGTTACCATAAACAAGTCTCCAGGTCACACAGTCTAAACTTCCAGTTCACACGAACAGGTGCTCAACGTGGCCAGTCCCCAGGGAAATGCAAGTCAAAACCATAGTGAAGTATCACCTCACACCTGTCAGAATGGCTAGCATCTAAAAAGACAAGAAATAACAAGTGTTGGTGAGGATGTGGAGAAAAAGGAACCCACGTGTGGTGTTGGTGGGAATGCTAATTGGTGCAGCCACGAAGGAAAACAGAAAACTATTCTAAACATAGAATTGCCATGTGATCCAGTAATCCCATGGCTAGGTGTTTATTTGAAGGAAAGGAAATCACTATCTCAAAAGAGATCTGCTCTCCATGTTCATCCTGGCTTTATTCACAAGAGCCAAGACATAGAGACAACCTAATCGTCATCAGTGGCTGGATGGATGGAGAAATGTGGTGTGAATATATGCACACGCACACGGGATATTATCTGGCCATGAAAAAAGAGGGAAAACAGGAAATCCTGCTATTTTTGATGACATGGATGGACCTTGAGGGCATTAAACTGAGTAAAATAAAGCAGACAGAAAAAGACAAATACTGTATGATCGCTCTTATACGTGGAATCTGAACAAAGCCAAACTCATAGATACAGAGACTGGAGTGGAGGTCGACAGGCAGGGGGTGGGTGGGGAACCGCGAAGGGAGTCTGCGGGTATTGGTGACCACAGTTAGTAACAGGGCAGTGTATACTGGAAAACTGTTAAGAAAGCAGATCATAAAAGTTCTGCCCACAAGAAAAAAATTTGTGACTATGTGTGGTGACAAGGGTGGCCTCAGGCTATTCTGGTAATTGTTTCATAATGTACACATATAGTACATTATCATGTTATACACCTAAAACTGATATAACGCTACATCTCCATTATGGCTCAGTTAAAAAAACCTTCCAGTTCAGGCGTGCCTGGGTGACTTGGTCGTTAAGCATTTGTCTTCGATTCGGGTCATGATGCCGGAGTCCTGACATCGAGCCCCACATCAGGCTCCCTGCTTGGCGGGAGGCCTACTTCTTCCTCTCTCACTCCTCCTGCTTGTGTTCCCTCTCTGGCTGTATTTCTCTCTGTCAAATAAATAAATAAATTCTTTAAAACCACTACCACCAACGACAAAAACCCCTTCCAGTTCAAATGAAGTCTCCTCTCGCATGCCCTTAAGAATCCTCTTCCCAGGAGCTCCCTTCCCTTTCCAGGGAAGAGAATTGGGTTCCTAGTTTTGTGTTGCTCTTGGTTTTGGACTGTGGTAGAAAGTACCACTAGATTCTTCTCCTGGCCCATATGTGGGTGAAAACAAGCAAATGAGAGTTCATGTAGGAGGGACCTGAGTATCGAAGTGAAGGGAGACAGACAGACAGATTCTCTCCAGGACGCCCGTGAATTCCAGCCCACAAAGGACGCTTAGCAGGGTGTAGGTACAGATGGGGCTGATTTGAGCAGGTCAAGGGAGGCATGATCCCCATGCCAGGCTGGGACAGTGGGTAGAGAACCCACCATTACATATTATCTCATTCGTTCAAGCAGCCCACGTTACTGGGCGCCTCTTGTATGTATGGGAAGCAAATATGTGTGCCAACAATATGCCCCTAGGAGCGTACCGCTTTGTGAATTTCCCAGGGGATCCTATAGAATCAGTTCCATAGCACCGATTCACAACACAATTCTGACACCAACTACCCCGAGTTGGATCAAATTTCAGATTAAGGCTTTCCTCGTTCCAGATCCCAACCACAGGTTTGAGGATTCCCTGCACTTCTCACCAACTGGCTAAAAATTTGGTTCCCATTACTCACTCAGGTTCCATAATTTGCTGGAGTGACTCCCAGAACGCAGGGAAGTGCTATATGTACGACATAGTTTTCCTGTAAAGGATACGAATCAAGACTGGCCAGATGATGAAATGGATGCTGGGGAGGGAACCACAGTGGGTGGTGAACGTGTCGCCCTTCTGTCCTCAGGACCCACTACGGTATCTGCACAGCCGTGTACGACCATCAACCAGGGAGCTCACCAAGTTCCGCTGTCCAGAGTTTTGCTTGGGGTTCAGTTATGCAGGCACGACTGACCGAATCACTGGCCACAGTGATTTGAATCTCTATTCTGCAGAGGTTGGGCCGACATCATGGGGCTCAAATCCCCCAGTCTCCTATCACGTGGCTGGTCTTTCCAGAATAGCCAGTCCCCATCCCTGAAACTGTATAGAAATGCACCATGAACCTCCTTGTTAGCATAAAGTCACATGTGATTGGCGGCGGTCCCCCCAGAATAACACGACCCTCCTACTCCAAAGCTGTGGAGACTCCTATCCCCAAACCAGGGGCGAGGCCTATCAAAACTATCACTTGTATTGTGTGACACATACCCCACAGCCAAGTTTCAAAACATTTTCTCTATTCCTTCTTACATTTGGGGAGATCTGCTACACGGGAGAGGTTTTTTAACCACAGGATTATATTGATAAGTGTACCCTAAATACATATAAAACATTATCCTAAAAATAAGTGTATTCATCACAATAAATTAATTCATTGGTTTATATTTAAAGCTGGCAGGGCCTGGTCTCCTGTTTGTTTGCCAATCCCAGTTGAGTGTGTAGACATAAAAGGGTCGGGTCCAGCTGTGGGATCTGAGACGTCCTCCACCCTCTGGCTTTTTGCAGTCTCTGGGCCGCGTGGCTAGCACGTGACCCCGATGCCCAAATTTCCCCCATCACAACCGATCACAGGCCATTAATAGCTCTGTCTGTGGTCCTACTGTGTACACAGTCGCCTTCCTCGTGTGTGGCCACACTGCACCGCGGCTTCCAAAGTCTGGCCGCCAAGCCTCGACTTCTTCCTCCCACTCAGAGAATGTAAATAGTTTAGTAGGATGGGAACTCTCTGAAGAAAACCCCCCCTCTTGTACCTTCCTGCAGGAAGACCCTGACTGCTTTCCCTCTCCCCGTGACAAAAGGGGGAAGAAAGAACTACCTATTTTTAAGAGGTGGCCCAAGGAGGAGGCTGGTCCTTCTGGAAGATTCTGGGGTAACCCAGCAAGAGTTAGTTGGTGGGAAGAAGCGCCTTCTCTGGTTATGGCGTTTTGGGATGTCACCTCTAAGGGTTAGGAGGGACATGCTCATTCTGCAGGGCAGGGTGTGACTTTGCCCTCCCATCCCCAACTCCCGATCTGCCACCGGACCCTCTCGAAGACACAGCCTATTTCCCTCTCCAGCTACAACACAGGCTCATTGGTGACATGCCCAATTCTAAAGGTGGCTTCCTGAGGACAAGGCCTATGCCAACCCGGCTTGGAAACAGGTGAGCGTGGAGGAAACAGGCCCTAGCCTGGAGGGCAGAGGGGCCTTGAAATCTGAGTCATGATTCTTCACTACTCACCCAAGGATTTGCTGTCCCTTGGCCAGTGTGCTATTTTCTCTTTGCAGAACTATCTATCCTGCTGCCCAAAGTATCCAAGTCTGCCTCCCGCGTCGGTGAGAAGAGCGACAGACTGAGGAACTAGAGGGTCCAGCAAGGACCAGCTGTGAGGAGACCTCTGAGCTCAGACCAGGGCCTCGGAGACCTTACCAGCAGACCCGGCATCGGCTGGCCGGCCAGCACGAGCCACACTGGGAGTTAGCACAGGCGAGGACTGCAATATTGGAATCTGTTCATCAAGTCCAGAGCTAGACACCAGAAATTCCTGGCTTCCTCCAAACAGCTGCTCAGAAGCAGTGGCCAAAGCTGTCCTGTGCTTGATGAGTCATCCTGCGTCTATCCTGCCTCGCCGACGTCGGACGAGTGCTACTTTCGCTGCTGTGTCTGGCTCCGGCTTTTAAGAGGAGATGAGGGAGCCAAGTACCCAAACCTCGACGCTAAAGCCCACTTTATCACAGTGTGATTCCATGGAAGCAAAGTTGAACCTCCACAGCTCATCTACATTTCTTATTATTCATTCACTGGCCCAAGAGCATGGTTTTATGTATACTGCAAAAGTGTGGGGCACTTGGGTGGCTCGGTTAAGCGCCTGTTTTTGGCTCGGGTCAAGATTCTCCCGTCCTGGGATGGAGCTCTGCATCAGGCTCCCTACTCAGTGGGGTTTCTGCTTCTCCTTCTCCCTTTGCCTTCAGCTCCCCCTGCTTGTGCTTGATCTCTCTCTCTGTCAAATAAATAAATAGAATCTTAAAAAAATTTAGAGTGTTTAATATATGTATGTGTATTCGTGTAGCGTTTACAAGTCACTCTTGATATGTGCTATCCCATTGAAGCTTCACAAAACTTTAAGAATCAAACATGTGACCTTCGTTTTACAGAACTCTTTCAGGCAACCTGTCTTGGTGATGCTCTGAGGTCGTTTATCCGCCAGTGCGCATCCCCTGAGTGGCCACAAGATGGCAGGGTCGCCCCGACGACGGAGGAGTTGGCGCAGTTCCCTGCACCAGTAGAGGGCTATAGCTCCTCATCCCAAAAAGTGAGAAATGAAAACAAAAAAGAAAAACAAAACAAAACAATAAAACTTCAGTGTCTACACTGATGAAATGGGGGTGGCGGGAGGCTTGTTTTTCTTTTTCTTTTTTCTTTCTTAAAACCAGGCAGGGAGAGTTCAAACAAACGTGTCTCTCCATTTGCACCCCTGTGTTTGCTTTTGGAGGCGTGGGGTCAGGCCTTGGGCCAGACGCTGAGCCCACATTATTCATCTGTCCAGCTCCAGCCCGGCAACAAATGCGAAGAAATGAAGTAGCTTCAGCAGAGGGGAAACAGTGTTTTTATTGTTGCTGGTGACAGTTCTATTTGCCAACAAACATAAAAACATACTTTGGAACCCGGAATGGGCTTGTCAGAGGGAACTTTTGTTCCATGTTTGGGCTGGGATGTTTCCAGATAGAAATCAGGCTACCATTTGAACTTCAGGAGACAGGGAGAGAACTGCGCCCAGCAGCCCCTGACCCGAACGTCGGGCCATGAGTCACAGGTCTGATCTGGGTGTGATGGGCTCTCCGTCCACGAGATGCCAGCTGGGGTCACCGCCCCCAGTGGGCCTTCCGGGAGAGGAGGGAGCAGGATGAGATCCACAGACTTGGATTTGGAACTTCTGAAAGGCGCTCCTCAAGCTGGGGCTCTGGGAAAAAGGAAAGTGGTCTTGATTCAGCAGGATTTATTTGCTGCCTGGTCCCAATTATCTCAAGACCGTTGGCAGCACCTTTAGGGTCCCTTTGCCACATGCACCAGTCGCTCTAGAGATAAAGCCATCCTTGCTCACAGCAGTGTAAAAGGCACAATCGTGAAGGTCTGTCTGCACGTCCCTGCGCCAGTTACATAACAGAGTTGAAGGGCTAAATGCCAGAGGGCGCCTCCTCCCTCTGCAGGGGTATGGGCCCTCACTTTGAGAGTCTGGACCTCCGCTCACGAAAGCTCCATTTGGAAAGCAGAGAGTGCAATGAGTTACCACCCTGGTGAATATCAGTGAAACCTGGTGGAAGGCCGGGCGCCTGAGAATGTTCACTCACTGCTCCTCCCAGCGCCCTCTCCAAGGCCCCAGGGCCACCAAGCATTTTAAATTGAGCTTTAACGGTGGAAAGGCATCTTAGACGTGACCTGGCCTCAAACTTCCATGTCCAGGTGGGCGGGTTCAACAGGCACATGAAGTAATTGTCCCCAGTCATACACCTAATTGGGCGCCCGATCAGGGACTGGAATCCACAGGATCATGCTGCTCCCATCAACTTTGCTTCTTTGCATTTTAAACCCCTCAGATTTACTTGAAAGCCTTGTTTTGGTCTTCAGTTTCCTTCCAGACTGTGCAGTCATGAGCTACACACAAGCCAAAGAGAGACTCTTAGGGGTGGCTGCCTTGGGCTCTGGTCATGATCCCAGGATCCTGGGATCGAATCCTATACCCGTCCCCCTGGGGAGTCTGAGAGAGGCTCTTACTTCCAAACTTTGGATCCCTGCGAGTCTCCATTCCAAGCCCTGGGTTTGTCAACCTCAAATAGAGTCTCATTCCCAGCATTTAGACTCAGGTTTGTGGGTGATTGCAAAAGAGGAATAGAAAGTATTCAGTGGAGTTGAGGTTGGCAATTTTTTTTTTTTCTGTAAAAGTCCAGATTTAAGCACTTGAGGCTTTGGGGGTCATCGAGAGCCAGTCGCAGCTCCGTTTTGGGGCTGTACTGGGTGAGCAGTCCTAGAGAACACACAGATGAACGAGCATGGCTGCTGCCCATAGAACTGTCCTTCTAGAAACAGGCGGGAGGGGTTCCTCGCTAGACGCTTGGGCCTGAGTTTGCTGACCTGTGCAGTGGAAGACTTCACCTCTGACTTAACTCTCTTCTTCCGCACATTCCAGGCTAAGCAGAGGGATGTTACTCAGCTTTTCAGAGTATACTCACCTCCAGCTGTCCCCACCCACCTTAACAAATAGGATTTTTAATATTTTTCCATCAGGAGTTTTGGTAGTCCTAATAAGGTGACTGATTTGTGCGGTGCTCTTGTGTTTATGGGTTGCACCTATGAGTCTATGAGATCCGTAGAAGAAGCTAACAGACCTTAGAGACAAGGAAACAGAAGGGGGAGGAGTGGAATCTGACGCCTTCTTTGTGTAATGCGGGCCTGAAACTCTGTTCTGCTGGGCGCCGTGCTACCTTATCTCTGTTAATCCTCATAAGATCCTGGGAGATTTTTATTATTACGCCAATTTTATAGATACATACTCAGGAAGATTAAGCAACGGGCTCAAGTCTTATCCGGAAGCAGCAGTCTCCCCTGCATCACACGGAATGCTTAATTCCTAGGAATTATCACCTGTCCCGGGGCAGGGAGGCCAAGTTCATAATCCGTAGGCGCTCAACTCCTGTGCATGCGCAGGTGCTCACTACTGGGTTCTGGAATGTTAAGTATTTGATGACATGACGTGAACGTCTCATTGCAAATGTTTATGCATCGTTCTCCTTAGAAATAACTGTCTGCTCCTGTCCCCCTGGGGCTTGACCCCCAGATTGGAGCCATGGTGCAGAATTTTCCTTTCA
The DNA here is from genome assembly GCA_004023965.1 of Spilogale gracilis. Lineage (NCBI taxonomy): Eukaryota > Metazoa > Chordata > Mammalia > Carnivora > Mephitidae > Spilogale > Spilogale gracilis. The sequence continues at coordinate 24,340 of PITA01001050.1, read as the reverse complement.
TTCTGAATGACGTCAGCGGGGACCGTGGTGGCAGTGTTGGTGCCCTCCCGGCCCCCAGCGGAGGCCGGAGGCTGCTGTGAGTGCCTGGGGGGTGGGAGCGTATGGGGTTGGAGCTCTTAGTTGCTCACCGGGTTCCCACCTTGCATCTGAGCAGGCAGAGGAAAGGCACTGTTGGAAACAAAAAGCACCATCTGGAACCTCGAGGACATGTTCTTTCTCCAAATGGGTGGCGAGTGTCGCCCTGTTCTGATACGCAGGGGTGTCTGGGCCGAGGCTCCGGTGTCTGGTCCCCCAGGCCATGTGACTTTGGAGAAATGGGTTCTGGGCTCTCAGTTCCAGTTTCTGCGTGGGCCCTTCCCGGGCAATCCCCCGAGCCCCGTCCAGTTAGGGGAAGAGAGAGCAGCCAGCGTGTTGTCGGCGGGAAGGCCCGAGGGGGAGTGAATTCGTCCTCAGATAGAACTGGAACAGGCAGGGGCATTCACCACGAGGACTGGCCTTCCCCTCCGGCCCAGAGGCTGCCCGGTGGGAGACACGATCTGCACACTGCTTCCTACCTGCACTTCCCCTTTTTTGGAGATTGAGGGAGACCTCAATTCACCCTCAAAGAGGAATCTGAGGAGCAGGGATGGAGGGAGTCTGGATCTGGCAAGATCTAGGGACGACAAGACTGATTGTTTTTGGAATTTCACCAAGGGGAGTGATGGCGTAGGTGGGAGGCATATTGCTGAACTTACCCTTCCCTGTAGTAAGCTGTGACAGCACCCTGGGGCCTGGGACCAGGCTCTGGCTCCCCGCACAGCAGCCTGTGTGGTTGACCGTGTGACTCACCATGACCCTTTGGACCCTCCTGTCTGTAAACTAGAGACACGCGATGACAATTTCAAATACCGGGTACCAAAAAGCTTGGGGCTCAATGTCGCGCCGCTCAGGGCTTTTTTGGAGGGGTGTGCGGCAATTTTATGTTGAAATTTAATTTTTTAAAAAAGATTTATATATTTATTTGTGTGTGTGTGTGTGTGTGTGTGAGTGAGAGAGAGAGAGAGAGAGAGAGAGAGAGAGAAAATGAGTGGAAAGGGCAGAGGGAGAGGGAGAGAGAATTTCAAGCAGATTCTGAGCTGAGCCCCCCAGAGGGCTCGATCTCACACCCTAAGATCATGACCTGAGCCCACAAAACCAAGAGTTTAAGGCTTAATTGACTGTGCCACCCAGGCACCCCAAATCCTTCATCAGTTTTGAGCACTTTATAACAGAAAGGAGTAATTCCTTTGCATATTTGGTGCAAAATTATCGAGTTTTTAATTTATCTTTTACTTTTTTTTGGATACACAGAACATTTAATGCAGTTAATTCTAGACATACTTCCATGATTTTTCTACATCCCTTTTTATGCTTTCACAGTTGTTTCCTTTTTTTCATGTTGAGACCAGGTATTTATGCATACTTTTTAATGGTTTTATTCTTTACATGTAGTTTTGAAATATTACCTTTTGTTTTTCAAATGGGAAAGTGATACCCATTTAAAAAATTCAACTAGCACGCATGTATATATATGTCTGTGTGTGTATATGTGTGTATATTATATAATTTTCATGAAAAATTAAAATGCCACATTCACACCCAATTCCTTTACCTTCCCTAGAGGCAACTACTGTTAACAATTGATGTGTGAATTCTTTAGCCGTTCTCTGAATTTGTGGCATATGTGTGCATGCACGTGTATGTGGCATTTATTTTACATAAGTAAAATGCACACACATTCATATATATACAATGCCATTCTGCAGCTTGGCGTTCTTGTAACACCAGCTCTGGGAGATCTTTCCAAGCTGGTACATAGAGCTTTACCTTATTCTTTTTCATTGCATGAGAGTACGGACAGATGTTCTATAATTTACATGATATTTTGAAGCTCACCTAAAATTCGGTGTGGGTGAATGGAGTGCCATGAAGATCCATGGGGATTTTCTTTTCCCAAACAGCCAATTTTCTTCCCCACAGCAACCTTTTCTGTGCATTCGGCGGGAGGAGATGTTTTATTTTATAATCTGCTTTCTAAGTCGGCGCAGTGGACAACACGTTTTAGAAATAGGAATAGCAAAACGTGTTGGCCACACTACAGTCGGAAAGCGGGTTCCATATGGGATCTTGTTTGAGTCTCACTATGGCTCTCTGATATGCAAAATATTCTTTTTTGTTTTACCCCTGAGTGAGGGAGGTGTCAGGTGTAAGTTGTGAGGTTCCAGGTCAAGGGCTGCCCACCGTCACTAGGAGCTTTCCCTGTGGCATGGGCGTGGCCTCAGGGAGTTCCTGGCTGGGGAAGAGGTGAAGAGGGAGAGGGCCAATCCCCCCCCCCCACCACCACCTGCTCTTCCTTCCTTCAATAATTATTTATTGAGCTTCTACTGTGTGAAGGGCGCAGTGCTAGTTTGCTGTAAGAAAGCTTCAGAACTTTCGGAGGTAAGTTAATCATTTGCAGCTTCAGATTCCTCCTCTTTGGGCTACATTTAAACTCTAAGATGCTATAAAAAAAAAAAGTTCTTCCAATTAACCGGAAAACCAAACACAGCAAATCACCCATTTCCTTGAGCATTTTGTTTAAAATCGAGGATGTACTATATTATCTTGAGAAGTTCCTGGCATCCTAGCACTGGAAGGTTTTTCTGTCTGGTCTCTTGCCTCTGACAGGTAATTGATCAATATTTCGGGAGAGACTTGCCTAGTCTTTTGTTCCTTTTTCTAAAGGATTCAAACAATAAGCATTTGTTATTTCACAGTTTGCAGGCCAGGAATCGGGCACTATTTAGCCGAGCTCCTGTGTCTCAGCAGGCTGTAGTCTTGATCAGGCCTGGGCAGCGGGGGTCAATGTCAAGGCTTACCTGCTGGGGGACCTGCTGCCGAGCACGAGCACGAGCACGAGCACGAGCACGAGCACGAGCACGAGCACAAGCACGCTCCCTGGCCGGCTGTTCGCAGGAGTGACTGAGGATTCAGTGCTCATTGGCTGTTGGTTGGAAACACTGATTCCTTGCTCTGAGGGACTTTTCCCAGGGCAGCTTGCCACGTGGGCCCCACCAGGGGACTGACTTCCTTGAGAACAAGTGAGCAAGAGAGGGTGTGCGTGGATGGAAGCTGTTGTCCTTTTGTCCTTCATCCTGAAAGTGGAATCCCATCACTTCTGCCACCAGAGGCGGGGAGCGCTGGGGGCTGACCATGACCTTCTTAGGAACTGAGGCTCTGTGGGCGGGGCCTGCAGAGGACACCTGTTTGCTTGCTTTCTCCAAGGGACAGTGGAGCAGCTGAGTGACAAGCCCTGGTAGCCTGGCTGGTGGAGTTGCTCTCACTACGACTTTACTGTGGGGTGTGGACTGACTCCTCAGCCTGGAGGAAGAGGAGAGCATGGGATGTTGGGCCAAAGGTCCAGCTGGGCAGGCATCTTAAGATTTTCCTCTGGAGGAGAATTAGAGGGAAGTTACCACTTGCTTAGTTAAGATAGGCTTTCCTTTGTCTTAACATTTAAAATATATGCAAATAGTGATCATTAAAAAAAAAACGCTATCTCTCACACATACTTTCTGTTACTGCTTTACTTTCCCCCATGGGAGCAGCACTAGGACCCCTCCAGTAGTATTCTGTGCATGTATGAGCTTCTTTATTTTGAAAACACACATAGGAACAAAAAGGCAACACACGGAGGGGGAGATGATAAGGTCTCATCCAGCCTTTATTAAAAACAAACAAAAATCCTACAAATCAGGGAAAGACAGACCACCCAACGAGCTACCCCACTGAGAAAACGGACAAAAGACATTTTGAAGAAGAGGAAAGCCCCGTAAAGGACACCAAACTTCCTCGGTCATCTGGGGGATGGACAATACCACAGCAGGATCCCAGCACAACCCACGGGAGGTCCTGTGGCCTCAGCCACCCTCACAGGTGTAATCCCACATGGTTCCAACTGGCGTTTCCCCAATGGTGCCGAATATCCCTTCACGTGCTCACGCGTCCTCTGAGTATTCTCACCTGTGAAATGTCTGTTCCTGTCTTTCCATTATTTCATTGAATTGTCTGTCCTTTTACTGTAGAGTTGGGTTTTTTAAAAATATTTTTTAGAATTTATTCATTTATTTTAGAGAGAGAGAATGTGTGCACAAGCAGGGTGGGGGGAGAGAAGGAGGGACAGAGAGAGAATCTGAAAGAGACTCCTTGCTGAACACAGAGCCTGACGTGGGGCTCGATCTCACGATCTTGAGATCATGACCTGAGCCAAAATCAAGTGTTGGGTGTTTGACTGATAGAATCACCCAGACGCCCCTTACTGTTGAGGTTTGAGGGTTCTTTGTATAAGCTAGGTTATTCCTTCTTAAATGCTTTTATTGATAATTTTTTTTTTTTTGAAAAGCAATAGATATCATGTGAGAGTACACAGATTTGATCAAAACACTTTTGAGGGGCACCTGGGTGGTTCAGAGGGTTAAGCATCTGTCTTCAGCTCAGGCCATGATCTCAGGGTCCTGGGATGGAGCCCCACATTGGACTCTCTGTTCAGCAGGGAGCCTGCTTCCCTCTCTTCTCTGCCTGACTCTCTGCCTATTTGTGATCTCTCTCTCTGTCAAATAAATAAACAAAATCTTTAAAAAAATAAATTAAAAAAAAAACACTGACTTTAAAGAATTATAATTGACCTTTCTCTTACGAAATATTTCAATGGGCAGAAAGGCAGAGAGAATCCTATATGGGCATACACAGAGACTTACCAAATCTTAATGTTTGTTATATTTGTTTCAGGTCACCTTTTTAAAGAAAAACTAAAAACAAGTAACGCCCTTTGTGAATTCTTTCACATTCTGTTTCTGCTAAACCTGAGATAACTACCATTCTGAACTTGTTTATCATTTCTGCGAACATCTCCCTGTTATTTTTATCCATAGTTACATATAATCTTTGCTTCCATGTTGTAAGCTCCACCTATGTGTGGGCATATCAGACCTGTCATCACACAACGTGTTCTTCTTCATTGTTAAAGTCTGACATTCTGTGTGTGAGGGTTCTCCATGTTAGTGTACATGGCTCTCATTTACTCATAATTACCGTGTAGTGTTCTGTTGTATCGTGTTGTATTTATCCATGAGCTCATTGATGGATGTCAGCTGTCTGGTTTTTTTTTTAGTTCTAATTTATTTTATTTTTTCAATGTTCCAAGATTCATTGTTTATGCCCCACACCCATTGCTCCATTAAATATGTGCTCTCAATACCCACCAACAGGTTCACCCATCCTCCCACCCCTTCCCTTCCAAGACCCTCAGTTTGTTTCTCTATTTTTCCCACCGTCACAAACAGTGCATTTCTTTGTGTCTCTAGGGCTAGAATTCCTGGCTGAGACACATGTCTCTAACGCACCAGTTGTGTTTTCTGTGTTTCCTGTACCAACGTGCTCCCTCCCCCCACACCATCAACAGCACGTGAGGGGCCATTTCTTGTCTCTGCCTTCACCAGCACTGAGTAGAGCGAGCCCTCCTCTGTCTGCCGCACTGGTGGGAAATGGTGTTTCAGGAGTGATTTAATTTGCACTCCCTGACTCTTAGCCACTGGGTACTCCCTGGTGAAAGGCAAAGGCCCGTTTCCCCCCTCATTTTTCCAATTGGATTGTTTGTTTTTCTTACTGATCGGTAACAGTTCTTCATATAATCTGGATTTTCATCCTTTATCATTTATGCATATCACAAATATCTTCCCTCAATCTGCAATTTGACTTTTAGCTTTGTCTAAGCTGTCTTTTGTGAATAAAAGTTATTAACAACAGGGGCTCCTGGGTGGTTCAGGTGGTTGAGCATGCAACTTTTGATTTTGGCTCAGGTTATGACCTCAGGGTCTTGAGATCGAGCCCTGCGTTGGGCTCCACGCTCGGCCAGGAGTCTGCTTGTCCCTCTCCCTCTGCTCCTCCCCTGCTCTCTGTCTGTCTCTCTCTCTCAAATAAATAAAATCTTAAGAAAAAACATTTGATATTAATGACAGGATAGTCAAATTTATCAATCTTTGTCTTCACAATGTGTTCTTGTGGTGTCTAGTTTAAAAATCCTTCCTTACTCCAAGAAGGTAAACATTTCCCCTTCTATTTTCTTCTGAATGTTGTAAACTTTGATATATTTTTTTCATTTAGGGATTTAGTCCAAATGTAATTACTTTTGGTTTTGATACGTAGTTAAAGATATATTTTTATTCTGTTTTTCCACACGAGATAACCTGTTATCCCAGTACCATTTAGTACGTAGTTTATTTTGTCCCCACAGATTCAAAATGCCATTTGTGTCATATGTCAAGTTCACAGACATGTCTGGGTCTGTTTCTCAGCGTCTCTTTTGTTTATTCCTGTGCTGATGCTACATGCTCTTAGGCAAGGAAGGTTAATACACATTTTTGATATTTGATAAGCCTGTTGCCTTTCTTGGTGCTTTGTCTTTAAAATTGACTTCTGCTAATCTTGGCTTTTTGTTCTTCCATATGCATTTTTTGGATCAGTGTGTCAAGTTTTTTTCTAAACCCACTGGATACAGAGAATTGGGGAGGATTTGTGGGACATTGACATTTATGATATGGAATCTTCTCATCCATGACTGTCGTCTCATTCTCCATTTATCCAAGGTTTTTTTTATGCCTTTTGACACTATTCTGAAACTTTCTTCAAAGGTCTTGGATATTGGTAACTTGTTCTTTGGTCTTGATTTCCAAGAGGAAGGATTTTTCCCTAAAACATTCTCTGCTCCTTCACACACTTTGTCCTGGGAGAGACAAGACGGAATGGCTCATGCAGATAAACAAAGATCAACTCAGGTTAGCTCCATCCTTTTCCTTTTGGTGAAAGAGCAGTCTGTATGAGGAGGCTTTCCTCCTGTTTCTCTAGGGTAGGCTTGTTTCTTGCTGGAAGTTCTGTTGAAATAAGTCTTTTTTTTTTTTTTAAGATTTTATTTATTTATTTGACAGAGAAATCACAAGTAGGCAGAGAGGCAGGCGAGAGAGAGGAGGAAGCAGGCTCCCCGCTGAGCAGAGAGCCGGATGCGGGCCTCGATCCCATGACCCTGAGATCATGACCTGAGCCGAAGGCAGAGGCTTAACCTAAGCCACCCAGGTGCCCATCTGTTGAAATAAGTCTTAACAGCAGCATCTTACATTGTTGACCTCAAAGGTTGACCTATTTTTTCCCTTAGGTATGATACTCCCTGCAGGTTTTTCTGTAGATAACCTTCACAGTTTAAAGCCATGTCCTTCTATGTCTAGGTTGTCAACAGTTTTTATCATGAGTGGATATTAAATTTTATCAAATTATTTACAGCATTTATGAAAATAATCATATGATTTTTCTCCTTTATTCTATTTACAGTTGAATTACACTGATTTTTTTTTTTGGTAACTTTTTTTTTTTTAAAGATTTTATTTATTTATTTGATAGAAACACAGCCAGAGAAGGAACACAAGCAGGGGGAGTGAGAGAGGGAGAAGCAGGCTTCCTGCCGAGCAGGGAACCCGATGTGGGACTCGATCCTGGGTCTCTGGGATCATGACCTGAGCTGAAGGCAGTCGCTTAACCAACTGAGCCACCCAGGTGCCCCTTTGGCAACTTTTAATTTCGATGTAACTTAAAACTTACAAAAAAAATTTATTTGTACAAGAAACTCTCATATTTGCCCACCCATATTTACCAATTGCTTACATTTCCCCTCATTTCTTTTGTCATTCTTTCTACATTCACATATGTGTGTGTGTGCTACTTACTTTTTATGAAGTGTTTTAGACTAGATTGGACATATTATGTCCTTTTACCCCCAAATATGTCAGTGTTTACTTACTAAGAACAAAGGTGTTTTCTTATATAACCTGATTCGGTAACACGTCAGGAGGCAGAACGTTGCTCTATTCCTATCCTTTGTGTGAATGTTGAGCCAACCTTGCATTCTTAGAATAAAGTTGACTATTACATAACATGTTATCCTTATTATGTCATTGGATTTGATTAGCTTTTAAAAACATGTTTACGTGAAAGCTTGACCCTTTCATTTTCTGTCTGGGAATGACCTTGCCCAGTCTTAAAAAGTTGGCAAGTCCTGTGTTTTGTTCCATTCCCTGGAGGAGTTGTGAACAGTTGGTACTATTTTTTTTCCCACTTAATGTTGTGAAGAATTTGCCCCTGAAGGTGTGGGAAGGTTTCTAATTTAGGATTCAATTTAATAGATAAAAGACTAGATTTTTCTCTTCTGTGTCTGTTTGGTAAATGTTTTAAACAACTGTCATTTAATCTCCTTTTCTAATTAGTTGTCATAAAGTTGTCTGTAATGTTAACCTATTATCTTTTAAATACATGAGGACATATAGTCATGTCTTCTTTTGCATTTCTGATGTTTTCACTTTTCTCTTTTTTCCTTGATTAGTATTACTATGTATTTATTATTTTCATTAGTCTTTAAATAACCTACTTCTGGCTTACTAATTCTCTCTTATATATACACTTACCATTTTATTAACTTCTGATTTTTTTTTCTTCTTTTCACTTTCTTTGTGTTTAACTTGCCTTTCTTTTCTTTTCCAAACTTCTTAAGATAGGTGCCTTTCTTCTTTCCTAATATATCCTTTTAAGGCTATAAATTTCCTTTAAGCACAGGTATGCAGCTTTATGTAAGTTTTGATATATAGTATTCATTATAGTTTCAAAATATTTTTAAGTCTCTATTGTGATTTATCCTTTGACTCTCAGTGTAGCAATTTATTACTTAATTTCTGTTTTTTAAATTTCTATATACATATAGGAATTTTCTAGTTTGTATGTAATTGATTTCTAGTTTAATTTTACTGTAGTCAGATTACTTTATATGCTTTTTGTACTGCAAATTTTTTGAGGCTTACTCTATGGTCAGTATTGGTAAAGGGGGAAGGTATGTTTAAAAGAACATATATTCTCTAGTTCTTAAATGCAGCATTCTAAATCTGTGTGTTGGTGCAAGTTTGTTGATCATGTTGTTCAAGTTTTTCATATTCTAACCAATTTTTTGGTCTTTTTAAAAAGATTTTATTTATTTATTTGATAGAGAGAGAGAGATCACAAGCAGGCAGAGAGGAAGGCAGAGAGAGAGGAGGAAGCACGCTCCCTGCTGAGCAGAGAGCCCAATGCGGGCCTTGATCCCAGGACCTTGAGATCATGACCTGAGCTGAAGGCAGAGACTTTAACCCACTGAGCCACGCAGGCGCCCAATTTTTTTGTCTTCTTAATATAGCAGCTAATGGGAGAGGTGGCTTAATATGATTTTAGATTTAATTTTTTTTCTTTTAGTTATGTCAATATTTGCTTTATATGTTTTTGGTCTATGTTATAAGCTATGTGCAGATTTAAAATTGTTATATCTTCCTGATCAATTGAATCTTTTATCGATATGACTAAAAAATTCCAATCTTATAATCTTCAATTTGCATTGAGTTTAATCAGATTTTGTTTTTATAATATACTATGATTTTTGTTTTCTGATATTTTTCTTTAAGTAAGTAGCTTTTCCTCTGATTCTTCTTGGGAAGTTGACTGTTCCTTCCTCTCCTCCTCTTACTTTATTCCTCTGGTGGTTTGAAATTTTTCAAAAATCCATTGGTTACAATCACGTCTACCGACACCCTCTTCTTCTTCTCTGCTATAATTGTGAAAAACTTTAGCTTTACTTTTTAATAAAAATCAGATTTTATTTGTATTTTAAAATTCTTCATTGTTAATTACAATTGATATTTTATTAGTTTCCATATTCACCTTTTCTTTTTGTGCTTGTATAGCACAGTTTGTCTTTGGGTATAATTTTTTTTTTCTTTCTAAGGAACATCTTACAGTGCGAGTTTGTGGGAGTGTAATCTTTGCATATCTGAAAATATCTTTATATCACTTGCACTGTTAAAGGGTAGTTGAGCTCACATAAGATTCTAAGTTGATGTTTAGTTTTTCTTAGCACTTTGAAGATATTTTTTCATTTTCTTCTGACCTCTATTGGGGCTGATATGAAATTTGCTGAACATGTAATTGTTAGTCATTTGTAAATAATTTGTCATTTTTCTCGTGCGGCTTTTAGGATTTTCTCTTTATCTGTGTAATTCTATGGTTTCACTCTGTTGAATCTTGATGTGTATTTATGCTAGGGAGTTGGAGAACACTGTTCTCTAAGATCTCATGTCTTTCTCAATTATGGGAAATTCTTAATTATTAGCATTACAAATATCAGTTCTCTGCCATTTCTTATATTCACTTATTTTTGAAATCTAGTTTGATGAATTTAGGAGTTTCTTAACCTAGCCCATATATCTCTTTACTGCATGTTTATATATGTATAAGACCTCTCTGTTTATGTGTTCTGGGTAAATTCTTCAGTATTCCCTTATAATTAGTATATTCTTTTACAATGTTCAGTCTAGAACTGATCTCATATACTGAGGTTTTAAAAGTGAGTTTACTTTTGTATCCCAAGCTTTCTAGTTGATTATTTTCTGTGTATACCCGTTCTTCTTTTATTTCTTCCTACTCCACATTTTACTGATCTCCTAAAATGAAAGTTATTATTTCATTTATGTCTCTGTGGATGATATAAAAAAGCGTGTTCCATAAAACTGATCTAGAATGGATATTGAATCCAAAAAGTATATTCTGGACTGTTCCATAAAATGGATTTAATCAGAAATGAATTCACAATTCAGATTCTAGATTTTATTCTCATTGGAGGATTTCTCCATGTTTGGGGATTTGGGTTTGTACACTTATGGTGAGAAGGAGATTTTTGTTTATGGTTTTTCTTTCTCTCTGGTGTGGGGGGTACAAGATCTCCTCCCCATATTTTTCTCTCCCTACCAACAGTTTTACAGTTGTTAGGAGTTGTTGTCATCCAGGCCTCTAATCCGTAGCCATTTCTATTTTAGAGCTTTCTTCCCACAGTAACATCGGAGATATCATATTCACATATCATATTCACAGTCACTAACTCTGACTTAGGTCACACACCTTTTCCTTATCCTTCCGTCTCCCTAGGGTATGAAGCCAAAGCCCCAGACACTATCTTATCAGCAGCTTAATTTCTCAGATTTCCCTCATGAAGAAGACTCATCCCAGCCCCTGCCTTTATCCATGAAATTGACCCCAGCCCCCTGGCCCATGAGCACTAACGATCCCCTCACCCCACGCAAAGTCAAATTCAAGACCATGACTACCTGCAGACCCATCATTCCCACTACTCAACTTTCTGTTTCTTTACAAAGGTGATTATTTTGAGCCGAGTTATTTTGCTTCGGTTTCTTACCTGCCATTGCTATGTCTTTACAGCAAAGGGGTGTGAGAAACAGTGTGAACTCAGTGCACAGGCTTGACCAGGATTCTATCCAATTTTAAAGATCACCTCCTCTTTCCTCCTCCAGTGACTATGAAGCTTTATGGTCAGGTAGCTCTGGATATAGTCTTCATGCTGGACCTGGGTGAAAATAGAGGGTTCCTACTCTCATCTCCCAAAGGACATCCTGTGTTACAAGTTAGGCACCACTGCCTAGGATAGGGACAGAGGAGTGTAAGAAGACGTCAGCAGCAAAGACCACGAACCTTCACTGTAGGGGTGCTGCTGGAGAAGAGAGGGATAATGAAAAAATTATTTATTTATTTGACAGAGAGAAACACGGCTAGAGAGGGAACACAAGCAGGGGGAGTGAGAGAGGGAGAAGCAGGCTTCCCACCAAACCGGGAGCACGATGCGGGGCTCGATCCCAGAACCCTGGGATCATGACCTGAGCCGAAGGCAGAAGCTTAATGACTGAGCCACCCACGTGCCCCCAAAACCAAAATTTTTAACTGCCAGAAAAGCTTAATACAGAAATGTTAAAAGAAATAAGTTGCCTAAATTGTGTCACTTTTTAATGTTCCTTACAACACTCCAGATTTCAAATATTCCCAAGTAGAGAAGAAGTAAAAGTGAAGAAAAATTATGAACGCTTTTGACGTAATTGACTAAGATATGGAGTAAAATTGGAATTTGAAGTTTCTGCTGTAGTTCTTTTATATTACTTATTCCTCATGAATTTTCCTCAAGGAATATTGGGGGGGGGAACAAGCATGCTTTAATTAACTTTGTATATTAATTAGTTCCTGATCTTTCTTTCTTTCTTTTTTTGAGGGAAAGAGATGGTGAGGTGGGGAGGGAGGGGCAGACAGAGGATCTTAGCAGGCTCCATGCCCAGCACAGAGCCCAAAGTGGGGCTCAGTCTCAGCACCCTGAGATCAAGACTTGAGCAGATATCAAGAGTTGGGCCCTTTACTGACTAAGCCACTCAGGCGCCCTGGTTCCTGATATTTCTTAAATAAAACATTTCTAGTTAGTTAAATTTGTACATTATGTAGAACTTTTGAAATGGAACAAAACTAGACCAATTTTGTTCCAGGGTAAAGCTGAACATAACAGCTGGTTCGGTGTGGGTTGGTGTGTATTGTGCTGGTTAGCAAAATAAAGACCGACATGCAATTCTGGGTGCTTGTGTATGCCTGCAAGGGGTTAAAAAAATCTCAGGTTCTCTTAATTCTGAGAGCATGTGGTGGCCAGCCCAGAGCCAGATTGAGCCATGTTAATTTCCCAGAAGATTTCAAAGAATTATCTTTTGAAAGGGGGAAGTTTGGGCTAATAAAAACCAGGATAACCTCCAGCAGTCACATGGAAAAGAATAGAAACAAATTACTCCTGGCTTGTTTAACATTGCTGCTGGGGGCTTTCCCTGGTCAACCCAGACTGCTTTGTTTTTCTTCCTTGCAAAGAGGAAAGTTACTAGTAATGTCCTAGGAAAGGTTTAGAGCAGCAAAGTTGTGCCAAGGGCTCATCTGTGTTTCTTCTCTTAGATGCAGCTCTTCGAGGTTGTGTGGGGATTACAAGGACCTGACCGCTCTCAGGTCCTGGGTTTGGATTTCTGTTTTACCGCTTTCATATGTGGGGATGGGGTGGGAGTGGGGTGGGAGACTTCTGTTTCCACTCTCAGCTTCAATATCTGCATCTCTTTGAGGAGATTATTAACGCCTAGTTCCTGGCCATGTTGGTGAAGGTTTGGGTATGATAAAGGCTATGATGCCTTAGTCATAGTAAGTCATGAAAAAATGCATTGGGGTACCCAGATTACCCTTCTCGGGTCAGCTCCCCTCTTCCTCCCTGATGGTCCTGAAACCTCATCCCTTTTGTAAGTGGCTTCTTGCCCATTGGGAGCCAAAGATCGATACGTGCTTTTTGTGAAAATTAAGGGCATTTTAAAATAAAATATCGGTTGCCTATTGGCTGCGTAACAAGGGATCCCAAAGTTTAGCAGCTTACAGAATCTACACAGGTTCTGTACGTCAGAAATTCAAAGAGAGCACTGCTCCATGATGTCAGTGGCTTCAACTGGGAGAATGTAGAGGCAGAGGTAACCCACCAGCTGGGGGAAGAAATCTAGGGGTTCACTCTCATGGCCAGCTGTCAGTGAGGCCCTCACACTGGGAACACATACACGGGGCGTCTCCATGTGGCTTGGACTTCCTCGCAATATAATAGCCTTTACTTTTTGTGTGGCTACTAAGGGTCTGACGGCAGTTGCTCAAGAGAAGCAGGCACGAATTCTTTCTAGGCTCCTTGGGAGTCACAAGCCATCACTTCTCCTGGGTCTAAAGCCCTTCCAGTTTCCAGAGGAGGAAGAAGAGAGACTCCATCTATTTGTTTGTTTGTTTGTTTTAAGATTTTACTCATGTGAGAGAGAGAGCACAAGCAGGGGTAGTGGCAGGCAGAGGGAGAAGCAGACTCCCCACTGAGCAGGGAGCCCGAAGTGGGACTGGATCCCAGGACCCTGGATCATGACCTGAGCCTAAGGCAGACACTTAACTGACTGAGCCACCCAGGTGTCCCGAGACTCCATCTCTTGATGGCAGGAATGTCAAAATGATACCGTGAGAAAGAGCATGTGGAATGTGAACTATGCTCATGACATCTTTGGAAAGTTATAGGATGCCACAGAGGTGAGTTGATAAAAAGTCCCCAAAATTTTTAACTGGATCTGTTAGAAGTGTGAAAGGCAGGCTCAAGGAGAAATGCTACAAGGTCATGGCCACAGCGATTCAGGTGGAAATAACAGTGACAGAGAACAGGGAGGAAATGGAGGACAGAGTTGGCATTGGGATGAATCAGTCTCCTGAAGGCAATGAGGAAGGAGATGAAAAAGGGAAAGAAGAGTGGAGAGGCACTGAGGTTTTGAACCTGGGTGCTCGGAAGAGTGGGCCTACCGCTACCTGAAATGGGGAAGTCGCAGGGAGAAGCAGGAACCTCCTGTTCCTTTTTTGCTCTCCAGACACTAGCTCATCTCGCAGAGACTCACGTATGAACAGTCTCCATCTATTTTGACAGAGATGACATCAAGGGCTAGAAGTGGAAATGAGACCATTTATGAACCTGATCTTGAGTCGAGATCATATGGTAACTTAGCTTGCCTACGTAACTAGGCCCAGGGAGACACGGCTGCATGTGTGGAACTTCCACACAATGTGTCAGCACCATCATGAGAGGCGTAATCCTGACATTGCCTGGTAAAGGAGTTCAAGTTCCTTTTTATGGAGGTCAGTCCCTTAGGGCTCTGTCTTCAACCATCTTTTTGTGACTTCCCTGTTGGAAAGTTCTTCTGTTTTGATCTCTGCTACCTGGGACACCGAGGTGGTTTAGGTCACAGCTTAACTTTATCCCAGAGACCTTTGGGCTTACCAGACATATTACAATGAAGTTAGTTACAAGGTCATTGAAAAACATTCCAAGTGAGCGCTATCCATCTTCCAGCGATACCAACAGAGGCTAAGCAAGTATTCCAGGGAGACCACCATTGCTCAAACGTTTCAGGAGCTGGATTTTAGAGTCACTCCATGAACCATCACTATGCACCTCGTGTTCGACTCCAGGTTGCCTGATGCATGATATAAGTTTTATGTGCAAGTCACAGGCATTCGCTCAATTTAAGTGAAATAACTGATTTATTGGCTCACCTAACTAGAAAGACTGAAGTGGTCCAGCATCAGGTATGACTGGATCTAGTAGTTCAAATCATGTTCATCAGGTCTCTTCCTTTTTTAATTTTCTGTGATTCAAGTCACTCTCTCTCACTGCAGATGGGCTTCTTATGGGTGCCAAGAAAGATGGCTTCCAGTACCCCCACGGTGATGTCACCCAGATTAGTAACCTCAGGGAAAGGGGAACTTGCTCCCCACCAACCCCCACATCCCCACTCCCACATCGTCCTTATAGCCTTTCTAGACAGGATTCTGATCGTCCCAGACTGAGTCATTTGTCCATTCCTGTGACTGGTGGTGAGGTGGGTGGGGAGGTGGTGGGATGGGTGGGGGAGGGGTTTGCAGATTTGTTACTAGAAAATAACAATAGTAGTAAGGCAAAGCACATGTTCTGGGAAGAAGAAATTGTAGTGGGCTGTGACTCCTTCATTGCTTTGGCCATCATCATTGCCCTTGAGAACTGTTTCCAAAGCTCACTCTAGGAGCTTGTTAGAAATGGAGACTCTCAAACCCCCTCCAAGCCCTACTGATGAGAGTCTGCAGTTCAAGAAGATCCTCAGTGATTCTCAGGGTTGGAGGACAGCTGGGTTAAAGGAGAAAGGATGTGGTAAGGTCTCTGAAGGAACTTTCCAAAGAAGAGTGTAAGAAGGTTTGGTGCAAGGCAATGTATTAGAATAGGTGACCAGCCTGCCCAGGCTAACACCACAAGGAAAGCAGCAGGCCTGTGGGCCACATGGATGCCCCTAGTGGGGACGCAGACACCAGGCAGGAGCCCAAGGTCAGAGCTAGGCTAAGCCCAGGTGACGATGCTGGTCCTGCTCAACTTCTGAACAAGGCGCTCCTTGAGCTCTGTGAGTGCCTGGGCGAAGGTTCCAGAGCCAGGGTTTGGGGTTGGGGGGGGGTCAAGGGAGGCTGAGTCTGCAGGGGATGCCTTCAGTGGTTTGCATGGACTAGAGAAGAAAGATTCCCAGCCAGGGGAGCCCATTCCCACGGCTATAATAATGCAGGCAAAAGGTGACATGACATCTCTCTTTTCTTAAATGAACCTTTCCTGCAGCGTCCTACTCTAGCGAGTCTGCAATTTGGCTCCTGTCTAGTTGCAAGTAGAGTCACTCCCAGCAGCACCGTTTATGCAAAACACCATCAGACCCACACGGACCCTGCCCGCTCCCAGGAGAGTTTGTCCTGGGAGTTAGATGTGGAAATTAGATAAATTCTCAGTCATCCCCTCCAATTCCCCTCTCTCTTATTTACTTATTTTTAAATAGAGTATTCCTGTAAGAAGGGCTGCAGAAATGAAAGCCAATGGAAGTGTAATTAGATAGAAAGGTTTAGAGGGCTCGCGGCCTAGACCCAAGACTGAAATTGCTTCCTGCTGCTGTCTCAAGGCGAGCACCGCACTGGAATGCAATGTGGGCTCTAATCCAGAGTGATGGGGAGCAGACTTCCCTGTGTCTCCAGGCTACCCTGTCCTTTCACGGATGGGGCTCACGCGTGGTGTTCTACACCTGGAGGCTGTTCTTCGGGGCTGCCCCACAGTCCTGCGGGCTTGGGAGGCGCCTTTGCTCCCAGTGCCTTACCAAGCCCTGGGTAAGAGTCCGGGGGTCAGGGGCTGGGGGCGGGGGGGGGGGGGGGGGGGGGGGGGGGGGGGGGGGGGGGGGGGGGGGGGGGGGGGGGGGGGGGGGGGGGGGGGGGGGGGGGGGGGGGGGGGAGGAGGGGGGTCAGGGGCTGGGGGTACAGCCTAAGGGCACAGATTCCAGAATCAGACCCCCCCGGTTTGAATCCTTTCTCTGCCATTTACCAAGCGCATGCTATTGGACCAATCACACAACTGTCGTCCCTTCCACTACAAAATAGGGTTAACGAGAGCATCTTCCCAAAGATCCAGCGAGAAAACGTGGATGGAGGAGGGCGGCCCCGCATTCCATGCGCTTGGCATGAAGGAGGTATTCAACTTTAACTGAATGTCAAAGCACTTAGCTCCATGCTCAGAAAACGTTAAGCCCTTAATCGATAGTAGCTGTTATTATTCCCCAACCTTCGTTCAGTGTTCAATTTTGCAAGATATTTTTGCCTCAAGACGCTGCATTCCATTCACAGATGATGAATATGAATTCACATTAACTTGGTCCTGAGAATTTTATGACACCCCCTTCTTGAGACAATTGGAGACACGCTGAGGTTTTAGAGTAACCTGGGGCCCTGGAAGAATTTAGAATTCGCAAATGCATTTATTGGGCTTGATCCCATTAGTTAGAAGGTTCTGGCACTCTTGACTCATTCTTGCAGGTCCCTGGGGCTCCTCTCATAAATAACCTCTTCCCGTGCACAAGCAAACAGGACTCAGGGGGCTTGAGTTGGTGATTCTTCGAGAAAGATCACTTGTCTTCCCTTTGGTTATTTTGGTACTCGGCCTATGCTCGCACATGAGAAGAATATGGGTTCCTGGCTGGGGTGAATTTTTTCATTATTCATTTCCCCCAGCTGTTGAGCACCCTTTCTGTGAAAGTCAGGGCACTGTGCGCTGGAGGGAGATAAAAAAAAGCTGGCTTTCCATAAGCACGTTCTCCTCCCTGCCTCTGCCTCTGTCGGAACGGGCCACTCTGGGGGACCAGCGTCCGTCCCCTGTGGTCTCTTCCTTTTCAGGCATCCCTGGCTGCCAGAACGCCAGCCAGTCCACACTCTGTATTTTTGCCCTGGACTCTTTTCCATACCCAGGACTCAGGTTTTCAAGTCTCATCAACAAACGTGGCCTGAGCCCCCATGTCAGGGGCCTTTTGTGTCCTCTCTTCTTTGGGAGCTCTGACTGGTTTCAGTCCATGCGCCAGAATTTTGGAAGGGTTCTGCTGATCTAGGTTTGGGTTTGTTTATCTATTTGCTTCTTTCCTGGCAGTTTTTCCCGGGCATGCCTTGGCCCTTCCTCTCTACTGACTTGCCCAAGCAAGTCTCTCCTCCCGAATATTCTCCTCTTGCCTCTCTGCCCTCATCTGTTTATTAACGTGACCCATCCTAAAAGGCTCCCTTCGCACAGCCCGGCCCATGCTGGAATACCCTCCTTCTCCAACTCTGGGGTGTGCCTGGCCCCAGTGACCCCTGGTTCAGGACTCTGAGCATTCGTGTCGGAGAGCCCTGAGCTTGTCGGGTGGCCTCCACAGACCGGAGGCCCGGCGTTCACCTGCTGCATGACTTGAGAGGTGCGACTCCCCTTCTCTGTGCAAAGGGGCTCCTGTTCCCCAACTTCACCGAAGAACTCATCAAAATACCTGGCTCACGGACCCACACAAACTTGGCCTTTGATAGGTTTTACTTTCCTTCCCCACTCTTTGTGTTTCCAGCTGTCTAGGGCGCGTTTCCTGAATGAAGGAGCAAATTAATAAACACATAAATCAATGGCTTTCTCCTACAGAGTGCTCAGGGCCCCACTGACATTTGTCTCCGTGGATGCTGACGCCATGGTTATTACGTAAAAGGCAACTGCAACTGTGGGCTCTTTCTCCTAATTCCCCCTCTCAGGCATTGTTTCAGGCTTCAAGGAGGACAAGAGTAATTCAGTCTCTGTCAACGCTGGCCGTTACCCTTTCCAGGTTTTGCAAACCTGATAGAAGGAAAAGGCTATTGCACTGCTGTTTTAATTTGCATTTCTCTGATTACCAGTGGTTTGAAACACTTGTGAAAAAGCAACAGAAATATGCATCTCAAACCCCTTGAAGCCTGCTGAATACTTCTAGGAGCCTGGAAAGGCTGGGCTCACAGGCTAACAAAATCAAATTGCTGAGACTGCCAGATCGAGAGGTCACAGCACCCTGGCCAGCCAGCCTCAGAAGCCCTAAGTGATGCTCTGTCCGTAGCCCCAGCTCCCAGAGACTCCTTCCTTAGAGATCTCTTCTGATCCCAGGGCCTCTAGCCAAGTTCCTGGGGCCATTTTCCTTGACTCACTGGGAGAACCCTTGAGCGTGTCTCTCCTGCCCTGAGTCAGGGCTCAAGTCCTCAAGATCCAAGGAATGAGGAACTCCTTCTCTCAGTCCTCATCAGATGCTCACTCTCACATCAGGACAGGCTTCTTCCTGCAATGACAGTGAGAGCAAGTGCATTGTCCCGCTGAGGGGCTCCACCTGAGGAGTCTGGCCTTCCCTCTGGGCTTTCCCCGGAATATTCCTCACGCTATTCAATCACCAGGCATTCAGTTTTCAATAACCCTGCTTGTTGGGCTTTTGTTGAAGGTCAGAAAGGGCTTCAGCAATCCTCAGCTGGTCTTTTTGGGGGGAATTTGCCAGACTGAAGAGCTGATGAACTTCCCACAGCCTCCGAGCCTCTGTTCCCAATCTACGTGAGCCAGCACTTGAAAGATAAATTTATAAACAAACTAACTAAGAACAGAAAGTAATTTTTAGAGACCCTATAATCTAAGCCCATTTTTAGAGAAGTAAGAACAGAAGGGGCCTGTCATGAACAACCTTTTACATGATTGCGCACAGCAATCTGACCTTCCAGAGTTGGATCTTTGCTATACCTTTGCCTGGCCAAAAGGCCCACCGAAGTATATTTTTGGAACATGAGGGAGCAAAGATGAGTTCATATTTCTTTATGTCTAGATAGACCAGTTTCCCATAATAGATGTTGGCTGTTTCTGGCTTCTAACGACCAAAATTACGTACAGAGAGATAGGTAGATAATAGATAGATAGATAAATGATAGGTAGATAGATAGATAGATAGATAGATAGATAGATAGATAGATGATAGATAGATAGATAGATAGATGATAGATAGATAGATAGATAGATAGATAGATAGATAAGGTTTCTTCCAAGTTCCACAGGTTGGCATATAAATGTGCACCAAATTTTTCCTTGTCATTACTGGTAGGAATTCAGTCAGGAAAGAAGGAGCCAAGATCAGCCTAAGACCTAGATTCAGAACACTTCCAAGAAGGGTTAGCACCTGTTGAGAACTATACCTGCTCATACGTGACTAATGGGGACACGGAGCCAAGCCACAGCTAAGGTTTCAAGGATTGTTTTCAGCCTAGTGTTGTCCTTGACTTTCTCTTCTAGGTGATTGCCATAGAGCAAATCAATCAATAAACATTTATCGAGTGTCTGTAGGGTACCAGGCATTGACTGGGCCTCTGAGAGAAACACAAAAAAGGTGAAGGAACAATTAAAACTTACTTTTGTTCACATAGAAAGAGAGCTGCTAGAGTTTAGTCAGTTTTATGCAATATAGTAAAGTGTATACATCTCACAACACCATGGAGCACAGAAGAGAAGCATTATGACCTTGGGTAAGTGGCTGGCCGAGAGGCTTTGCTCTGTTGATTAATTGCCTGGGTTGAAATCTGGCTGTGCCACTAACTCGCTGAGTGGCCTTGGTCACATAGCATCTCAGGGTCTCAGTTTCCACGTAGGTGAAACAGGGCTATAATCATAGCTACTGTGGCTGCTGCATTGGGGTGCTCTGAGGGCTCTGTGATAGACTCCATACAAAGCACTTAGTGTAGTCCCTGGCATGTAGAGAAAGTGCCACGAATGACTGCTGACTCCCTCCTGGCTGCAAAGGTCTAGTTCTAGACCCAGAACTTCAATGAGGAGGACTGGTGGCGAGGAAGGCTGCAGACAGCACGGAGATAAAGATGCTCTGATGCAGGACATCAAGGAGATTCCACACAAGCACCATCTCACCAGTTCTGTTCTTTTACCGTGGAGAGAAATGTGTAATAGATACTTACCAACCCATTTCCTAGACACAACAGTGGTGAACACGTCACCATAACTTATCTCATCTATTTCTTTTTAATTTCACTGAAGTAGTATCTTAAAGTAAATGAGAAATGTCATCACCTTTCATCCCTCAATGCTTCACTGTGCACGTCCAAAACATACGGACATTTTTTTCCCCACAGAACCCTAATAATATCATGATCTCACCTAATGAATCAACAATTCCCTGATCTAACACCCAGGCATCTTGGAGTATTTTGAATGACCCTTTTGCTTTCAAGATGGTTATATGCTGGGAGGAGACCATTTTGGAGACAAGATAGGAGTTGCTGTATGTGGGAAAGAATGTTCCAGGTGTTAGTAGAGAAGGGGGAATGCACTGGTTGGCCAATGTCCCTCTTGTGGACCCTCCATACACACACGGAAAAACATATCCTGGTCTGAGATCCTTTGTGTGAATGCACTCATTACAATTTGCTTCTTTCCAAGGGAGGAAAACATGTTTTTGAAGGCTGCTTGACAGACAAGAAGGATATTAATAAATGACATGCAAATTTCTTAATTTCACTTTGGCTGGATATGTGACTGCCATTTCTGAAATACAGGCTGGCAATGGAGCTTCTCTGTTAAATTAAGTTTCTTGAGCTCCGAGTGGATGTCAGGCTGCCCGCTGAACCTGGCTGGTGGCTCTGGGCAGGTCCCTGGGACCGGAGAGGAGGTAAAGCGAGGACACGGTAGATGAAAATCGGCCGTGAATAAGGAGTTGAGAGTTTAATTTTGAGACTGTGTCTTGGGTGGGGAGACTGCAGAGGTTTGAAAAGCTGCTTAAAGTTCTTTTTATAGATCTGTGGCACACACACGAGAAAGCAATGCACTGATTGGCCTTTTCACACGTAGCTTTTGTGCTGCTGCTGGGTGGGCTGGGTGGGGTCCACTCTCTGCTGCTCCAGCTTGGGTTCCTGGGGCTTCCTTGTTCCGGCGGCCCGTCCCCCTTCTCCCAAGAGCAGGGCTGAAGCCCTCATCATCAGCCCGTGAGATTGTCCCCGTGGCCTGCAGTGTGGAAGGGTGGGGAAGCCCGTGGGCTCTGGACTCGGCCTCCTGGGCTCAGACCCCGCTTCTACCTCTTGACGCTCATTCCTCTTTGCTCAAGAACGCAGAGGATCCAGACTTCCAAATATGCCCGTCTCTACTATTCACACCTTTGTGAAGACATTTTCATTTGTTCTGGAAAAGACTGTGCTTCCTCCACAATGAGTGCATGACTTCCTTATGTAATGGAGAAACCACACAGCTACAGACCCGGAGTGGCTGTTGACACAAGATGACCATTCGTATCTGACTACGTGTTCGTAACTGCCTGCCTTATTTAGTTTCAGTACAAGGAACTCAATTTTCATATCTTCTCCTTTTAATAGCCATGTTTTCTCCTGCCTGAGGATTTTGTGTACTTAGAATAAAAGCCCACAGTATCCCAGTTTCAAGACAAAAAACAGGACTGGTTACATGGATGGGTACCCTTCTGTGATCTCGAGGCCATAACCAAGAGGAAGCCAAATACAATTTCATGGCGTAAAGTTGTTATTGAAAAGGTAACCCAGCACTTATGAATTCTACTACTTGCATTTATAACTAACACTGTTCAGTCTTCCATCAATTAAAAATAATACCAAGCGCTATTAGCCAGTCACAAGATTTGAATAATTTGTAAAATGGTATTTGTAGATGCCAATCATGGTTTTGAAACACAGAAGTATTGAACCTTACACCTGGCCTTGTGCAGAAGTCTACAGAGCCAACTGGTCCTGGCAGAAATCTCCTCACACAGGAGGATGATAGACAAGGTTCTAGATGGTTCTTTAAGCAGGTCAGGGGAGTGCAGACTTTCCCAGGGGAACCGAGAGAAATTGCTGAGAAGTGTGGTCAGTTGTTGACATCATTGGAAAAAGAGAATCTAAGTAGCCTTGTGTAATATTCAGCATGCAGAAAAGTAAATAATAGAGAAAAGGCATCTCTTCTACTTAGCCATAAGCGACAGCTACGTACACAAACATGAGCCATATGGATGGGCCACCTTGTGGGTGATGCGTGATAATGACTTCATTCAGCACCATTAGAATGGAATTAGAGGGGACAGCTGGATCTCATTCTTTCTCATTCAAGGACATAGACATCATATACTTGGGGCTCTGTTGCCTTTGTTCAGGTGTCTTGTCACGGGAGCCTGGAATCGGCTAAGAACCTAGCAGACAACCACTGAAACTGTGTTTGCTAAGATGGTTCCCAATGAATATACTGGTACCCAACTCCTTGCCAGGTCCCCACCACTGTGACACATCCTGCTACTTGTTCACCCACCATCTGTCTTCCCCAGACTCCCTGATTTAGAGAGCCCCAGTATTATTTGAGATTGCAATGTGGCTAATACTCCTTTCTCAACCTTGGTTGCTGCTGGTGGAATCCACAGTCTGGCCAAAGAGCTGCAGGAAGAAGTCCTTTAGGACTGTATACTTCTTCAATAAAAAGACCAAGTCTTACCAAGAGAAAGCCTCTTTTAACCTTTTGTCCCCTCTCCCCTCCCCTGGAATGTAGACATTGGAGACATAGGCAATAGTCAGCCAACAATACGGAAGCCCGACACATTAACAATGGAGTGACGAGTAGAAGGATGGAAAGGCTTTGGGTCCCTGAGAGCATCCTTGGGTTACTACATCTGCCCTTGAATGCAGCCTCTACATTTCTGGCTGTGTGAGAGAAATCAAGCCCCATTTCTTCTAAGTCATGGTAGCAATGTTCATTATTCCTCATAGTCAAATGCATTCGCCACTGACACCAATCCAGAAAAAGATGCTTCCAGAAAACCTTCGCCAAAGTCACTTAGCAATTATTAGCTGCTACTTCCAGAAAACAACACATTTTCATCCTTAAAAATCCACTTTAAAGAACATGTTTTGTGTTTCTTTTTTGTTTTCAGACCAGGTGATTCCAGATATCAATAATGTTTCAAGTGCGTGCGGAGCAACAACCCTTCTGTGCTTTTGACACCATTACTTCATCCTTCTGTTATCATTGCCTTTATGAAAAAAAGCAAATAGACTACAATATTTCTGCTTAGTGTCTTTGCTCCACCCTGGGCTGTCAAACCCCATGGTATTGGGCACCCAGGAAAATGTCACTTTAATTAACATGGTGTGATCTTGGCCAGACGTTGGATGGAGGAACGAGCATGATGAGCAGCAACAGGTGTCCCCACACATGTTTCCTAGTTTCCATAGACCCTTCACTCTTCACAGTGGGACTTTGCTTGTTCTGAGATGCTCAACCCCACTTTCAGCCACACTCCACCGGAATGATTTTCTGTGCCAAAATCCATGATACCTTTCCCAAGTCCTTCCCCATGAGGTCAAAGCCAGTCTCTTCCAACCTAAGTGATTGATGAGGGCTGGAAGGTAGACCAGAAGGTTTCATCTTTATTGACTATGGGAATAACCCCAGAGTGGGACAAGAGTCACCTGAAGATACAGTGCACTTGACTCTTCGTGAAGTCCTTCTGGAAGCATATGGTAC
>PITA01001049.1:0-218100 GCA_004023965.1 Spilogale gracilis | reverse complement strand
GAAGAAGAAGGCGGCAGAAGAAGAAGGCGGCAGAAGCCCACTCAGGATCGTTTTATTCTAAGCACTGGATTGATTCCAGAAGCTGTAATGCCATGGAACCTGTCCACCGGACTGGGAGGTAGGATGGGAAGCATGGAGGACAGACACTCACTATCGCCCTCTGGGGTCTATGTTGAGGACTTACACTCCCAGTCCTTTAAGAAAAAATACTCTCTTTAACTTGGCTGAGCTTCCCACACTGCTGCTCCACTGGGCAGTGACAGTGAAGTGTGAAGTGTTCAGCTGTCTCAATACAGTCATGCCCCAGGAAACTACTGAAGCTAGAAGGGCTTGAGCTTGCCCTTTTAGCAAATGACTTTCTGACCCCCTTTTCGCTCAGCAGAATTTGCCATATGTGATGTCTTTAGAGAAACAGGACGTTAACCTCAGAAGTTACTGGTGCCTTTAATGGCCCTCTGCCTCCCCAGACAGAAGAGCTGTTCTGTCTTGTCCCCTTACAGCTGCCTCTCTTCTCCACTGTCAGAACGCAGGCCTGCTAGGATGCTCTTCTGATCTCTACTACCATGTCAGTCTCAGAAAAGAGAGAAAACCGAGCAGATTACTGCACACTCGTCTTCTCATTTCTCCCAACACCATAGCTTTTCATCCCCAAACAGTTTGCATTTCATAACTCTAACTGTTCAGTAAGATGCTTTGTCCCTCTGGTTAGCAAACTGACTGATCCCAGCTGCAGCCCTTGGGTCGTCTCATTTCTTCTCAGTTGTTTTCTTCATCATTGGCTGCTTAGATGTTGCTTCTCCTCTACTCTTGACAGCACTGAAAGAATATTGTTGGGGTGGTGAGAATTGCGCAGAATTTAGCCTCATGTCTACAAATAACTATTTCTTAACACAACAGATCTTTAGTGGAAATGTTCAGACTAGGAAAGTCCAAGAGACAGCCTAGCAAGAAAAACAAAATTGGCCTTCCTTCCATTCATCCATCCAGTGTTGTTAAATAGCTATATATTCGTCATCACTTCAATATAATCAAATACTGTTAATTAGTAATGATTGACTGAGTGTGTATTATTGACTAGAACTACTCCAGGTGCTGAAGATATAATAATAAAAAAGTTATCTCTGGGAATGGCTCATAAGGCTGTATATTCGGTTAAGACTTCCTTCCCAGGGACTAGGTATGAGTGTCCAACTGGGCCTGACTGCTCCCAGACCAGCTCAGATTTAGTAGGTTCATAACTGAACTCATCCTGTTTGTCTTACAGCAAGGTCTCCATCTCAAAAATCTCCAGTGGCTTTATATAACTTACTAAAATATAGCCTATACTCTTCGCCTAATATTCATTGTATTCTACAATTTCCAGCCACATTATTATTCTGCTACTAGTTTCTGCTAAAACTGCCTATATTCTTTGCTCCATTGTTGCCACATAATCTACACTTTCTGGAGCTTTGCTTATGTCCTTCCTGTTGATTAGAATGGTGTCTGTTTGTGAGAGACAGAGAGACAGAGACAGAGAGACACAGAGAGATTTAAGTAAGCAGACAATTCTGCTCAGCATACCCTCAGTACATATGTGCCCCCACTATCAGTGAGTCTTGGATGAAGTCTGAAGTCTGTGCTTGCCTTACTGTTCTAGAGTTTCTCCATGTCTCTCATAGTAGGAGCATAATGCTGTACTAAGACCGTCACTGTCTAGTATGTGTTTTCATACCAAGTGGCCCATAAACATAAGCCATCCATGTTATTTGATGTTCAGTTGAAGAATTGATGCTCTGTTCTAGTCCTAGAGGGATATCTGACTGTTTTGGGTTCGTTAGATTGTTTCTAATCTGGCCTGTATGTATGACTATATATTCTGTATTTTGTAGGTGAACTAAAATTTTTTAAGTGTCACTTTGAATATATAATTTTGCCTTCTTCTCTGACTTTAGAACCCAGTGTCTATTAAGATACAATTCCATGGTGCTGTGATTATTTATATCTCCCCTATAAGGTTATAACCTGGAATAATTATCTTCTGACTACCTAACATGGATCTTCTACAGGTTGGGACTTAGATCCCAAGGAATGGGAAGGCCTTGCAATGGCGACTATCAGTGCCCCCAATAGAGGCACTTTGGGGGCCAGAAGACAGAAATGTCCTTTATCCCTTCATATGGCTTCTCTTTTTAAGGAGACTTCTAAAGCCTCACCATATTCAGAACAGAATGGCATTTTTGCTTGTAACTCAGGCTCCAAGGACAGGAACCTCCATGTGGCTGAGGTGGGAAACAACAGAGCAGGAAAGAGAAAGGTGACGAGGCTTAAGAAACTGGCACAGGTGTCTCATGCCTTGAATAGAAAATCTTTTATTTGAACCTACTATCTGAAATTTAAATTATTTAAAGAAAAAAATCACTTAGTATTAATTTAGAAAGTTTCCAGTGTGCATTTTAAGAGACATTTGTCATTATCTACCATTTCAGATAACTTTATAAGCAAAGTATTAACAGTCTTATGTTAGTATTTTCAGAGCACCTTGAAGTTTATTGATTTTCCACAATACTGGATGATTAATTTCATTCTTGAGTCTAGTAAACCATATAGCATAATACCAGCAGCTGGAATCCATAATGCAATCTTCTTTTGTTTGCTAGTTATATTTGTTGAATAACCTCATAAGCATCTAAAGATCCTAAAAAGCCCAATTCAAAGATCCTTTGGCTTATCACAATTTATAATTGGTTGCTTGTGTTTTCTCGATTCTTCTATACATCTTTATAAAGAGGTCAGAACCATGAGGGCAGTAACCATAATTGTCTTGTTCCCTATTGGATCCCCAGCATCTAGGATAATACCCTCTATGGAGTAGGGGTTCAAAAACAATTTATTGACTTAATTGAGTGATGGACCAGAACTACCCAGATTAGCTGGTTTGATTTTAGCCAAGAGGTCTGCCTGGATATTCAGCCTCTAAGGACTTTGTCTTCCTAAGAACCAAAGGGATAGGAACAGTACCTAGATGGCTTGACACAAAACCAGAAGAGTTCTAAATATCAACCAAACAATTTGTTAATTTATTCAAACCAGATTCTATAACTCTGGTACAAATGTATACATTTCCAACTTGTATATACTTTGTTTCCAATCATTTTTTTATTTGAATGATGTCTCTTCTTATACTCTAAATGGCTGAGAGTATGTGAGAATGTTGAAGATTTACCAGGGAGAGAAGATATTGAGAAGAGTAGGAAACCTGGCAATAATCCCAGGACTAAAGTTTAAGGAGAAAAGGCATCTTAATTCCTCAGATGATGCTAGTGACCAGTCATGAAGACTGGAAAATATTATGTTCTGCTATTTTTTTTTCCCTTAGTGAAGCTAAAATGTTATCACTGTCAATAGTGACAAAGTATCATAGAGTGATTCTGAAGGTCTGGGTATGTGAGATATGTGTTACAAATGGTAAGTAATTATATGAGAGCAAGAGATATCTAAAAACACATAATATAATAACATTTGCTACAGGGTTGAGTCTTGAGAAGGACTTGTAGCTTGTTTGTTAACCATCTTTTCTCCCTTGTGGATGCCCAAGAAGAGATGAGAGAGAGAAAAAAGAAATCAATGCTCAAAAAGACTCCTTGTAAACATGCCAATCAGACCTCCCCATGGTATTTATTAGCAAAGAGATAACGAAAGTCCCTTCTGTGGAATCCTTCTAGCAGGCCATATCAAATCTGTCTAGACTGTTTTAGCAATCAAATGAGGAACTTATGGGTTTGTGGAATATGACCCATTGGAAAGTGTTAGGTCAGCTATATAATTATCCGTGTATCAGAGGGAGTCATTTGAGAACTGCGTACATCACTTACAGATCGCAAACATTAAATCTGGACCAGGCCACATCCTCATGTTGCATGGAAGGACCCAGGTGGTTGACTGGTTATGGCAGATATTTCTATGCACTGCCTTTGCCTTTGCATGTATTGGGGAAGTTATTAGTAAAGTTTAACAAATGGATTTGGGAGAAAGTAAATTTAACATTTCTTTCTCAATGGTAGGTTGTAGGTGCTCATTCCAAAGAGCACTGGGCTGTAATTCTTTTTTGTTTTTGCTTTAAAATAAATTTTATTTTACTTGGAATGTCCAAGGTTTTTCTCATATTAAAAATATGCTGTACTCAGAGAAACTGTCTTATGGGATTCAGAAGACTTTGACTAGTCTAGATAAACAGGTTGCAGGAACTAAGTGAATTTTATTTTTTAAATTTTTTTATTTTTTAAAGATTTTATTTATTTGACAGAGAGAAACACAGCCAGAGAGGGAACACAAGCAGGGGGAGTGAGAGAGGGAGAAGGAGGCTTCCCGCCGAGCAGGGAGCCCAATGTGGGACTTGATCCTGGGTCTCCGGGATCATGACCTGGGCCGAAGGCAGTCGCTTAACCAACTGAGCCACCCAGGTGCCCCATGCAGGAACTAAGTGAATTTTAAATGGATTACTAGACTTACATTGAACATAATTTATTTTCCAAAAATAATTTCATGTCTGTTAGTAACAAACAAGAGTTAATCAGGGAGCAAAGGCATAACCTACTAATAGAAAGGTTTACATGTGGGAAGAGATACTGGATTGTCCTTAGGAATAGTAAATGGATATAAATGTAAATAATTGTTTTTACTTTTTCTTCAAAGCTTTATGACTAGTTTATCTGGAAAATGCAATGAATAAAGTAATAAAAATACCTTATTACCTTGATAAGTGGAACTCTTCGGAAACTAAGAAGACCTACTTCTAATAAGTGGAACTCTTCGGAAACTAAGAAGACCTACTCTTTCTAAAGAAAAAGAATAGCATCCCTTTACAGTAAACTAAAGCAAATGCCTGCAGCTGTTAGAAGTAAAATATTTATTAACCTGATGGAAACCAAGTTCAAGGACCCTGCTACCTCCCTTCTCCTAACCTCAACTTTACTCTAAAGCTGAACTGGCCTTAGACAGGAGACTTGGTTCTTCCTTGACAATTCAGGGCATTAGAACCCAAGTGAGAGCTTAAGGTAGGGAAATCAGTTGGAATGCCTCTCACTGCCCGGTGTGTGGGCTACTATGTACTTCTTGGAACTACAGAAGAGAGAGGAACATTACTGATAAATCTCTAGAAGATTAATTTGTAGTAAGAGAAGTAAAACAGTTATCAGATGTCCCAGTTTCCCAAGAAATAGACTTGTAGCTGATAGTAAAAGAATAAAATTTTCATTACATCTATATTTTGTCTTTGTGTGTAATCAGATTGGTGAACTGAAAAACTATGTGTTCTTGAAGTCTCATAGAGAAGAATTTTGTTTCTCATCTAGGTTTGTTTCATTTTTTAATTTTACTTTGTTCCATGCTAGGAGATTAGGAAAGATATACATATAAACTTTCTATTTCCTTTAGTGACAATTTCTTCCCTCCTAATTATTTTAAGCTAATCTATCTTTCCAGAGTTTCAGAGGTTTTTTTTGTTGTTGTTGTTAAAAAAACTTTCTTATGAAGTATCAAATATGCCTTACACAAATAGGTAGCTTGAAGACAATGACCCTATTGCATTTATGCAAATTGCTATCTTTCATTTCTAATTAAATAATTACATTTACCACATGTTAATAAGTTGGCTTTTGATCATTTACAATATTTATTTGACCAAACTCAGTCCTTGGTGTGTTGGGTATAATTATTAAACTCCAGGCTCAGATTTTTTTTCTGAAGGCTTACTTAATGGAACTACCATGAAGAAAATACAGAAACACAAGTGCCAAGTAAGAGAAAAATAAGAACAGAAAATATAAATTTCACAATGTTGTTAGAAAGAACAAGGACAATTGCATTATTATTCTGTGCTAATTCATGCAGTGGTTTTCTGTTCTATTTATACTGAAAGAGGTCAAAATTAAGGTATGAATGAAATGTCTAGGACTTCAAATGAGTCTTCTTAGGACTGGCCATGAGATGCTATGTAGGACTGAAGTGACACGGAGATGCTACAGAAAAGGTAGTGAAACCTTCAGTCTTTGAAACCCTAAACAACATCTGAATGTAAATTTCCTTCTGTGTGGAAATTTGTTTCTTTGGATAATTTTAGGAAATGTCTCGTTTAGAAGCAAGCACTCTATAAAATGGAGGAAAAAGAAAAGAAAAATAAAGAAAAGAAAAGTAGGGCAACTTGTCTGGAAAAGTCAGACAAGCAATAAATCAAGACTGAAAGAGCAGAGAAACAGTTGGACAAGGAACAGGTGATGGGCCACATCAAAGCAGGTGACAGAATCATGAATCACTTGACAGTTTGCATCATGTGGGAAGTATGTCTCTGATGTCCTCTTTCTTATACTCATTCACAAATATTACAACAAAAAGTGATGTGACAGAAGATTCCTTGTCTTGATATGTAAGTGGATTCTGAGGTTATTCATCCAGAGGGCTTAATAACTTTTATAACTTACTTTCATGACACAGCTATCTGACCATTTAGACTACCATCTTCCTCCCTTCATTTCTAACAGACTCATTTGAATATTCTGGAACTTTGAAGTTCTCTGGCTGACCCTGATGAATTCACTAAGGGATGATGACAGAGACTTGAACTCAGAATCCAATTCACATTTTCCTTTAGTTCTTAGGTGGAAGCTGATGATCAGTGAACCTAAATAATAGGCCTAGGTAACCAGCAGCATTTCAACTATTACCACCATGAACTACTCAAGTAGTTCTCATGAAGGGAGGAAAACAAGTCCCTGAAAACAATATGAAATCATGACAACAGGCTGCAAAGACTCCACAGGACATGACAGTCTTCAAACAACATCTGACAATTCTCTTCAAAATAAAAACAAATTGTCTTCCTTCACTTAAAAGTTCCTTTTAAAGCGTTCCTTTCACAGCACTTTGCATCACATTGAAGGGATTTATTTTAAGTGCCCTTGCAAGGTCATTAATTGTGAGCATAGATTTGTGTAAGGAAGTAGATTTTAAATAAGATGTAAGTCTTCATTCTGGTTCTATCTCTAACAACCTTGTGGTGTTAGGCAGGCTAATGACCTCTTTGAACTTTAGCTTCCTTATCAGTAAAATAGGACAGAGCAATAGCTAACTTACAGGTTTGTTGGGGTAATTAAATAAGGGAATTTTTTCAAAAGAACAAAAAACAGTACCTAGAACATAACTGATATCCAATACATGTAACTGGTTAGAACAATTTCTTCCCATTTTAGATTTAAGACATGGCTTGTTCACCTGTGTATCTTATCAACATAGCATGCTGCCTTGAAAGCGATGAATAAAAATAAGAGGAAAGAATTGGCTACGGAAAATAGCTCTGCAGAGTTTAAATACCAAATATATCCCTATCCATAGACATGGTCTATCCAGAAAACGACTCTTTTAAAGAAAAAAAATTGGTAAAGGGTTAAAATTTGAAATCCAATTGCTTACAATAACATATAAGGAGCACTTAAAATTAGTAAGGAAATGACTGAAAATTCTGTTGATTTGTTTTGGAAAAAATGAAAAAATTTAGAAAACAATGAAATTAGGGTCAAATTTCCCATACTGTACAAATGCACCTATCTATTGACTTACAGATCTAAGTTTAAGAATACAGTTAGTAAGTGTTAGAAAAAATACAGGTAATTTTAAAAAGTAAATTTGTGATAAGAGGCCTTTTAAGAAAGTAAACTCAAAATCCCAAAGGAAAAATGTAACAGTTTTAGTGACAAAACCATTAAAACTTCTGTGTGGAAAAGGATAATATACCAAAAGTTGAAAGAAAAGTGACAGGCTGGGCCAGCACATATAACACATGCATAACAATTAATACTGTTTATGTAGAAAGAGTTTCTACAACCAGCAGAAAAAAGACATACAATGGAAAAAAGATCCATGATATAAACAGATGATCCCCCCCAAAACAAATATATAACTATGGCTGATAATCTCATAAAAGATAGATTATCTAACCAAGAAGGTAAAAGATCTATATACTGAGAACTGTAAGACAGTGATGAAATAAGTTGAAAAAGACACAAATAAAAGGAAAGGTATATGTGTTTGTGGACTGGAATTAATATGTTAAAATGTCTGTATTACCCATAGTGATCCATCTACATATTCAGTGCAATCCTTATCAAGGTTCCAATGGCATGTTTCACAAAAATAGAAAAAAAAAACTAAAATTTATATAGAAGCACAAAAACCATGAATAGCCACGGCGATTTTGAGAAAGAGGGGCAGAGTTGAAAGTATGATATTTGCTGATTTGAGACTATATTACAAAGCTATCCTAATAAAAACAGTATGATACTGGCATAAAAACAGATATACAGATCAATGCCCAATTAGTTTACAACAAAGAAGCCAAGAATATACAATGGGGAAAGGATGGCCTCTTCAATACCTGATGTTGAGAAGACTGGACAGCCATAAACAAAAGAATGAAACTGGACCCATATCTTACACTGTACACAAAAATCAACTTAAAATGAATTTAAAACTTCATTATAAGACATGAAACCATAAAACTCAAGAGGAAAACAGAGAAGACTAGCTCCTTGGTTTTGGCAATGACTTTTTTTGATTTGATACCAAAAGGAAAGGCAACAGAAGCAAAAATAAACAGGTGGAAGCACATCAAACTGAAAAGATTCTGCACAGCAAAGGAAGCCACTAAGAAATGAAAAGGCAACCCATATAGCTGGAGAAAAAAACTGCAAACCACATATCTGACGAAAGGTAATACCCAAAATATACAAGGAACTCATACAAGTCAATAGCAAAAAACCCCAAATAATCCAATTTCAGAAGGGGCAAAGGATCTGAATAAACATTTTTTTCAAAGAACACATATAAATGACCCACAAGTACATGAAAAGGTGCTCAATATCAGTAATCATCAGGAAAAGCAAATCAAAACCTCAATGAGGTATCACTTCATATCTAGATGAATGCCTGTGATCAGAAAAGTAAGAGATAACAAAAACTAGTAAAGATGTGTAGAAAAGAGAACCCTTATACACTGTTGATGGAAATGAAAACTAGGAAAGTCACCAAGGAAAACAGTATGGAGGTTTCTCAAGAATTTAAAATTAGAACTACCATATGATGCAACAAGCCCACTCCTTGGTATATATCCACAGACAACAAACTCATTATCTCCTAAAGTATTCTCATATTCGTTGTAGGATTAGTCACAATAGCCATGGTTTGGAAACAACTTAAACATCCATCAACAGATAAATGGATAAAGAAAATGTGATACACACACACACACACACACACACACACTAGAATATTACTTCAGTCTTACAAAAGGATATCCTGCATTTGCAACAGCATGGATGAAAAGTGGAGGACATTATGCTAAGGGAAAAGTGAAATCGGCCAGCAAAGGATGAACACTGCATGATTTCACTTATCTGGGGGGATTAAAGAAAAAAAAAGTTTAACTCAGAGAAAGAGAGATTGGAAAGGTGATTTGCAAGGCTGGGGAGGCGGGGTATTAGAAGTAGGTAAAAGGGTGCAAACTTCCACTTGTGAGATGAATGACATCGGAGGATCTACTATATAACATGGTATCTGTAGTTGATAACACTGTATTCTATAATCAAATCTTGCTGAGAAAGAAGAACTTAAATATTTTTACCAAAAACAAAGGTAAATACGTGTTGGATGGATGTGTTAACGTGGATGACGGATGTGTTAATTAACTCAATGAATTTATTTCATAGTATACACGCAGGTCAAAATCTCACATTAAACACTCTGAATATCTTACAATTTGGTCAGTTACATAACCTCCATAAAGTTGAAAAAAAGAACTGTAAATTAAAACAATTTTTTTTGCCGATAATATTGAAATCGGAAAGATTAATATATGCAACATTGTTAATGGTTAGGGAAAACAGTCTAAAGCCACTATTGGCAGACATGTATATTGGCACAATCTCTGGGGGCATGTTCCAAAATGTTCAGTTATTACCTTATAACCCAGCAGTATACTGCTAGGAATTTATATACAAAAGACAGAACAAATGTGGAAAAATCTTTCAGGAAGTATAATACAGCAGCATTTGAAACAGCAAATATTTAGAAGACTATCCATGTGAGGGATGGCCACATAAATTGTGGTACATCTATAAAAGAAGAAATAAATTTTTATGTAACTAGCCATGATAAACATTATCTGGAGAAAAAGAGGGAGAGGGAGAGAAAGAGAACCATGATAAACATACTTGGG
This sequence comes from Spilogale gracilis, assembly GCA_004023965.1. NCBI lineage: Eukaryota > Metazoa > Chordata > Mammalia > Carnivora > Mephitidae > Spilogale > Spilogale gracilis. The sequence goes on along the minus strand of PITA01001049.1, from coordinate 207,854 downwards.
AGAGAAAAGGATAGACAGCAGTATTAAATTTGAAAGGCTGTGATTTGGTTCCTTTCTTGAATACCAAAGATCACACAAAAACCCACCTGGGAATCTAAAGGAAAGTTGCTGTCTTTGGAGTAATAAAAACTAGTGACCCAATGGAGTTACCATAAAAGTTTGATTTCTAAAAAAACAACTTCCTGCCTACAGTTATGAAAGTAATTTCTTAGAAAAAGTATTTTCTTCTGGAAGCATCTTGTCAATATTGGAAGAACTAGGAATTACTCAGAACAATTTCTTCTTAAAAATTGACCTTCAAGATTACTTTTTAAACATGTTTTTAATAGTGATTAATTCACACTCAGGTCTTAGCCTTTCTCCAGTGTTCTTAGACCATGATGAACTTTCAGTTCTCAAGAGTACAAGCTGCAAGTGCCAAGTGACTTTCTGGGTGACTTTAGTATTGATTTCCACACAGCTCAGATCATCCAAAGATTGCTATTATCTGGATACCACAATGCTCATTAAAACATGAACATATCAAGTAACTCTGCATGTTTTGCTACTAATCCCTTACTAAAAAGATTCTTCTATATAACAGGGAAAAAAAAAAAAGCCACGCTCGGAAAAATGTATTCATTTGCATTATAAAGATTGCCAGAAGAACTCCCTATGTTTAGACAGGACTACCTTTTCGTAAAGCTCAATGTTTCAGAACTACAAGCACAACTGTATCTGAAAACTGTATTTCAAAACAAAATCTTGATCTATATAGCAACAGTCATATTTTAAAATTGGACTTTGCCTTTGAGTGTCATGTTCATGAAGTTAATAGTGTCCTGAGTGATAATACAGTGCTAGAGGCTGTGATTGCTTAGCAGACCCCAAAGGAGTCGGGAGGTTAAAAAACCAAAGGTATTATAAAAGTGACTCCTTCAGGTGAATGAATTATAAACTTAATCAAGTCTACTACATCTACTCTCTGCCAACATATATATGCTTTACTCACAACTGGCTTCATAATTTGGAGCATCCAGTGCAAAATGAAAATTTGAGGCTCTCTGTTCAAAATATATGAGAGTTTCAAGATGGTGGTAGCATATCATTGAACCAACTGTAGGGCGCTTCCAAGCAAAGGCCGTGTGGTTGTGCATACATACAGCCATGAAGCTGGCCCTGATTTGAACTCTAATACTGTTGTTTACTATTACATCGATGCTGGTGACCTTTTAAAAACAAAACAAAATACAGCAAAAACATATGAACTGTGACAAATCACCCAGGAGTATGTTTCTCTGTAACTCACAACTCACATCCAATTCATCTATAGAGATATAGCGGAAGAAGATCCCAGCTCCAAACATCACTAAACCCAAGTCTCCCTGGCAATTCCCATCACTCAGATGAATCTAAGCAGCTAGAAGCCACACTGTTAGGGTTAATTTTCTGCCTGCGGTCACTACTCACCCATCTTTCTCTTTTTTTATTCCAGTTAGTACCTATGTAGGCATCTATTTTGCGCTCATAATCCTCTCTTTCATATAGATTTTGGGGAACACTTTCAAATGGATAGATAATAGCAGTGGAAGCTCATGCCTCATGGTCTTTTGCATGTCTTTTTTCCTGTGTGCCTTTTATTTCTAACTTTCTATGAAAATTTCTAAGCACGCAAAAAGTAGAAAATAGAGTCCACATGGATCTCTCACTAAGCCTTAAAACCATTACTTTGCTGTTTTTGTTTTATTTATTTCCATCTTTATGTCCCTCCTTTTTTTTCTCCTGATACCTTCTCTCAAATTCCAAATATCAAGTGATTTACCCATAAATACTTCAGTATACACTATGTTTTTCTCTCATGTAATACAATGTATTATCGCTTCTCCTAAAATTAGTAAACAATTATTATTGTTATTATCACCTAACACCTAGCCCATACTCAAATATCCCCTGTTGTCTAAAAAGGCACCTTTAAGGTTGGTTGGTTTGAACCAGGACCCAAAAATATCCCACACATTATATATTTGATTGTTAATCTCAATTCTTTCTTTCTTTTTCTTTCTTTTTTAAAAAATATTTTAGAGAGAGCTAAAGAGAGAGAATAAAAGAGAGCATGGGGAGGAGCAGAGGGAGAGAATTTCAAGCAGACTCCCTATTAAACACAGAGACCCATGCGGGGTTCAATCCAGGACCCTGAGATCATGACCTGAGCTGGAACCAAGAGTCAGATGCTTCGTGGACTGAGCGCCCATATACCCCTCTCATTTGTTTCTTCAAAGCAATAATAGCACTCCCTCTTTGCCTTTTCCATTTCTTTTTTCTTTGACTTACTGAAGGAACTCTAAAAATTACGCTGTTCAAGTCTGTGACATTTTATATTCGATTGGTTGCTCTTGGGGATTGGCTTGATATGCTAACCCCTGTATTTCCCGCTAACTGGACTAGAAATCCGAAAGTGTGATTTGCCTGGAGTTGTGATCCTCCAAGCTACCTCGAAAGTGGTACTCTGTACATTCCACGGCATCATTTCAGGTGTAATACAAAGTCTGAGTGACACTTCGGTGAGGATAAGATATGTCAGTGTGGGTCATGGGGTCTCAGCCTGATCCCACCACCCTCATTTCCCATTAGATCTGCTCTAATGTTTTACCATCTGCTGCTGACCCAAATCAATAGTTTCACTGGGGTGGCATAGGTGATCTGTTATAATCAGCTGCAGTCATTCTTGTTTCTGGGGTTGAAATTCTATCATCTTTCTCCTGCAGGAGCCTCTTTAAGCTGGCTCCGAGGACCCTTTGAAGGGGCATCATTAGCCTTTGCATTGTACTTAGAGTCCACCCCCTGGGCTTTGATGGGGTTTATTGCTGTCAGTGCTTCCAGGCCCTTTCAGTGAACACAGATGGAAACACGGGTGTTTAAAAGAGCAAGAAAAAAGGAAGTGTTCACACTGATACTATCAGTCCTTTTTAAAGTTTATATATACTTCCTATGATGCTCTAAATTTTATTTTTAGATTCCCTTTAAAGTTTTTATTATTTTCTATTTTTATTATTTTAGGAGGGGAAAGAGAATCTCAAGCAGATGCCCCGCTGAGCACAGAGCCCAGCATGTTGGAGGACTCGATCTCATGACCCTGAAATCACGACCTGAGCCCAAATCAAGAGTCAGATGCTTAACTGACCAAGCCACTCAAGAGCCTCTCAAAGTTTGAATTATTGAGCCGAGAAGGTCATTTCTATTTTAACTTTTAATTCATCCCTTAGTTCAGATCAGATTTATGCACCTCTCTATCATGTAAACTTCACATTGTCAAGGCCCTAAATCCTGTCCAGAGGATTTGGAGATCTTCATCCCCCTTGCCAAAGAGAGAGGATAAATGCCATGGAGAGGATTTTTCACCTCCATTACAAATTATTTCTAATGCTTCTCAACTTACTTCCCATCTTAAACAAGATCGAACTTCTAAATTTTTAAAAATTTCAGTGTCATCAGTACCTAGACATGGTGATTAATTCATCAACATTTCCGGTTCTAATTACTCTCATAGCTCATGTACATAATTTATTTTCATTGTATCCACCACCACTGAATTGCCGTGATTCAGCCTGCATATAAATTTCAGTACAGGAGAGCATCTCTGCAATTGTTCAGTGCTTCCGAACTGAGATGAGTCCTAACAGTCTAGGGGTCTCAGAAAGAGAGTATTTCACACAAACGCATATAGTGGCATAGGAATTAGAAGTGTTCCTAGTGACAGGTAGAGTCTCAGAATTAGCTTCAGTCTCTTACAAAATCTATCCAAGAAAGACTCTAAGGAGCCTGCCCTTGTCGAACTTGATTATGCCAGCCTCTTTCTCTGATGGGTAATCAGCTTTTAAATTCAGTTCAAAATAGAAATAAATTAAAGACCAGGTTCAAATCGCAGACGAGTGAGAGACCTCTCTATAAAATGGATCATGCATTTAGAGAACAAGTACATTCTGACCCATCAAGACTGGTATATCACAGAGAAGAAAATATGATCACTTTTATTCAGCAAATGCTACATTTATCTTAGTAGGCAGAAGAGAAATTGGCCCACGTGAATCAAGGCTGGACAGCAGGATGCGAGTAGAGTGAATTCTGTTTTTATAAAAACAGGAGGGAGGTTTTCCTTTATCTCTTATTCCATGTCGTGCCCTCCAACTGTTCTCCGTGATACAAAAATACCAGCAGAGAAGAGCACTATTCAAAATAATGTGGTATTTAAACTCTTGAAATTGGGAGGAAATCCTGGCAGATGTTTGGATCCTGGAAATGTAACATTTATAAAGGGATGGTTCATTGTGTGATGTTCACATCTGGAATTGGAATGCTATGAAAACCAACCTCGGTAACTGATTTAATTACAAAGCAGCCTGCCACAACTTCAAATCTCTACTTTTCAAAACCCAGATGGACATTAAGAGATCATTTTCGTCCCCTCTCATTTTCTAGAGCTTCCAGATGAGTTGTATGCCTCGTGCAATTATGGAGGGACCCCTCCTTTATGCATCACACACAGGGGCACACCCCATTCACCAGGCTCCCAGCTGACTGAATGACAGCTCCATTTTCCCAGGAGAAAGAGGGAAAAGACCAAACACTGCCTGTCACAATTAAGCTGGCCAGCTGTTATCCTAACTTTTGGTGGAGGGCCTCTTCCCCATCTTTGCACAGCCTCTATAACCTACAGAGGGGGAAAAAAAGGTTCAAGGGAAAATACCTTCAAGATTATCTTTCAGGAAAAGACCTAGTACAGGTTTTCTTTGTGTAGAACAAAATATTAGACATTCTGAAAATATCCTGTTACATTAGTCGATGATGGGTTGCTTCCCTTTAGTTAAAAAGGAAGTCAGTGTTAAAAAGGGTAAAAGGAAGTCAAATCTGGGTCAAAGAAACATATTCTACAGGACACCATCTGGTGTTCAGCAGATTCATTCAGTCAGTTGAGTAATTCCACCAAAGCCACCGTGATCCTCATTAAACATCACCAGCCAGTGTGTCTAGAGCTGGGACAATGAGTTGCTCATCAAAATAAGCTGTGTGTCAATGCAGATCTACCACTTCCAATCCCCTAGACGTGTGCACGTACTTACCCTCCCAGGTCTTGAATTTCTTCTGTGAGCAAATGGGAATAATACCATCCTGACAGTCAAATGCGGGGATCAGTTGAAGTAATGTGGGTAGCCCCCAGACACAGGGCCTGGTACAACGCGGGCATTCAAGAGAGGTATGTCTTCTATTATTTTCATAGTAAATAGAAGGAAAAGATATTAGAAAAATACCTCAGTTTTGGTCCGTGACTATTTTAGGCTTTATATATATTTGGCAACTTCAGGCACTTTATTAAGAAATCAAGGCTTATCTAGGAATTACAGAGCACAAGATGGACAGCTTGTGTTTGCACGAATTCTATCCATATTTATTCCAGCTCCTGACAGTGGTGCAGAGGGACCACGACAGCCTCTCATGATTCAAACTCAAGAGTTGTGGCAATGAATTCCCAGCTGTGAATATGAATTCCCATATTCCCTCTGATAAATGCCTAATCACACATTTATCCAAAACTTTATGAAATCTTTTTGAGCGTAAACAAACTTTGAAGGTCAGAGTTTTCTACAATTTTAAAGGCACATTTCCTTTTACTAAATATGCTTTTTTCAGATTTTAAGGACAGAATCTACCATCTCACTCTTCCACCTCAACTATGAATAAATATTTAGACGAACACGAATGTTTTCAGATATTGTTAAGATGAACACACAAGTAATTAACTAAATGAGTATATGTTTCCCCTGTGTCAAAAGTCTTATCCTTTATATTACAGGGACAGGAATGTGAAAGGATTTCAATCTAAAGTGGAATTGGAGGACATGAAATGAAAAATCGCACCATGCACCTTCAGAAGAATGCAACTCAAGAACTAAGAGACAGAATGCCCATAAATGCCTAATTTCTAGAAGACAGAGACTTCTCTCCTGGCCAACGCACATCCACCAAGAATCTCTCTCCATCTTCAAGTCAATGAACTTACTGCTCGGGATTACAGATGGACTGCTCTATCTTTGTACTCCTTGCCCATAGATACTGCCTGCCCTAAGCCCTCAAGAGTCACTTGTGGTTTGCCACAGCATGCGTTTTCCAAATCGCAATTCTTCTGCTACATGATTTCTGACAATTTGCATTTGCCTTAAACCACCTCTTTACTTCGGTTGACAGGAATCTTCAGAGGGTGGTTTTACAAATGGAGAGTGGTACCTGAGAGATCATGAGTCTTGCCCCAGGTCACACAGCCAACGTCAGCAGAACTTCTAGCTTATGTTTTTAGAGTTTGGGATCTTATAGTTGTTTTGGTCTAAACCCATGGATGGTTCTTTTTCCCCTTGGTCATTTTAGCTGATAGCAGTCATATGACATCTGTGCTACGGACTCATAGACTCTGTTTTCCTGACTTCAAGCAACCACTGGGCTACACGGCTTTGGACAGGTTGCCTAAGAAGTGCAGAACTTGCTAAAGAAGTTCTTACACAATCAGATTGAAAAATAAGTGGTATCATTAACTGTTAATGATCATAAAGATAACAAATACTCATACAGAAAATTTGAGCGAAAGAGAAAAACATAAAGAAAGCAAACATCACCCGATGGTCTCCAACTAAGAGAGAAGTACGATGCATACTTTGGGTAATGTCATTTTGGATTGCTATGCACACACACACATTTACACCTCATCCATGCTATTTAATCACTTGCTCATATTAACAATTAAATGAAAGTTTTTCCATTTAATAAAAATTATAATAACTAAGACTTGGTAAGCTCTTCCTGTGTAAAAGTCTAACTTAATGTTCAAAATCAGTTCTACAGATATGAATCACAGATAAGCCATTTGCTCACTGGCACAGGTTGTTACTGTTTAGGACTGAGACAGATCAAGGTCTCAATACAAACAATTCTGACTTGGGATACTCCCTTATAATGTCTACACTGGACTCACTAAATAAATATCCACAGTTATTTTAAATTAATACTGATGGGTATGGGTACTTAGATGCGGTATTTCCGATGCTTTTATAACCTTATTGAGCATCAAGTATAACTTTGTGTATTTGATCAATCTCTGGATAGATTTCCAAATATAGAATTTCTGTGTTAAAAGGTACACATCCTCAATTTTGATATATATTCCCAGGTCGAATGCTACAGTTTTTTTTTTAAAGATTTTATTTATTTATTTGACACACAGAGAGAGATCACAAGGCAGAGAGAGAGAAGAAGCAGGCTCCCTGCTGAGCAGAGAGCCCGACGCGGGCCTTGATCCCAGGACCCTGAGATCATGACCTGAGCCGAAGGCAGAGGCTTTAACCCACTGAGCCACCCAGGTGCCCAGGAATACTACAGTTTTATGGAATATAAAATTAGAATAGAATGGAATGGAATGGAATGGAATGGAATAGAATAGAATAGAATAGAATAGAATAGAATAGAATAGAATAGAATAGAATAGAATAGAATATATCCTGAACAACAATGAGTACTGTCAATATTACAATGAGCAAAGATTTACTTTATTAACACAAACACACAAACTCTTTCCTTTGGCTTTGTAGCTCAGAATTTAAAGCACACATTTGCTATGGGTTATAGGCCCATTCTCTAAAATTTAATACATGTTTATTAAGCAATTTTAATGATAGACCCTATAAGGAAACACAAATGCCTGCTTCATTAATCCCATCATCTAACTCCTGAAAAATCACCATCTTTGACCAGGAGTAAGGATCATCTTACCACCTTGCTGGTAAAAATAGTGATATTCTGTGTAGAAATGTCACAAGAGAGGAAGAATTTTTATATGTTCATATTCTATCACTTGGTATTTAACTAGAAGTCAGTCTTAGGGAAATGACAAGAGACGTGGTCCCAAAATGCTGCCTATAAAAATAAAACAGAAAACTTAAATTTGTAAAAGAGACGTTGATCACTGACTACAGTATAGTCACTAAATGCACTATTACTTAGCCATTTAAAACCTCTGTAATTGAGCAGATTAGTTTAGTCATGTGCCCAAATGTCCTCTATATTTTCACAAAAATGCAATGTTGATATGCAATAATTTCGATTAGTACAAACACGTGCTGTTTGTATAAAACACAAATGACATTGACCAACATGTTGACAGCGGTTATTAAATATTTTTTGTTTTTTCCCTCTGACTTTTATGATTCATCCCCCCACCCAAATGTGCTACAGTCAGCTGCATTTTTTTCTGTAAAAAACAAACAAATAAACAAAAAACCTTCTTCAGAATTTACCTTTGTCTTATCATTGATCCATACTTCAGAATATCAGAGGCCCCACTTAATCCTCCCTCACTGTCAGCCCTATTAACCACTCAGATGACTTAAACCTTCTTGAAAATCCTTCCTGACTTGCGCCTTGAATCATCAAGATACTTCCTGAGGGCCTGTAGAAAAAGTTCTTCCTTGCCCCTCCTTCCTAGTTTCAGTCCATCTGGCACCTTGTCCTTTGGGGAAGGATCATCCCCTTACTCCACATAATCCTGAAGAACTTTTAATCAGGTGAACCTATCTGCCATGACACAGACTATCCATCCCTTGGATCCAGTGATTCGCCCAGGGAGAGTAATGTGACCCCATCAGAGGTGGGCCCAGTGGAGCCCTTCATGTTATGTGCTCTGAGTCCCAGGGGAGTGTACCAGGAATAAGCTTGCCAAAGGAAAACAGCATGAAGCCAAGAAAGAGAAGTAGAGCTGAGAGGAGAGAGAGAAAAGCGTTCCAGATGACAGTTGTTGAATCCTCAGTCCACCTATGCCTGAAGCTCGCGCTCCTCTAAAGACTTCTTAATTACAGGGGCCCCTAAGTTGCTTTTTTCCTTTAAGCAGGTTTGAATGTAATTCAGTTACTTATCACCAAGAATACTAACAAAAGATCCAACCAAATGGTGGTGCCTTTAAAATCCTAAATGCACATGTTCATAAAAGAACAATTCTATCTCATATTCAGTAAGTTTCTCATGTGACCTTTTACCTTGCGCAATTCTAACTCATATTTAGTAAGTTTCTCATATGATCTTTTACCTTGTAGTGACTTAGACTCTATTTTATATATCCTTACTTTTGAAAAATGTTTTAATGTACAACTTAACCCATATCTCTATTAAACATCGCTGGGTTCAGTGCTCTAGCCAGTTTTTTCTCAGCCTGTTGTGAAGGTCATTTACAGTTCTATCTCCATCCTTCCCACACACCTTGATTCAATCTGCAAAATTAATGAGAATGTTCTTTTTTATCATGCAAATCATTTCATGTGATTACTGCTCTTGAATGGAAAAGGACTCAGTAGGGGTGCCTGCACTGTGAATGACTGGCAACCTCTGAAGCTCCATTTCTGGGAATGCATCTGGCCAGTCCAGGGCCCCACAAGCAAAATAAGCTTTATCTCAGAATGGGCAGGGTCGGTCAACAAGTAATTAATTGCTCTCAAGGAAATCTTCTTAAAGCCACTGTAGATTTCAAGTTGTCCCTAGACTGATTAGGAAAGGGACATAATACTGTAATTAAATTGTCAATCACAAAAGACATAAATTTGTATGGAGATTCAATTTCGCAAAGAACTTGGGGCATCTTTGAGGGAGAGTCAGTAAAACTTGGAACCCTGAAAAGTCTGTGGTTTCAAATATAGAAAAACACAAAGAGAAAAGGAGACCGAGGAGCTGTCACTGTGATGTAATTGAGAAGGAAAAGGATGGATGGATCAGGTGTTTAGAAAAATGACCCAAAAGGTGGAGCAAGGAGGACATAATGAGATGAGGAGGAGATTCCCAAATGTGCTAATCAAGGTGTAAAAACCATCTCAGAGGAACTGAAGGAGCGTATGCATTTCTGGCACAGTGAAATACTGTGGACAGAATCCATAGGATGCTACCTAATCAAGGTTCAGCTCTTAGTAAACAGGACACTTACAACCAAAGTCAAAAGTGATCCTGTTACTGAATGCACAAGAACTGCTTCTCCACAGCTCTACTTATATCCCTTTAGATGCTCAGCTAGGGCTTGACATCCAAGTTAAGGCGAACTGGTAAAAACAAAACAAAATAAAATAGAATAAAATACACACACATACACACACACACACACACATAGTGGGAGGAGAATAAAATAGTGTGGGCTTAGAAACATCTCATTATTACACTGTGTTATTTCCACAGTATATTGTAAACTTGTGCACTTGGGACACATCTGTTCTACAAATCATTTATAAAAGTGAGATTCCACCACTCTTAATAAAATATATCTATTTTGAGGAAGACTTAGGGTTGGTGGGTTGCGGTCGGGAGGCTAACACAGCAGAGATGGGAAGGAAACAACTGGTCCCAACTCAAATCAGGAGAATTCCTGCCTACATTCTTTCCTCTGTGGTGAGGAAAGTTTCCCAGAAGAAGCAACGGGAGAGAAGCAGGAATACCTTGTGTGTGGAGAAGGCGCTAGAGCTGGGAATGAGAGGAGTTTTTGTATTATGACAGAGGAAGAAGGGAGAAAGGCGGTGGGCTGGGAAGGTTTTATCTTTTACAACCTATCCCTTGTCTGCAGGTATGGAGATCAGCTGGCCCAAATGGGCTGCATCTGTGTGACTCAGTCATTCCTTTAAGACCTACAATCTAAGAGGCATAAGAAATAAAAAATTAGGGTTTGCTGCTTGATTATTCTGTGTTCATCTAGCACTGGGTTACTAGATGGTAAATTTGTAGCGTTCATGCAGTAAGCAAACATAGAGTGGGGGCCAGAAAATTTTTCTTAACAATTTCTGACCATCTTCTGCTCTATGCCCAAGTTCCAATCACTGCCATGACTAGAGATAAGCAGGGAGTTTGTTATCCTCTCACAGAAAGGCGACGTAAAAGGGAGATATGCACCTGATCGATGTCATTACACATCTAAACTCATACATTCGATCCTGGGGGCTTCTATTTTCCATCTCCAGAGAATAGGGGCAATTTCTTTATTATCCTTTCCTTTGTATAGAACAATTTATATAGATTATTCCCCATGAAGGAGAAGTCTTTTGAATAATAAACCATTCTTACTGGCATGTCTATAACTATTGATTTTAAAGATTTCTGCATATAACTATAAAACAGATATATTTGAAGATGGTAAATGATTTTAACAATTCCAGTTCAATAGAAAGGAATAACTGTGCAGATGAATACTCAGGAATTTATTCCTTGTGTATCCTTGACCTGCTTTACATTAAAGATGTCCTCCACCTACGTACGAGAGCACTAATCTTACTAGCACTAGCAGGTTTGAAAAAAGCTTTCTTTTTTTCTTTTCACCAAGTAGCATTGACTTCATCATAGTCACGCTTCTCCATTAGTTATAAAGAAATACACTCCGGGTGTTTGAAATTTAGACCTGAGCGGAAATCACTTTACATTTTCATGTTCAGACATCTTTTAATTGGAATAAAGCAACACACACCATGGAATCTCAACAAAGGAGAATTCAATCTTCTGTTAAAGATGTTCTTGACTGGGGCCTGTTGATCGGTGACAGTGGCTTGTGGGTTGGAGTTTTCTCTTTTAACATACTCAAAATCATGTCTGATCAATGCATTGATAGTGAAGTTCACATTTTAACATTGGTATTCTTTGAAATTATGCTACCTAATTGAACTGGAGATGAAGATTGCCTTCTCTGAAATGACAAGAATATATCAGGTTCAGCTTTTAGCTGAGAGCTAATGATGAACATCGCAGCGCCTTACCTTTGTCGAGCTCTTTTATGTCTCACGACAGCTTTGTAAGCACCATTAGGCTTCATTTGATTCAGTCAGAGAGAGGCAGAGAGACTTCAGCAATTGATTTACTTAAACGGCAATTTCACTGCAGAAGGGAAATTAGAACCCGAATATCCTAATTCTCAGTCCAGGATCTTTGAATGAGAACACCCACATAATGCTCCTTGTCCTCCCTTTCAGAAATGTTTTTATGTTAATTCATAAAGGACCCAGTTCATCTGAAGACTTGAGCTAGGGGTGCCCTTCCGGCAGCAAACTATTACTGATCTTTTATTTTTCTGACTTTCTCGTTAGAGAGTAAGTTTTCTCAGGAAAGGGATTCAACCCTTCTTGTCCTCTGACATCCTGAACAGTTAGCTCAGCCTTGCATAGCATGAAGGACAGCACTGCATATATATATATATATATATATATATATATATATATATATATATATGCTTTTTTTTTTTTAATGAGCTGCTGGTACATAAGGCAGGATGATGTTATTGTTTCTGGAAATTTGGACCATGTTTCTATACCAACAGATAGTTGATGGTTAATCAATTGAAAAGTTGGTATTTATAATCATATCAAGGAATCTTACTTATTGCATTCATTTAAAAAATGTTTTTAGTTTGTAAAAAGGGGAGAGGGCAGGGATCTCACCTCTTTTAGAATACTCTTCATCTACCTAAAATCTTTCCATCCCCACTGAAGCTCTGGCAATGTTATCTAGCCTCAGAGATATCAACACTAATGGTCAACATTGCTGCTATGTGAAGAATATTAAGCTCTTTACAGGCATTATCTTATTTAATATTCACAACCGTCTTTTGAGTTAGGCACTAATACTATCTCCTTTTACAAAGAAAATGAGAGGTAGAAGGATTCCAGAGCTTGGCCAAAGTCATACAGTTATTACAAGGCAGAGCGGGCACTAGGGGTAGATCTTTCAGACTTGGTGGTCCTGTAAAGGCAGGAGGAGAGAGTGGGGGTACCAGGGGGCTGGTGGAGAAGGCAGATTTGTGGATAAACTCAGTGCTGAAGAAATGCCGGGCACTGAAAAGCACTGTGGTAACATAAAAGAGCTCAGGAAGGAGGGACCGGTATCAGGCTGAATGGTGAGAGTGAGAGCCTGAGCCATGGCAGCAGGAAAAGGAGCAGAAACTGAGTAACTAAAGCATGGTGACTGCGGACTTTGGGGTAAGAGAAGCACAGCCAAATGACCCAGAGTTTTAAAGCCCCTGCGGAGAAAAGTGATTCCCTGAACTGAAAGGAGAAGGCATGAGTCTGGGAGAGGAGGAGAAAAAAAGCACTTTGGGGACATCCAGACTTGTGGCCTTGCCTCATTCCTTCCCACCAGCTCAAGATCTTTTATGACCCTGAGCAGTTGATCAAAGTTGAGCTCCTCCGTAATTAGAGACCTCTATTCTGCTCAGTGATAATCTAGTGAACTAATAATCCCTTCCAGCTTCCCTCTGCCAGCCCATATTCACTTTTTAGAAGAGATTCCTGATGGAGACGGTTTTCTCCAAAAAGAGTAATGACCACAGAGAGATCTCATCCTGACCAGGTCACAGAAGACCTACTGGGGGCTGGCCCGTCCTCAGGCTACTCGAACGGTACAGCAGCTGACTACACTACTGGCTCTGACCTCAACATGTGTTAAAAAATATAGGAGGTAGAAAGCACATTAAGTTTGCATTTTTTAGTATATTCTTATGATAAATTTTATTACAGAAACATCTGACAGGCAGCAGAAACTTCCAATGTGCAGTGAAAATGGAATTCTCATTGGAACACATACTGTCCAAGTCTTCTTCCCAATTCTCAGCTTCTCAAGGCTTCTGACTGTTTGGGGACCATAGCTGGGACGACTTGCTCTAAAATAAATCCATGAAATTCACTAGTGTATTAAAGCCTATTAGAAAGCCTTTCCCTTTTCTCACTCTATCTTTGAAAAAGCTATGCATTTGTTTTATATGAATACACTCTGTTTCTGAGAATGAGCAAAGTCACAGACAAGGACTACTTTAGATTTCCAGAATCCAGATAGATTTCCAGAGATAGCGAGAAAAGGTACATGAAATTCTTAACTTGTGTATTCAAGTTGAATAACCAGAATCCTGCTCTACTTGAGCAAAGTCTTATTCAAAGCCTGAATCTTGTTTCAAAATAGGTTGTACATTCTGGGGATTTACAGTTACGTTAAAGAAAAGAGCACTGGAGAGGAAAAGGAAAGAAAGAAATGCCTCCTTTGGTACATATGCAGACAACATATGCTCTGATGCTTGCCACGTCCTGTGAAAACACTGTAGACAGATTCCAAATGAGCAAGAGAGAAGTCAAGAATTAACAAGCAGCTCGGAGACTCTATGGTAAATCATTATTCAATGAGCAACTGTACTTCACTATTAAAATAATGACAAGATGTTTCAAAGAAAGGGAACCATAGGGCCCAATTTTTTCATTTGAGTGTTTTCAAACACCTACTATGAGCTGGTACAGTGATTAGTATCTTGGACAATATAGAGATAAAACTCATACTGTTTTACCTTCAAGATAATATAATATGAAACAGAGTAGGGTAAGTACCATGGGGAGAGTAGGCAAAGTGCTATGATGAGAACAAAAGGGTGAAAAGATTAATTTAGATTAACATCAATCAGCTCTAATAATACAAGACTGTTTGGGGGGTAACTTTACCCCCAAAAGATCGCACATTCACTCAAAAGAGTCTAACACTTGGCCATTAGGAGCCTGCATTTGGTATTATGCCAATCCCATGGTTTTATTTGATTGTGACCGTGTATAGCTTAATACAGAAGCATGCCTAAAGCACAAATTAAAAGTTTCGTGAAGAAAGGACTGTATATTAATTTCTGGTTAAACTCTTGTTTCAACAGATTGAGCAAGTTTCAAATATTCTATTTCCTGTTACAGAAAATTATTTGTTCCTCATGTCAGGATAGAAGACAACTCTTAATTTAGCATCCCTTCCAGATTTCACTTAAGCGAAAGAGAAAAATCACAGATTAAACTGTAACTCGGCAACCAACAGCCTCATGAAAGGACCTGTTGTATTTGCCATTTTACTGCTGATGACATTGGCCTTAGTGGTCAGGCAGGTTGTGTGAAGCCAGTGTCTGAGAGGGCGCCTGGACTCCTTGTCTGGACATGAAGGATGGTGTGAGGTCCATCACAGCAGATACTGCCAGCGTGAAGGTTGTGAGGACCCAGATTCCTTCACATCCCTTGTAACCAGGTCTGAAAATCTCAACCCACGTGTCTGAGTCAGTTGCGGCTGCCATGTCAGAATACCACAGGGTTCTCAATTTTCTGGAGGCTGAAAGCACAAGATGAAGGTACTGGCAGCTTCAGTGGCCAGCATCCTCCTAGTTCACAGACAGCTCCTTCCTGCTGTAGCCTCACAAGGCAGAAAGGGTTACGGAGCTCCTGGAGCCTGTTTTATAAGACCACTAATCCCAGTCACAAGTGCTCTGCCCTTACAATCTATTCAACTCCAAAGACCCACTTTCAAATACACACTGGGATTAGGTTCCAATGTGCAAGTTTTGGGGGAGACACAGACATTCACTTGATAGCTCCATGGAGCACTTTCAATGACTACCACCAATGGTACACTCTAGACTGCCTACTGGAGCTTCCAAGGATCAGAAGTACCTGGAGGCTTAGTAATCAGTGACTGTTGGGTGTGGGAGAATGATAGGCAAGCTCCATCATCTCTGGTCAAAATAACTCTAACTCACTTCAGAGGTCTCCTGTGGGCTTGGCTAAGGTCTACCCATTGATCTCAAACACTTCTCACCAAGATCTCCTCTTTGCTTGTTTTCTAACTCTTTCTGGTTCTGCTTCCCTGTTACCTTATACCTTTCATAAATCTCTTGCCCACAAATCCTCATCTTAGGATTTACTTTTGGTGAATCTTACTTAATAAAACAAAAACAGTTTTATTATTTAATAATCTATTTGACATTTCATTTCCAAAAATAACTTCAGGGAATTACTTATAATATTTTCTCCAAAATTCATATAGTTTACTCGTCTATGCAGCAGCAAACTACAGGTTTCTATTCATAAGGCTCATTATCCACAATGGCCCAGAAAGGGAAACTTTACTGTCCACTGATGGGTGAATGGGTAAGGAAGATGTATATGCCTAATGGAGTGTTAATCAACCATAAGGAAGAAAGCAATCCCAGCATTTGCAACAACATGGATGAACTTTGAGGGCATTATGCTCAATGAAATAATTCAGACAGAGAAAGACCAATACTGTATGATCCCACTTATATGCGGAACCTAAAAATGTCTACTCCCAGGAACAGAATAGAATGGTGATTGCCAGAGGCTAAAGGCAGTGGGAATGTCAAAGGCTACAAACTTTCAGCTATTAGATAAGTAAGTCTGGGGCATCTAATGTACAGCACAGTGACTACAGTTAACAATACTGTATTGTATACTTGAAAGTTGCTATAAAATGGAGCGTTAATGTCTCGCCATAACACCACTAGCAAAATGGTAATTATATGAAGTGAAGAATGTGTAACTAACCTTATTATGGTAAACGTTTCACAATATATATTTGTAGCAAATCATCACATTGTACACAAGCTTACACAATGTTACGTGTCAATTTTATTTCAATAAGGCTGGAAAAAATAAAAATGAAAAATAAAACCCATCTTGAACTGCCTGAAGCTTATCTTTATCAGTATAGCACTTTATTCTTTACATAGAAAAGCTCACAGAAGTCACTGTCTATTACCCCTTTCAGATCTCTTACAAACCTATTTAATAAAGCTATTTCTAGCAGTCAGCCTCGGTGGGTCTGTAGGTCAGGGAATGAGGTATGACAGGGATGAGGCACTGCCATTCAAATATTTTCCTCCACTTAAACATCTCTTGTTACTATTTTCTGGTTTATTTCAAATGACAATATTAAAAAATTAGTCTTGAGGCTGAAATTTAAAAAACTTTAAAAATTCTAAATTAAAAAAAAAAGCTTGCTTCACACATCACAACCTTACAGAAATTGTACAAACCTTTCCATATGAGCAGAATAGAATCAGAACCACTTTCACCTGCAAAGCACTATCTCACATAGGAGCTAACCTAATTAATCTGCTTCTCTGACCCATGGTGGGCAGGGGAACTAAAATAAACTTGAAGCCAGCTCTCTGTGGATGCCTGGAGGAAGAGAAAGATGCCCACCACGCCTCTCAAGCTACGTGATCTGGAGCAGGACAGCTTGGCAGAGACACTGGTCACAGCTACCTGGGTCCCCGGAGTTGTATGGCAGAGATAGCCATGACTATGCGAGGACTGAGCTACCACAGAGCTGTGACCTTGGGGCCTGAGGCCACAACAATTGGATGAAGTGTCTCTAATAGTGGCCCAGCAGAGAGAGGAACTGAGATAGCTGCAAAATGCTGGGACCTTAAAGGTCTGTCCCTTCCAGGTACAGAAGCCCAGAAAAGAGTCAAAGAAGACCGGGCTTCCCTCCCCTGTCTCTCCATGTTAGGACCTCCGCACCTGCATCATGTGCTATGCCAGATGCAAAGCTGTCATTGCCTACCTGCTGCCAAAATCCAAGGCTAAAAAAATTATGTAAAAACTGTTTCTCAGCAAAAACTGAGTAAGAATACTGAAGAGTTGGAGAATGTAATTAACGATCTTGATGTCATATATATATATATTGGACAGTGTCCCAAATCATTAGAACCACCACTCCAAGAAATCCACTGAATATTCTTACTTGAGTTTCATGGCTAATGGGACTGAACTGAAATTTGCAATTCCTATCAAAAGAAATTCACCATTTTTATTCCACATGTTAATAATTTGTATCATATTTTTGCAACGAGCATTTGATGAGAAAAGGGTATTGGGAAACTTGATACCTGAAGGAAAAATGAGAATGTATGGGACTTGCCCCAAGGAGAAGAAAAAGGGGATATTAATGGTAATACACATACATGCACACACATGAAATAAATAATAAAAACACTTGGATTTCTAACAGTTTGTGGTTTTCTATTGAAGTTCCTCCTTCCCCATCATGATATCCCATACAGTCAGGAGAGGAAATGCTCCTACGCTTTTTACAAAAAAAAAGGCAAAGATTTAGAATGAAGAAGTTACTTGCCCAAAGAACTATAGCTACAACTGAAAGCAAGACAAACTTGGCCCTTGGCTGGATTTTATCAATTCTTCTTGATGCGCCATATTGTTCAGTATCTTTGAACATATGAAGTAGGGCCAACTCTCTGCAAATGCTTTAATTCCAATGAGATCAGCTAAAATAGCACCCCTCAAAAGATCTTCCACGTGGATGGCAAATTATACATAATCAGATGTGCTAATTCAATAGCCTAAATATTAAAGTATGTTCCAATATACTAAATGAGCTCAAACTCCATCCTCCTAACCAGACACTAATGGCGGGATATATGTCCTTTCCTCTTGCTCAATGACTTTATAATCCACTGACTTCTTCAACCAACGGGAATCATCTCAAACAAATTTGGCAGAGGCACTGCAATTACAGGGTAAAAGGTAAACCCTGACATCTTTACTGGTCTCTTGTTTTTCCTATAAAACCCACACTCTATAATCATTCCAGAGTCACCCACCCAAACATAAGTCTGACCACCTCATCCCCTGCGTAAGTATGCCATTTTTTTTTTTTTTTTTTGCCTCAGCCTGACCCGTTTCCCCCATCATGGCCCTTGTGGTTTTCTGTGATGGGTTCTGTTTAGTCCCCAACCTCATCTTTTGAGATTCCTTGTCTCCTAAAGCATGTGTAAGCAGCTCCAAAATTCTGTGGCTCATACACAGTCTTCTGTTGCATTTTCTTTTTTTGTTCTCAAAGCAAACACCTTTTCACCTTAGTCTATGTATTATTGTCGGATTCATTTCATATTGTAGTTCTTGTGGAAGACTAGCCTTATCCTGGCAAGCAGACTTAGGAGCCTCTTATGCGGTTAGTCATTTCCTGTCCACAACTCTGTGTGGGAACCACTCAGTTCTTTCACAGATATCTACACACACACACACACACACACACACACACACACACACACACAAATATACACACACACTTTTTTATATACACTTTTTTCTCTTCCTAGAGTGGGAGGCCTTTTGCACCAGAGATTTGCACACAATGATTTATTTATCATCTTTGGATTTCCAGCATCTAGCGTAAAGCTAGACACATAGAAAGTGCTCAATAAATGTATGGATACCTAAAGTGAGATAAGATTAAATTATCTCCTTTAAACAATATTCTCTTATTTTTTTCTTTCATCTTTGGTTCTATTAAATTTGATCTACCTTTTTTGGGTGGTATTATTTTCTCTTTAACCTTTCCCTATCATCCTATTCTCTACTGATTCTCTAAAGTTTTGGCATAAAAACTAGAAGAAAGTAACTGTTCTGAGCAGGATCATTCATTTTTCCTTAGCTCTAGGCCCATAAATAGGTTGCCATAAAACACAGAAAGAAGCCACTGTGTTTCCTTAAAAGTTCACAGGTCAATCAGCCCAATCTGTTTTCCTCTCCAGAAGTCTAAATGTAATGAAACTTGCAGAAGGGAATTGCTTGGGTATCATAGCATACACTGTGCAGTGAGCTCCCCGATCCTTCCTTCCTTTGCCCTTATTGATCATGTCATAAAGCGGCTGCCTGAAACATGAGCAAAGCAGGCACTGGCCTCACTACTTTCAAGATGGCAGAATCCTGCAAGGTGTGTCACAGCATCATTTTGGTCCCACTGTGATGCTCATTTTATATTTATGGGAACTAAGCGATTTACTGTCCAGTTTTTTAAAATTTTATTTATTCATTTGACAGAGAGAAACACAGCGAGGGAGGGAACACAAGCAGGGGGAGTGGGAGAAGGAGAAGCAGGCTTCCCACTGAGCAGGGAGCCTGATGTGGGACTTGATCCCGGGACTCCGGGACTGTGACCTGAGCAGAAGGCAGATGCTTAACGACTGAGCCACCCAGGCGCCCCTATGTCCAGTTTTAACCAGAAAGGGGAACTGAATCTCAATTTATCTTTCCATAGCTTTAAGATCTCAGGTAGAAGATCCTCTTTCTCCGAACTGATACACCAAACAGACCTTCCTGCATACAGTGATTCCCTGCCTACATTTATATTTGGCTTCCCCTGAGAAAAAGAACGAGAGCTATCCACTATTGTAATTGTCAAAAAATTTAAGTGAATTTTTTTTAACAAAGAACAGAAAGAAGTGATCACTTACATATATATAAAACTAGGATTACCCATTCTCATCTGAAAAAGCATGAATTCCAGTTTACTCACTGGACTGGGTAGCATATAGCCCTAATGAGATAAAGGACAGGAACTGCAGATCTCAAACAGCCTGCTGCTTTATAAGGGAACATAATCTATGGTGTTATCTGGACCATGAGCTGCAGCAAAACACATAATGGAACACATGCTGATGACCACAGGGCTGGTCAGGGAGATGGTTTTCTCACTGCATCAATGTAATATATCACTACCATTAGAAAAAGTCATCCCAGACAGACCTTCTCTGCTTCCTGCCCAAGTCCCACCCCTCTGCCCCCCACCCCCCGTAACCCCATTGTGAGATGTCAGAAATAATGCTGGATTATTTGGTAGGGTAAGACAAAGCCAGTGCAGTATAGTGGAAAGAACGAAAGAACATGGGCTTCAGGGTCAGACTTGTTTCCAGTCCCCACCATGCTGTGGCTTAGTGATAAGAATCTAAGGCAAGTCACTTAAACTCGATAATCTGCTTCCTCACCTGCAAAATAAGTGTCATAATTCCTATGTCAGTGTTCTGGAGAATGCTGCTAAATAAGATGGAGCTTACAAGGTTCCTAGCATAGTCCTACCACATAAAATTCTCAGCAAATGCTTT
Source organism: Spilogale gracilis (assembly GCA_004023965.1). Lineage (NCBI taxonomy): Eukaryota > Metazoa > Chordata > Mammalia > Carnivora > Mephitidae > Spilogale > Spilogale gracilis. Next base: position 187,114 of record PITA01001049.1, on the reverse strand, counting down.
CTTTTCCTCATTCATGGAAAGCAGAAATAGCAACATAATTAAATGTGATAAATTGGAATAATCTAATAAAAATCATACACCTGATGACTAACTCATTAGATTAATGACTGGAATTAACATAGCCAGTGCAAGGTTAACCATACATGGAGAGGAAGCTGGATGAAGGGTCTCTCTGCTTGTACCTGCAATTTAGGTCTCATGTTCTACTCTTGGGAAGGTGGCTCTTTGAGTTGTTTGATTCAAATACAGATCAGCAGCAATGTACCACTGCCAAGGTGCCCAGTGGACCAGATCCTAGGAAGCTGGAGAAGGAAGAATGGAGTGCTCACTGACCCTGAGCTCAGTCTACTAGGGATTGGGTGGGTTGGGGAGGTACTCAGGACATGAGCTCTCTTCTGCTGTCCTCTTTTTAAAGGAAAATGTCCCCTGGGAGAGAGATGCTAAGCTTTCATCAATCAGAAGCAATGTCCTCATAAACCGGAAAAGACTAAAAATTGTATGTTCTATGTCCACCTTTGAAAGAGAGCAGAAGAGAGGCCTTGAGGAGATACACAATTTTCTCACATTCATAAAATCGGTTTTTGGCAGAAAGAGGACAGAAATGTAGAAATGCTTATATCTAGTCCTGTGTTGGGTCTACACCTTCAGGATGTCTGCTTGGTAGAAACCTATGAACTCACCTGAAAAATAATTCAAAATACATGCCCTACTCAGGGTGGCTCTCATCCAGAGGGCATGGAGACTGTTCATAGGACATTCTGGTAGAGAACCAGTTTTTCCTTCTTCCTTGTCCTATCTGCAAAGTCCAAATCACAGCTGAAGTTGGACTTCAAGAGAGAAAGAGAGAGGAAAGGGCCCCTGATCTCCCACTGAAGTTTCCTACCAGTTGTGACATATTCCTCTTTGCTCCCTGCCCAAGACAGAACTTTTGTATAAAAAGGCAGGAAACCACTTTGATCATCAAGAATTTCTGAAGTATAGGATGACAGCATCACAGCAAGACCTGCATTTACAACACTTCTACCTTTGGTTCCTTGGAGGCGGATAGCATTAATTCTACCAAGTATACATGGTTAGACTTCACCAGTTTCTTTGGTTTAGATTTTAGTGCAATCCCTATATATCTTTGTGTGAAAACCATATTAAATAATGAGTTTAAAAGTTCACAATGACTCTCCTCTCTTTTATTAACCATGGAAAAGATAATGACTCTTCAAAGGCTAAATATTTTCTAATAGGTTCACCTCTAAATTTCTACTGCGGAGCCAGAGATGAGGGGATGATGTTGAGTGTCTCCTCTCCTCCCTGGAGTGGGGCAGTTTTCAGACTATCATCTCTGCAGGGATGACAACCCAACAATATCTCATTCTCTGTTTCTTATCTGCTTGCTTGAGAAGACAGAAGATAAAATAGAATGGCAATCCTGAGACTTAATTTGTCCTGATTTGAGGAGTTTAGGGTAAAAAGCACTTAGTTATTACTTCTCCATCATCTAATTCTGTTTGTTCCTGACACGCAACCTTTGCAACAAATTTGCAATAGTGGCACGGGGTTTGACAGTTTTCTGTTTATTCCACCTTTCTCCCTGCAATACTGTTTTGAAGGTGTGTTATCCTATAAAGGTAAACAAGGACTATACTTTTGAGCCGTGGGTTCTGAACTCTAATGTGGGAAGGAGAAATTACATTCAGTACATTTATCCAGAAGGATTGGGAGTTAATATCATGGTCTGATTAGTACATATATTATGGAGAGAGAACTCCAAAGGCATTCCTAGGAGCTGTATAACACTTGAAAATGTAGAAAGACAAGACGTGAGCACTGGAGACTGAACGAGGTGAAGCGAAACGGCCCGAATCACATCCAGATCCGAGAAGCGGACGGTATGGGAAAGCTGGTTGCCGTTGGCAACAGTGAGAGAGATGCAGATTGCGCCTTTTTCATGTGAAGACTAAGTAGAATTTTGAAACTACGATTCCAAAGGAGAATATAAAGTCTGCCCTTCTGGGGTGAGAAAGCCTTTCAGTCTGCAAAGAGCTCGCACCTCCTTCTTTACCAGCGTCCCAGGAAAGATGAACTGAACGGCAGTGAATGTCAATGGTGCAAGCAGAGCTGTACTTCTCCAGGTCTTATTTCCATTTTTATTAAATTTCTTCCTTGCCCCAAACCTTTGGATTTCTTTAGGCTTGTCCTTATTTCATTTCAGTCCCGGGGACTGTGAATCAATGCTAATTTGGCGGTCTGGGTGCTATTACACACGCTGCTTTTCATCTCCCTTTGCGTGTTTTCTGACTTTAATATTCTGAAATACCTGTGCATAGAAGCTGCATCTCATTGACCAGATTTCCTTTAAAACATCCTTGATTTAGGTAAAGATACAAGAAAAAAAATTCATGGTACAGAGGGGAGAGATGACATCTCGTGTCAGTCACTGGCGGACTGTGGAAAGTTTGAGAAGTAAGTTCATTTCTCAAACCCTGTGTTTCCTTATCTGCAAAATGAAGGTGCTAGCTGATAATCTCAAAGGTCCCCCCAGGGTTAACAATCTTATTTTTTGAGATAATAATCCACACTAGTCAGTCAGTGTGATGTGAGTAAAGCAAAAAAAGGAGGCTATCCATAGCATTATTCATAGAATACCAAAATTTTAGACTTACAAGGGATTGTACTATGTTTCCAGCTCTCCTTTATCTTGACGTTTGAGAACACAGATGCCCAGAGAGATGAAGTGACCTGTGATACAGCTTACAGAGCAGGCATGACAGTTTAATATATTATATAAGTGATTCGACAAGCTTCTGGAAACCTCAATGGTTTAAGCAATAATGCTATTTGAGAATGCTCAATTGTATCATTCCAGGTTGGGAGGTACTAAAAGACTGTTGGAATGGGGTCTATGAATAAATATGTATTTATTACTTATGGGGAGCAGGCTGACACGATTATGGGGGGCTGAGAAGTCCCACAATCTGTGGTCTAGAGACTCAGTCAAGCTGGTGAGGGGTTTCCACTTTGAGTCCAAAGGCCTGGGAATCAGGGAGTCAGTGGTGTAAATCCCAGCCAAGGCATGAGAAGACCAGTGTCCCAGCTGAGGCAGGGAGAAAAACAGATACTCCCTTCCTCTGTTTCTAGTCCTACTCACATCCTGAATGGGTTGGATGATGCCCATTCCCATTTGAGGGGGGGATCCATCTGCTTTATGAAGTTTACCGATTCAAATGTTAATCTCATCTGAAAACATCCTCAGAGACACACCCAGAAATAATGTTTAATCTGGGCACATGGTGGCCCAGTCCATTTGACACATAAAGTTCACCATCACAATCTCACATAAGTGTGCCATATATAGTTTATACATAGGCTCTTGTATTGGACAAAATATAAAATAGACATCCATGAAAGAAAATGTATCTTGCCCCACCTGCTCATTGGTATAATTAGAAGAAGGAACGTGCCAACTGCCGAATGCCGTGATGCTGTGCAACTATGCTCAAATCACAGAACTATCATTCCTTAGGAAGGGTTTCAAGAATTCAGGGGCTTCTCAAGGAATTATCAGCCACGCAAATCTCCTCAAAAGTAAACCACCTTCAACAATGATACATGCCATGTCTGGCTGATGATATTTTGAGTGCTGCTATAAAAACATATTGTGGCCAATTTAAAGTATAATTAATGTAAGGTTAACTGTTTTCTCGGAAATTGGAACACATTACTGACAAATGAAATTAGAAGTGTGGTGGTCTGCGAGAAATCTAATGTCAGAGAAAAGGGATGGATTCGTATCCTTCCAGCACTGTAGAGGAGGAGACACCACTCTAGGTGTTTTAAGACTGGGCTCAATTCCTTAGATGGACATAGCCAAGAGGGGGAAACAACTGATCATCAGATTGAGTAGAAAATCTCTTTAACTCCCCCCTCCCCACTTTGTTTTCATTCTCCTTGCACTGTATGACCTTTTGGTCTATAACTTAAAGATCTGCAGATCAGAAGGGTATGCCCCATCCAGGATGATGATGTCTCATATAATTTTCGAGGTTCAGTAATAAACTGAATCACTGGTAAAAGATTGCCTGGGAGTTTATAAACCAGTGTTCCAGAACTTGGTTGCTCTGTGGAGATCATGGAAATATGTAGATTTCAGTCGTTCCAAGTAATTCTTGAACACAACGCCCTTCTCAAAATGCATGCAGCTTAATATGACATTATGAGCCTTTATTCTAATTAATACCTGAATTGCATGCTTGATTTCTTATAGATGTATTCTAGGGCCACGGAATAAAGAGGACATAAAAGTCAAAGAGCAATTGATAAATTTTTTGATATTAGAGGGAATTCCCTAAAGAAATGGCATGGAGTTAAGGTAAATGTTGATGCAACAGAAGAGAGTAAGGCGTCTTACAATGGTCCCATGGGGGCCAATGCCAGCCTGAAGGACACAGGACAGTTCCACATTGTGGAGGAAAGGGAAGCACAAAACGTAAATACCACAGCCTCACCATTTTCCTAAAGTCAGCTCCACTTCGATTAACAGACATCTTATAGACTTTCTTTTTCTCACTTGGGGATAAAGTATACAAGGTTAAGCAAATGACTGAAAACTATAAAGCCTAGACATATGTATCTTGATTTTGTCAACTGAGTCCCAAATGAAAAACAAAGAAAACAAAAGAAATAAATATGTTATCATGTGGCTACTCATGTGGAGATATTCAGGCAACCCCCCACCCCGGCAAAAAAAAACCCAAACCCAAACAAAACCCCCAAAGCATTGATTCTTAGGGCCAAACCAATGACAGATTAACCAATGACTGCCCACCAAACTCCCTACTGATTCTGTTGAAGAATTATGTCTTAGATATATTTTATTTACAAACAGCACCTAACAGAGTGCCGAGCACAGAAAAAAACCCACTGAATAAGTAATTGTTGAATTGATGTGTTAATTAATATATTCGGTCGATTTGGCAACTATTGAGATCTGCCATAATGAGCAAGTCACCACATGCATGGAACTCAGGCTGTGGACCGTGACTCAGGATGCCCACGGGAGTGCCAGAGAGGCCTGAAAGCCCGTATCAAATTTTGGAAAGGACAGGCTCTATAACATGGTGCACCCATGAATCAAAATGTCCTTCTCTTGTTTATTATTAGCTTGTTCGGTGATCCTCAATATAACCAGAAGAAAATGAATTGAAATATGATGCATGTAACATTAACCTTCCCCCAGGGTCTGCTGTTGGCTTTTGAGAAGGTATTTCTAGATTAACGTCTCTCTCACAAATACACAGTATGTTTTCTCTCTTATTTTCTTATTCTTGGGATAAAATTGAGAACTATTAGCACTTAGGTGACTCTAGACTGGAAAGAACACACACACCATTTGGTATTCGGAAAACTGGAGCTTGTCAAGTCTGTGTGAATCTCAGGGTGAAGTAATCACGGATACTGAGTGTAAGAAGAAAATGCAAGCAAAAGAGAAGAACCTAAGTCATCTTGGGTGATAAACACAAAGAATAGAGGCGTGTCTATTTTAATTAAAACACATAGGATGGATGTGTCAGGGACATTGGCGTTGGAACACGTCACCTTCACTGGGGATGACGGGAATGCAGAAAGTAGGGGATTTTCAATTATTGTTGTGGTGATGGAAACCTGGTGTGGTGATGGAAACCTGGATGAGAAGAGATGGGGGTGTTTCAATTACAGAGGGAGTAATGGAGCTCCAACACCAGGGAGTGTGGGCGGCTGCGAGAAGGATGCTAGGGAAGGAAACCATGCTCAAGTATTTCACTCTGGTGTTTAATATTTGGATATTAAATAATTTATTCTTGGTTCCAAGTTTGAGCTGAACTTTTACACTCCCTGTGAGATAATTTATGATTTCGAGTGATGGTCTCAGCCAAAGGAAAATATGACTCGGTGCAAAATGTTTCAATTCATTCCTTGTCGCCGTGCTGTCTTCTGATTACATTTACGACCACTAGTAGTTAAGTGAATACTTTAGAGACAGCGAGAGGTCTGTGTACAGTAGCTAGTAGATTTACCCACGGTCTGTCAAACTGTCATGTAAAATTGTAATTAATAGGAATACCAGCCAGCTTGGAATAATTTTAATTAATCTAGTGGTGGGCTTGCTTTTAATTTGCTGAAGCAACCAGTGTTATCTGCAGTTGCGGCTACCAGAGAGAAGCAGGCTCAGCAGCTGCATCAAATGTGAGAAACGTGAAAGACATTCCTTCCTGCCCTTGTTTACCATCAGGGCTAATTCTTGGCTGGAGCATTTGCTAGTGCCCGGACACCCAGGATCTGCCCGGCAAACCATGCCACAGAAAATCCCTGTGGGCAGCAGAAAATCGAATGAAGGCAATACCATTTGCATTTGCAAATATGTAATAATAACCTCTTTAAATATCTTTTAATAAAACTTTTCCTTGAAGGCAACCTCAAAATATTAGCATCTTTTTATGTCCATTTTGTTTTTTTTATTTCCCTTCTAAGAAAAGCTCCATGTTAGGGGGTTTTTCATAGCTTTTTCTTTGAAATTCCTTAAGGGAAGGTTATTAAAAATGTTTATGTCTTAGTGCAATAATGATATTAAAGCTCTGGAGATATGTCCACAGCACTGTTATAGCTGATTGGAAACTTACATGTGTTTACAAGCATCTATGTGTATAATTATATTATGACACTATTACACTGGGCTCCAGAGTCCCGGCCTGCAACCAAAACTTAGCATTTATATTTGTAAATGGCTATGTGATATTTCTTAGTAATTACTTTCTACAGGAACCAACAGTGGCTGGCCTAAATGAGTTCAGTGAGCAATGGTCATCATTCTCTATCCATTTGTATTGTGCTCATGGCAGGAGAATGGGAAGACAGCATTTAGATACAAGGAGGGTCAGCAAAAATAGTTCTCACCAAAAATGATCACAAATTCTGCTTTTTTGAACTTGTGGTATCTAATTATTTAACTCTCTGAAGACTGGACTGTATTTTTTTTTTTTGTTAAGAGTTTCACTTTTTTTCTTTTTTAACACTAATGCTCTCTTGTACGAAAACTGGACACTTAATGTTTCAGTCAGTAAACATCACGCAGAACACGTATTTCCCAATGTCACTGTGTGTTGTAGCACAAAGAAATCAGAAAGCTAATAATCATCTTCAAGAGTATTTCCATTAGTAAAAAGAGCCAAAGTTGTATTAATTGCCTGCGTGGTGTGTGCTCATGCAAGTGCCTATGGAAAGCTGGAGTTTGGTCACATTTTGTGTTGTTTCTTACCCCACCTATGCTTGAACAGTATTGAGGCAGTTATCCCTGGCTGATACAATTGTGCTTCTCTGGTCAAAGTAAAATAAATAAGATAATTTGATGACAATTAATCATGCTTCCATTAGTATTCATTCATAAACCAGGCACTGAACCAGGCCATATGGTTCCAAAGATGACCATGAATTTATCCTTGCTTTGAAGGAGTTTATTTAGTGAAGGGCAAACAATTAACAGGTAAAAAGTTATAATATAGTATTATTGGTCTTGCAGAAATGTCAATGAACTCAGAAAAAAACAGAGGGAATAACGGTATTGGTCTTACCTTTGCCTTGCCTTTTATGTTTTATTTTTTAAAAATTTTTTAAAGGTTAATTTATTTACTTTAGAGATAGAGAAGAGGGCGTGAGCTAGGGGGAAGGGCAGAGGGAGAGCGACAAGCAGACTTCACGCTGAGCGTCGAGCCTGACGCAGGGCTCCATCCCAGGACCCTGAGATCATGACCTGAGCCAAAACCAAGTCAGATGCCCAACTAACTGAGCCACTCAGGCATCTCCTTGCATTGCCTTTTAGAAACTCTCCATAAAATGTCTTCGTTTTTATTTATATTTATTGATTGATATTGCCTGACTCAAAGTCAAGTTAGAAAACACATGTGAAATTATGTGAGGGTACTGCCAGTAAACTGAGTCATCCTGGGCCACTTCTTTGCTGTATTTAACAATTCATGTGGGGAGTTTAAACCTTGCACTACCACACTTCGAGGGTTGTTGTGAGCTCTTCACAGGCAGGAGTGACTCTGCCCAGAGCTATATCGCTACAGCTTTCCGTCTGAAGAGTATGACACCTCACTGAAATCCTAGTTATCCTGCCCTTTCACCACCACCAACAGTGGCTAAATGAAAGGCAATGGCTTTTCTTTCTTTTTCTTTTGAAATCAAAGGGCTTGTTTCACCCCATTCAGGTAAGAGTCTCCAAGAATTCTGCTGATGGTGATGTCAAAATATTTTATAAAGACACCAGAAGGATTCTTCTGTATTTGCCTAACTGCAGTACCTAACCTCCTGACTTTATTGAAGGGAAAGGTACAAATGTGAAGTTTATTTCCAGCTCAGTACCAGACTGGTCTTCCTGCATTAATGCAGCACAGGGATCCTGTTTTGACATCTAAGACATTATAAAATATAGTGTTCGATTTTTGGTCCTAATAATATGAGACAGACACCAAGGAAAGGACAATTACAGAGTGGAAAGACAGATGCTACGTCGTGTTAAACTCCCGCAGTTTCAGTCTGCCCATTCATATGAAGCATGAGTAGGAATCAGTTGCCTTGTTAACAGTTTTAGCACAGGTTGGAGCTCACAGAAATAAAAATCCAATTCCAGCCAATTAATTTCCTAAAAATGAGCAACAGCAATTGAATGAAAAGAAGATGGCCTTTCAGTGATGGTGCTGGAATGACTGGATGTCCGTAAACAAGAAAGTACACATATAAATAAAAAAAATAAACTCTGATCTTAATGTCTTATTGTATCCAAAGATCAACTTAAAATGGACCACGCACTTAAAAGTAAAACCTTGTGCTATAAAATTTCCAGAAAGAAACAAGAAAAAATCTTTAGGCTCTACAATGAGGCAAAGAGTTCCTAGACTTGATGCCAAGAGCATGGTCCATAAAAAGAAAAATTGACAAACTGGACCTCATCAAAATGAACAGAAATTATTCTGTAAAAGGTCATTTAAAGGACAAAAAAAATCTCACATTATAGACTGGCAGAAAATATTTGCCCATTGTTTATCTGCTAAAGGACTAGTGTTTAGAACATATTAATAATTCTCAAATCTCAGCAGTGAAATACAAACGGACAATTAGAAAATGGGCAGAAGATATGACGAGATGTTTCAAAACAGGGGCATTACAGGTGCCAGATCAGCACGTGACAAGATACTCAGTGTCATTACTTGTTACAGAATTTAGTATGAAGACCACAATAAAATATCACTACATGCCTATCAGAATGACTAAAATAAAAAATAATGTTAACACCATACTGGAAAGGAGGTAGAGAAACTGGATCACTTACACACTGGAAAATAGTTTGACAGTTTCTTTTAAAACTGAAAAAAAAAAGGATTCAGAAACTGATAGATAAATGTTTATAGCAGCTTTATTCATAATAGCCCCAAACTGGAAACCACCTAAATGTCCTTTAGTAGGTGAATATTGAAACAAAGCACGGCGTATTCATCCCAAGGAGCGCTACACAGTAAGGGGGAAGGGAAGAACTACTGGTACTACTGATACACACAAGAACTTGCATAAACCTTGAAGAATCAGGCCAAGTAAATAATCCAGTGTGAAAGGGACAAACACTGCATGATTCCATATATATGATGTTTGTGAAATAACCTCATCACAGAAATGGAGAACGGATTAGTGGTTGCAGTGGGTTAGGGAGGGGAAGTATGGATTAAAACTATATTACAAGTATTGTAATATAGTTCAAAATCTTGTAATATAGTTCAAAATCTGGATTGTGATGGTGGTTTCACAAAACTGCACATGTGATATAACTGCATGGAACTACACACACACACACACACACACACACACACACACAAACACACACATGCACACATATGCGCGTGCACACACACAAATAAAGACCCAGATGGCTAGTGAAATCTGAAAAAGTACTATGATTTTTACCATTGTCAAAATGAAAACAAATCCAATCCTCTCCAAAAAACCATATCTTCGCTTAGTTCACTCAAAAACCTCCAAAAGAATTATGCTCCACAATTAAATAGTCAGCATCCTAAGTGCTCTCATCATCTGTCTAGCCAGCCAAAGTCTCTTCTTTGTAGTTGCTGGTCCCTCTGTCTCTTCTCCCTACCAGAATCAAACCAAACCAAACAACCAGCCACACAAAACTCTTCTTTCTCTTCCTCTTTTCCCCATCTCTACAACCATATCTCCTCTCTACAATCTCTACAACCATATCTCTCTTTGCCTTTCCCAAGTACAGGTTCCTTTCTACCCCAAAATCTTGACAATCTCTAGATCAACTCTTCCTTATGGAGATCATTTTAGCCTATTTTGGATTATTTTAATTCACTTCTCCCCTCATTGGCAGCAGTACAAAAAAGCTTCATAACTTAATAAACACAAAACCTCTCAGAGGAAAGAGAAGGATTTGAATCGTGGCAGGTCAATATTGCCCTTTCCATTAACAAATAGAGATAAAACCCATCACCCTCACAGGGGGACTATTGTGAATATTAAATAAGATGTCAACCATAAAGCACTTACTACAGTGCCTGGCACACACTGTCCAATAAATGGTAGCAGCTTGTAATAGGAGGCAACTGGCACATGGAAGAATGGTACTAGTTCTGCAATTCAACCCACCACAAATATTCATTAGGCATTAGATATAGTCTTAGTGCTTTGCTGGTACTATGAAATAGCCAAAGGGAAACCAAGTACAGAGAATAAAGAAATACATGAAAAAGTAATGTCATTAGTCTTTAAGGAAATGCTGACTAAAACCATGTGATATCACTACTTGCCTATGACTAAGATGCTGAGCAACTGGGTCTCATTCATTGCTGGTGCAAATGCAGAATGCTACGGCCAACATGGAAAAGTCTGAAAGGTTCTTATAAAGGGGAACATTCACTTACCTTGCTACTCCACTTCCAGGAAATTATCTAAGTGAAATAAAAAGTCTGTTCAAACAAAAACCTGTGTGGGAAGGTTTATAGTGGCTTTATTGCACCACATTGGAAATAACCCAAATATTCCCCAACTGGTAAAAGTATAACCATACTGGGTATGTCCATACAGTGGAGCACTACTTAGAAATACCAAGGCATGTACAACTGACTCACACAACATGATTAAAGTCCAAACACGTCATGTTGAGTTAAAAGAAACTACACACAAATGTCTCTTTCTGTCTGGTTCCATAGACACAAAACTATAGAGACAGGAAATAGGTACATGGACATTAGGAACTGCAGGTGGGAGGGGAGCTGACTGCAAAAGGTCACAGAAGAAATGTTTGGGGCAATGGAATCTTTCTATATCTTGATTATAGTGGTGATTACACAACTGTATGCATTTGTCAAAACTCACAGAAATGTAAAAAAGGGTGATTTTACCTTATGCAAATTTCATCTTAATTTTAAAAAATAGGAAAAGAAGAATTTTAGCCTAAAAGTGATTTTTAATTTGAATTCAATTAGCCAACATATATGTGACTTCTTTAAAATTGGAAGTGTTCTGTAGTTTCTAGAGTATAGATCCTTTACCTATTTGGTTAGGTCTATTCAAAGAAATGGAAGAAGACATGGAAAAATGGAAAAACATTCCATGCCCATGGATCAGAAGAATAAACATTGTTAAAGTCTCTATGATGCTCCAATCTATACTGTTAACACCACCCTAATCAAAATACCAATGGCATTTTTCAAAGTGCCAGGACAATCAATCCTAACATTTGTATGGAACAAGAAAAGACCCCAAATAGCCAAGGAAATGTTGAAAAAGAAAAACAAAGCTGGGGCATCACGTTGCCTGACTTCAAGTTATACCACAAAGCTGTGATCACCAAGACAGTATGATATTGGCACAAAAAACGGACACATAGGTCAATGGAACAGAATAGAGAGCCCAGAAATGGACCCTCAACTCTATGATCAACTATCTTTGACAAAGCAGGACAAAAATATCCAATGGAAAAAAGACAGTCTCTTCAATAAATGCTGCTGGGAAAATTGGACAGCTATATATAGAGGAATGAAATCGACCATTCTCTTATGCCATACACAAAGATAAACCAAAAATGGATGAAAGACCTCAAAGTAAGACAGGAATACATCAAAATCCTAGAGGAGAACATAGGTAGTAACCTCTTTGACTTTGACCACTTGCCTTCAGATATAACTTAAGAGATGAGACTAATAGATACACAGAAATATGAAAATTATATGTACCTATATGTAATTTGTTGCTGAATTGTGAGGCCTAGGTTGCTAATTATGGAAGATGAGGTTTATTAATTGAATTTAAAGAGACCACTAATTAATGTGGGAAGAGGATCCATTAGGCTTCAATGGGGCTTCAATGTCAAACATCAAAAGAATGGGCAGGACCTGGCTGGGCAGAGAACTGGAGAATTTTGCCCAAAGCCATGTGAGTAGAAAACATGAGGCAAGACTTAAGGAGTCTTACCAGACTGCAGCAGGGTTGGTGGTGAGAGGAATGAGAAATGTATTTGACAAAGACAGTGGAGCAAGATCCCAGAGGGTCTCATGTTTTAAATACAGCCCATGACTGGGCCAAAGTCTTTTCATTACAGTGCGTTCTTGAATGGCGAGTTGTCATATCAAAGTGGTATTTCCAGATCATTACTCTTGAAGTAGTGTCCCCTCAGAAGGAGGAAAGAGGGGATGGTCTGGCCCGGCAGGAAAGGGGAATCAGTATGCTCTTTATGCTGCAGACCTAGATTCCTCTGCAGCTTCTGAACTGAAATCTTAGCTGACTCTCTTAATAATAGATATCCTGTTAAAAATGGAACCTTTGAATGTTTGGCAAGAGGAAAGCACAGCTGCCTCTAGCAGTTTACTTCTATAGCTTCAGGGCAGGAGACATCATATATAGAAATAGCTGCTCAGGTGGCTCTTTTCTTTTAAGGATGAGGGGACTGCAGCTGTCTAGATGGCCACATGATCAAGTCGTTTCTGGTCTCATAAATAATGAACACTTGGAAATCCTACAGCAGAGAGCTGTACTTCTCCAGAGTTCAAATACATGTTGGCCCTTCTATCAAGTCACTAAGGAGGGGCATCTGAGCCTATGTTAGAAGCATGCGTATGAGTAGAGAGTACAGTTCTTTCTTTATTATTATTAAATTATTTTATTTTCTCAGTGTTCCAAGATTCATTGATTATGCCCCACACCCAGTGCTCCATGCAATTTGTGCCCTCAATACCCACCACCAGGCTCACCTATCCCCCACCTCCCTCCCTTCCAAAATCTTGTTTGTTTCTCAGAGTCCAAAGTTTCCCATGCTTCATCTCCCTGATTTACCCCAGTTTCCAATTCCTTTCCTTCTCCTAATGGCTTCCATGTTACTCCTTATGCTCCACAGGATAATTGACTTTCTCTGCTTGGCTTATTTCACTCAGCATAATCTCCTCCAATCTGGTCCATGTTGCTACAAAAGTTGGGTATTCATCCTTTCTGATGGAGGTGTAATATTCCATAGTATATATGGACCATATCTTCTTTATCCATTTGTTTGTTGAAGGGCGCCTTGGCTCTTTCCACAGTTTGGCGATGTGGCCATTGTTGCTAGGAATATAGGGGTACATATGGCCCTTCTTTTCACTCTATCTATTAGGGTAAATACCCAGTAGTGCAATTGCAGGGTCATAGCATAGCTCTATTTTTAAAATTTTTAAGGAATCTCCACACTGTTTTCCAAAGTGGCTGTACCAACTTGCATTCCCACTGACAGTGTAAGAGGGTTCCCCTTTCTCCACATCCTCTCCCAACACTTGTTGTTTCCTGTCCTGTTAATTTTAGCCATTCTGACTAGTGGAAGATGGTATCTCAATCTGGTTTTGATTTGAATTTCCCTGATAGTTAATGATGCCAAACATTTTTGTAATGTGTCTGTTAACCATTTGTACGTCTTCCATGGAGAAGTGCCTCTTCATGTCTCCTATTCATTTTTTGATGTGATCATCTTTTTTTTTTGGTTGCTGAGTTTGAGGAGTTCTTTATGGATCCTGGATATCAGACCTTTGTCTATAGTGTCTTTTGCAAATATCTTCTCCTATTCCATGGGTTGCCTCTTTGTGTTGTTGACTGTTTCCTTTGCTGTGCAGAAGCTTTTTATTTTGATCAACACCCAAAAGTTTCTTTTTGTTTTTGTTTCCTTTGCCTTTGGAGACGTGTCTTGAAAGAAGTTGCTGTGGCCGATGTCAAAGAGGTTACTGCCTATGTTCTCCTCTAAGATTTTGATGGATTCCTGCCTCACGTTGAGGTCTTTCATCCATTTCAAGTTTATCTTCATGTGCGGTGTAAGAGAATCATTGAGTTTCATTCTTCTATACGGAGCTGTCCAATTTTCCCAGCACTGTTTATTGAAGAGATTATCTTTTTTCCCACTGGATATTTTTCCTGCTTTGTTGTAGGTTATTTGACCATACAGTTGCGGGTCCATATGTGTCTGTTTTTGTGCCAGTACCATGCTGTCTTGGTGATCACACCTTTGTAATAAAGCTTGAAATCAGGCAATGTGATGCCCCCAGTTTTGTTTTTCTTTTTCAACATTTCCTTAGCAATTTGGGTCTTTTTTGGTTCCATATAAATTTTAGGGTTGTTTGTTCCAGCACTTTGAAAAATGTTGGTGGAATTTTGATTGGGATGGCAATGAAAGTATAGATTGCTCTGGGAGCATAGACATTTTAGCAATGTTTATTCTTCCTATCCATGAGCATCGAATGCTCTTCCATCTTTTTGTGTCTTCTTCAATTTCTTTCATGAGTGTTCTGTGGTTCCTCGAGTACAGATCTTTAACTTCTTTGTTTAGGTTTATTCCTATGTATCTATGGTCTTTGGTGCTATAGTAAATGAAATCAAGCCTCCGATTTCCCTTTCTATATTTTCATTGTTACTGTATAAGAACACAACTGATTCATGTGCATTGATTTTGTATCCTGCCACATTACTGAATTATTGTATGAGTTCCAGTAGTTTGTGGGTAGAGTCTTTTGGGTTTGCCATATAAGTATCATGTCATCAGCGAAGAGAGAGAATTTGACTTCTTCTTTGCCAATTTGTATAGGTTTTATTTCTTTTTGTTGTCTGATTGCCATTGCCAGGACTTTGAACACTATGTTGAACAATAGTGGTGAGAGCGGGCATCCTTGTCTTATTCCTGATCTCAATGGGAAGGTTGTCAGTTTTTTCCCCATTGAGAATGGTATCTGCTGTAGGTTTTTGTAGATAGATTTTATGAGGTTGAGAAATGTTCCTTCTATCCCTATACTTTGAAGAGTTTTAATTAGGAATGGATGCTGTATTTTGTCAAATGCATTTTCTGCATCAATTAAGAGGACCATGTGGTCCTTCTTTCTTCTCTTATTGATTTGTTCTATCACATTGA
This sequence comes from Spilogale gracilis, assembly GCA_004023965.1. Classification (NCBI taxonomy): domain Eukaryota; kingdom Metazoa; phylum Chordata; class Mammalia; order Carnivora; family Mephitidae; genus Spilogale; species Spilogale gracilis. The sequence continues at coordinate 171,657 of PITA01001049.1, read as the reverse complement.
TTGATTTGCAAATGTTGAACCATTCTTGCATTCCAGGGATAAATCCCACCTAGTCATGGTAGGTAATCATCTTAATGTACTGTAGGATCCTGTTAGCTAGGATCTTGTTGAGAATCTTGGCATCCATGTTCATCAGGGATATTGGTCTGAAATTCTCCTTTTTGATGGGGTCTTTGCCTGATTTGGGGATTAAAGTAATGCTGGCTTCATAGAAAGAGTCTGGAAATTTTCCTTCTGTTACTATTTTTTGAAACAGCTTCAGGAGAATAGGTGTTATTTCTTCTTTGAATGGTAGAATTCCCCAGGAAATCGGTCAGGTCCTGGGCTCTTGTTTTGGGGGAGGTTTTTGATCACTGCTTCAATCCTGTTACTAGATATTAGTCTATTCAGGTTGTCAATTTCTTCCTGTTTCAGTCTTGGAAGTTTCCAGGAATGCATCCAAATCTTCTAGGTTGTTTAACTTATTGGCATATAACTGTTGATAATAATTTCTGATGATTGTTTCTATTTCCTTGGTGTTAGTCGTGATCTCTCCCCTTTCATTCATAATTTTATTAATTTGTGTCCTCTCCCTTTTATTTTGCATTAGTTTGGCCAATGGTTTATAGATTTTCTTAATTATTTCAAAGAACCAGCTTCTAGTATCATTGATGTGCTCTACTATATCTCTAGTATCTAATTCATTGATCTCTGCTCTAATCTTATTTCCCTTCTCGTGTGTGGGGTTGGCTTAATTTGTTGTTGATTTTCCAGTTCTTTAAGGTGTAAAGAGAGTTGATGTATTCGAGATTTTTCAATTTTTTTGAGTGAGGCTTGAATGGCTATGTATTTCCCCCTTAGGATCGCCTTGGACAGATCCCATATGTTTTGGATTGATGTATCTTCATTCTTATTGGTTTCCATGAAATGTTTAAGTTATTCTTTGATTTCCTGGTTGATCCAAACATTCTTGAGGAGGATAGTCTTTAGTTTCCAAGTGTTTGAATTCCTTCTGAACTTTTTCTTGTGGTTGAGTTCCAGTTTCAAGGCATTGCAGTCAGAGAATATGCAGGGAATAATCTCAGTCTTTTGGTATCAGTTGAACCCTGATTTGTGACCCAATATGTGGTCTATTCTGGAGAAAGTTCCATGTGTACTCGAGAAGAATGAGTATTCTGGTCTTTTAGGGTGAAGTGTTCTGAATATATCTATGAGATCCATCAGGACCAATGTGTCATTCAAAGCTCTTGCTTCTTTGTTGATTTTCTGTTTAGATGATCTGTCCATTGTTGAGAGTGGTGTGTTAAGATCTCCTACAATTAATGTAATTAATGTATTCATATTGATATGACTCTTTATTTTGCTTAACAGTTGGCTAATGTAGTTGGCTGCTCCCATGTTGGGGGTATAAATATTTACAATTGTTAGATCTTCTTGGTGTATGGACCCATTAAGAATGATGTAGTGTCCTTCTGTGTCTCTGTCCACAGTCTTTAGATTAAAATCCAATTTGTCTGATATGAGAATTGCTACCCTGGCTTTCTTTTGAGGTACACTGGCATGAAAGATGGTCCTCCATCCTCTCGCTTTCAGTCTGGAAGTGTCTTTAGACTCAAAATATGTCTCTTGTAGAAAGCATATGGATGGTCTTGTCATTTAATGCAGTCTGCAATTCTGTGCCATTTATTGGAGCATGTAGGTCATTCACATTGAGAGCGATTATTGATAGGTACATTTTTATTGACATCATGTTGCCTGTGAATTCCTTGTTTATATAGATTACCTCTGTAAATTTTTGCTCTGTGTCACTCTTGGGTTCATTCCTCTTTTATAGAACCCCCTTAATATTTCTTGTAGTGATGGCTTGGTGGTCGCATAATCTTTTAGACTTTGCAGATCCTGGAAGCTCTTTCTCTCTCCTTCCATTTTGAAAGTCAACTTTGCTGGTACATTATCCTTGGTTGCATATTTTTTTCATTTAATTTCCTGAATATATCTTGCCAGCCCTTTCTGGCTTGCCAGGTTTCTGTGGACAGGTTATTCTGATGGTCCTCCCTCTGTATGTAAGGGATCTCTTCCCCCTAGCTGCCCTTAAGACATATTCTTTTAATTTATGATTTGTGAATTTCACAATTATGTGTCTGGCTGTTTTCTACCCTTGTTGATCTTGGGTGGTGTCCTCTCTGCCTCTAGGACACGAACACTTGTTTCATTCCCCAGATTAGGGAAATTTTCATCTAGGATTTGTTCGACCATATCTTCTAGCCTTCTCTCTTTCTCAGCTCCCTCAGGGATTCCAATAATTCTGATACTGGAGCATTTCATGGTGTTATTTATTTCCCTAATTCTATTTTCATCAGATTTTAGCTGTTTGTTCCAAGACTTCTCCTGCTCCTCCTCCTCAATCAATCTGTCTTCTAGATCATTAGTGCGATCTTCAACTTCACTTACCCTAGCTGTTAGAGTCTTTAGATTAGATTAGATCTCATTGATAGCATTTTTAACCTCTGCCAGGTCAGCTTTCACTTACACCCTTAGAGCTTCTATCTTGCCACTAATTGTCTTTTCCAACTTAGCCATTGCTTGGATGATTACTACCCTGAATTCCATTTCTCTCACATAGTTTATGTCCATATCCAGTAGTTCTGTGACAGGGGTTGCGGCCTCTGAGTTTTTCTTCTGTTGACTGTTTCTCCTCCAAGTCATATCGGTGAGGGGTGGTTGAGGGGATGTATAGCTGAATATATCAACCATGACCCAGGTGAGTTGCCTGTTGGAAGGTTTTGGAGCAATCAGAAGTCACCACCAAAAAGGAAAAAGAAAGAAAAAAGGGAAAAAAAAAAAAGAGAGAAAAAAGCAAGTAAAAAAGCCAGCCAAAATGGGCCTCAATGGTAGGATTTATATGGCAGAAAAATAAAAAAGAGGAGAGTACGGTTCTAAATCCTTGCTTTGGGAATTATTTGTGTTCAAGAATGCCTCAGTTGTTTCTTCTGTGATTTTAGCAAATAATCTTTATTTAGAAAGATGTTATAGTTAAGTGACAAAAGCTCAAGAACGTGGATTTCTTTTCTAGTTCAGTGTAAAATCCTGGAGAACATATTCACTAATCATTGGCATAAAATTTTACCCAGAATCTTCACAGAAACAAGGGAGCCTTAATTGCATGGTAGATTATCATTTAAATACACCCTAATTATTGAAAGTAAAGATGTCAAGATCAACATTCAAAGCACATTGATGTTAAAGTAGGTGTGTCCCCGAGCCTTCCAGAAATCTCTTAATTATTCCTGGGATATGCTGTATTAAGAGAATGTCAAATGTCTTGCTGAGCAGCAGATAGATTAACCCTAAAATGCAGCTTCAAGTAACAATGAGGATAATATCAAATGCCCTTCATCGGAGAATCCTAGAGGCCTTTACAAATGGCATAACACTAATTTGAACATCACTCTAGAGAAGCATCAAATTAATTTCCATTTCAGAAATGGAACCCTTGAGAAAGAAGCATGTCCATGATCACAATTAAACCTACTTTTTAGCATACTTAAGGCCAGTTCCCTTCAGCCATCTGTTCTGACAGCTTATTTTAGGCCCTGGAAATAAAGAGAGAGAGCATGAAGATGTCAGAATGGAAAACAAACTACATTCATTCAACAGTTCTGGGCTCATTTAGATATGAAGTCAAATGATACAGGATTATAGTTCTGAGGGTGCTTACAATATATCTGGGGTGTAACAACATGTAGGGAAAAATATGGTGAGTGCTATGGTAAAAGTGTGATTGAAGTTTGGTGGAAACATATGAAAAGAAAGGAATCAAGCTAGGGAACAGAGAAAAGTTCACTTAGGAAGGGATGCTTCAGCTGAGCTTTAAAGAATTGAAGGAGCTATCTTAAAGCAAAAAAGCAATAAAAAGGATTCTCTCAACAACAAACAGCATAGTCAAAGAATGAAGCATTATAATTGCCAGGAGCTAGAATACTAGTCTGTGTAGTTGAGTTGCAGGGGCAGTGATGGGGGGAAGCACGCCATGACTTAGTATGTGATTTATGTGCTAAACTAAGAAGCTTACAATGTGTATCAAATGCTAGCCAAGGGAACAGTTGGATGGTCAGTGCCCGTATTCAGAGGAGATACATAGCTCCATCTGCATCATGATACTGATATAAAAGTTGTAAATGTAATTTACAAGACCCCCAACGGGGAGAAACACAACCTCCTCATGAGCTCCTATTTACAATTCATGCTCATGTGTGCTTGACAAGATGCCAGTCAGTTATTTTGCCCAGGAGGAAAAGAAAACAAAGTTGGGGCACAAATAGCACTTCTCTCCCTGGAGTTAGGCAAAAGATCAGTCAGGCATAGTATGATCAAAAGAAAGGCAAGACATTTCTGGGAAAACATAAACAAAGAGGAGTGATTAATTGGACATAAGGGGCTAAATAAAAAATTAGTGACTGAAATTCTGATTTGAAATCACTGGGCTTTCTGAGCTGAAATTTTCAGTGAACTGTGAAGATAATAAAATGAGCGAAGACAGAATACTTAGGTACTAAAGAGGTCACTCCACAGACAAGCTCAGTTTGTGATGATGATGTGGCTCAAAGTCAGAGTCCTAGGAGTCTCCAAGGGGCTGGTCTCTGGCCATTATTTGTTTTCCAGGGACTCTAATTTCGAGCTCAAGGTTGCTTCAATACGTAATCAAAAATGCTCTTTCCAGAGGAATAGTTTTTACAGACAACTGCTGGAAAGTGAGATGGGGTGTCCTTTCCTCTTGAATAAATCCAGGCTGAGTGTGACAGTCCCATTTTGCTCTACTGCTGTCTTCCTTGTGTTACTTCCATGAAATTTGCTCAGACTTTAGAGTACATTATCATTTTAATAAAAAGGAGCTCCGTAACATTCATCTTTGCATTTACCGTCAGGATGCTTTGCAGATTGTGTTCTCTGGGAAACATGCTGAGAAAGAATCAGGACTGCAACATTTTATTGGGGATAGCATCAATGACAGAAAAGAGCACAATCCAGAGTATGGCACATGGGGCTGACAGGTCCTCATGTAGACTTGACCAAGTCTTTGTCAGCCCAGGAAGAGCCCCAGAGCAAACAAAGATGGTGTGTGTGATGAAGAAGTCCTGCGGGGGGTGGGGGGGTGGGGGGGTGGAAATGGCCCAGCCCCTGTACCATTAATCTGCTGTCATTGCCTGGAGGCCACCTAGAGAAGAGTGTGACCTCAGCTTGAAAGCCCATACAGACCCCAGACGACCACAGAGGCTTGAAAACTCATTACGCAATTCTCTTTTTATGAGGCCCTGGGAGAAATAGCTCTCAGTATAGCAAGACTAGCTGCATAACCTGCACAAAGGATATGCTCCTCACTTTTGGACACTATTACCTATATTATCTGTCTAAACTGACTTGCAGGATCCCATTATGGATCATATTACAAAATAGACTATATTGAATTTTCAGCTGGGTCCGTCCTCCTCTGATCCAATTCAAAAATAGGAAAGAATTATCAGTAAACTACTGAAAATACAGACATAGATACAAAGATAGATAGATAGATAGATACATAGATAGATAGATGATAGATAGATAGATAGATAGATAGATAGATAGATAGATAGAGTCCATACTCTAGAAATAGCAAAATTTTAAGTCTATTCATTAGTGGAGTTTATTGATCTGTAGTCCTAAAAATTTATTTACTAACACTTACTTAACCCTCTCGTTGGCTATCAAAAACTTAAAGGAGAAATAAAATTCTGGAGGCTCCTCACTTTCCCCCCTTTCCTGCTAGTAGTTTATTAGTAGCAAGGAAATGATCACTCCTGGATTCACTTCTGCCAGAAAGACCAGTACGTGAAGACTATTTGGCGGTCACTTGCCTTGGTTGTTAGTGTCTGAGGTCTTGTAATTATTGGGATCTGGGCATTAGGATGGCACATCTTGCCCTCTTGATGAAGGACAGGATTGGTAATGAGGGTGATGTATGGACAAGTGTTATGGAAGGCCCACCCTAGGACAAAGTGGCAATGACCACGATGGGCCTGTCATAGGAATTGAAGAGGATGAATTGGCTCCCTGGCTGACATGTGTGTCATGGCCAGGGAAGGGGATGCTTCTTGCCAATGGAGAAACTATGTACGTAAAGAGTATTCCTCAAAGGCAAAAGAAGAGAACCAAAGAAAATGGTAGGAAGTGCTTCATTTGATTACTACAACAGGGCAAGCTCCATAAAGTGAAGGATCTAGTACAAAATGAAAACGCAGAACTCTTGTTCAAAATTAAGAACTTCAAGACAGTGGCAGCACAGCATTAAAGGAAGGAAAGGGTCACTGTGTGATTGCATAGGTGACCTGTCCATGAAGCCGGCCCTGGATACAGATTCAAAAGGTAAGAGAGATGCAACACTTTTCCCCCAGATCACCAATTAACACCTCACCTGTACACCTGAGAAAGTTCTGTTCCTATGACTCTGCCTTTAGCCTGGTCTGATGTGTTAGCCCTTTGGGCTCTGGGGAAGGGAGACTGCCAATGAATGCAGCAGTTATAAAATTCCCATTCAGGCCCAACTTTTTACCAGGGGAGAAGTTGAGGGAGCACATTCTACATTCAAATATTCTGTACCCTCAGTGGAATAGATGTTGGACCATGTCTTACACTATACATCAAGGTTGTTGGCTCATAATAGACCGAGAACAGCTAACCTCTTTCTTATCAGGGAACTTCATGGGATTAAGACTTCCTGGCTAGCAAAAGGATGTCAATCCTTTTGATAATATCATTGCTGCTGCTGTTAATGTTACACAGGCTGCAAGAACAGCTAAGGTGTTTGCCGAATGGCCTTGTACAGCCGGATCAGAGGAGGGACAGCACCTCCTCAAAGGGAGTTTAAGTAGAAATGAAGAACCCCAAGTCTACTGAGTCAGAATGGTGTTGGGGGATAGCAGGGAGGTGTGGACAAGTCTATATTAAAAAGGAAAAGAACATCCCAAGGTGATCTCATGGTCTCCTGGTTAAGAACTACCGTTCTACTGGGGCACCTACCTGGGTGGCGTAGTAGGTTAAGTGGCTAACTCTTGGTTTTGGCTCAGGTCATGATCTCAGGGTCCTGGGATTGAGCCCGGCATTGGGCTCCCTGCTCAGCATGCAGTCTGCTTGAGATTCTCTCTCCCTCTCCCTGTATCCCTCCCCCTGCATGCTCTCTCTCTAGAATAAATACATAAATCTTTAAAAAAAAGGAACTACTGCTCTACTTGAAATTCCTCTTTTTACCCCCAGATGAGGGGTAAAACTAGAGAGACAGGTGCAGTGACAAACTCACGTTCATATGGATATTTAGAGAGAGCTGGACCCAAAACTCAAGTACACTATGACCCTGACAGAGCTCTTTGCACTGTGGATCTTGTGCATTTTGGCTCAGATGTGTCAAAGCTACTGGGCTTTGACTATTTCAGTGTAAGGTTCAAATGACCTTAGGTATTGAGGATTAGGCCCTGTGACCAAAACAAAGTTTGCTGAAATGTACTTTGGTGTTAAACTGAATATACCATTTGTGTTGGATGGAGAAACTTAGAACGTGGGCTCATGAATATTCTACATGTGTATAACCTTAAGGCAGGTTAGAATATAATCTCTGATTCTGTTAAAAGAATTGCAGTGGTCCCATGTAAGCAGCCTAGTTCACTACAGACAATGGAAATTAAAAAAACAAACTTAGAAGACAAATTTCCAACCTAACTTTCATAGTGTACTGTTCTGTTATGTAATTTAATAAAATGTATCTATGCGCCAGTTACCCGGTGAACTTCTAAAAAATTGAAATACCTCTTAGCTGATAACTTATTTTTACGGCTTGTTATGGGCTGTCTTCCCACTCTCCCTGAGTCACACGATAAATTAACATCACAACTCAGGCCCAGTTACCGTGAACTGAAGTCAGAGCTTGACAGATTCCTTCACCTGGAAACATGGAAGGGGAGAGTGTTTTCCTTGTAAACAAACCTGGATTATACTTTACACAAGGGTCATTTTTCCATGAAAGTAAAGAAAAATATCCAGCTATAATGGTCCAACATCTAAAACATCTTGGCTTAAGTGAAAAGAGCCTGACAAACTGATAGACCTCACTAACGAAATGCATCTCTAAGGAGTCAGGGGTGTGACTGAGAGGAGCTTCATGAAGAATCCTCACAGCGATTTGGAGATATTTTTAAAAATTAAATTGCTTTCCCCGCATGAGGATCCCCAGAGGAGAAGGCCGGACTGAATGCATCCATTCTCAGAGCTTTGGATTTCACAGCGGCCCTGGCTGCTGCCTGTCTCTCCAGAGGCCACGACAGGGAGCCACCCAGCCCAGCCTGGGAGGTGACCCTGGGGGGCGAGGGGATGAGCAAAAGTTATCAGCCGACATCTTAAAGATACCAGGAGTTTAGGGACCTCTCTCGTTTCAGGCATTTTTCTCAAGTAAATACTTAACACTGGCCTCACACCATTCTTATTTCAGCTTCCATTTTGAGACTGGGCTTTCCTTCAGGAGAGCACTGTGGGAGCCATCGTGTTTCCATGTTTGAATCACTTTTCTTCTGCTTTGCTTTCTTCCTTCTGATGTTTCTTCAATTTAGCACGATTACCACGACTCAGTTCTTTCATCTTTCAGGCATACATGTTGTGGCTTTTACACTTCTTGTCCTCGGAGAATAAATGTGGGAAATGGGGAGAATAGTTTCCAGGCATGAATGTGAAGTATATTAGGTATAAAATTCCACTGGAAAACGTGAACTCGTCATAACCGTGAGGGTGATGGACAGTTACACTCGTGGGGTCACAGACGCGGCTGTGGACCAGGATGTGCACCTGGGCCCGCTGCCCTCGACATGTTCTTCTGAACGTGAACAATTCACGATGACCCAGGGGAGCTTTCTAAATCACTGGAATCCACGACAGACTTTGCCATCACACTCTAACTGATATCATCACCAGTTCCACATGTTTATATTTACTTTCTGGATGCGATGATGGAATTGAGAGGGAAAAGCCTCCAGGGGGAGAAAACTTTAGCCTCACTTGGGACCAGAGATGATTTCAAACCATTAACAACACAAGGTGGGGAACAAAGAAAAGCTTGAATAAAGCAGAAAAATAATAAATTTTCCGATTTGTTTGTGTCAGAACTTGAAAAGCCATTAAGAGTCAGTGGGTGGATGAATCTTGACAACATGCTAAATAAAAAAAGTCACACACAAAAAGTCATATATTGTATGGTCTGCACACATGAAATATTCAGACTAGGTAAATGCATGGAGACAGAGAGCAGGTTGGTGGCTGCCAGGAGCTGAGGGAGGCAGCAATGGGGAGTAACTGCTTGGTGAGCATGGGATTCCTTTGGGGTGATAAACATGTTTGGGAGCTAGAGGCAGAGGCTTATGGCTAATTTGTATTAGAAGAATTTCACTTTGCTAAAAATACTGCTACAAAATTAAAGGGAAACCCGTTGTAATAATTTTTCTGTAATACTGAAGCTAGTCTAAGAAAAAGTTTATTTAAAAAGATTTTTTTAAGATGGTATTTATTTGAGAGAGAGAGAGAGAGAGAGAGAGAGAGAGAGCCAGCACCAGACACCCTGAAAGTTTATTTTTTAAAAACTGATTTAGTGGGGAGAAGAATGAGCTTTTACCCTGTTTGCTTTCTTAAGGATAACCATTCATATATTGGTTCTTTTTCTCTATCAAGTCATAGTTTTTTAAATGAAGTAATAAGCAATTATTAAGGGCATTAGCCCCTTTCCTCTCATATATGTTAATGTTCATATGTAGTCAAATTTATTAGGCTCTTTCTATGTCTCGGTTGGTCACCCTTATGCTTCATTAATGTCTGGGTTCTCTTTCCTACTTGGAAAGATTTTTCTTACTCCATCATTTGCCAAGTTTGTTGTTGATGATTTCCCCCGCTAAGGTTTTACTTTTTTCTTACTTATTTTTTTTTTTCCTAACTACAAGTGGCTAGTCTCTCTGATGATGTATGGTAATGTGCATCAATGAGTTGCCATTGGTTTTATGGGAAGCTGAGTAATAAAATATGGCATTGAGTTGAGAAACTTAGGGATGGAGGGAAGAAGAGTCAGAAGAAACAGTGCATGCACTAACTTCCTCATCTTTAATAGAAATCCGGCATTAGACACTATTTTAAAAAAGTCAGCAGGTAGCAGATGTTTAAATAGGTTATGTAACAGTATGAAGGCAGTAGTGTGTTGGAGCCCTCCTCTTTCCTGACCTCTGAACTAGTTCATAAGAGATGATTGTTAAATATTCAGGACATTTGCAAGCTGCTTGTTAAACCCATTATTAAACATTAAAGTACATAAATCTATAATTAAATTAAAGCAAAAAAGTATAAAATACTCAAAAGTCATAATTTTAAAATTATTTTTCTGTAGCTTTACTATATTCTTTGTTCTTGAGGCTGCTTATGTCATTGTAATTATATGACAGAAATCCTATTAAGAGTGTGCCAATGCCTATCTCCTCCCTCCTCCTCTATATTCTGAGAAGAGAGGCAGGTAGCCTGATGTCAGGCCCAGTGCAAGCAGCAACACTGCAGAAACTCAGCAATTTGGCAAAACAGGGTTTGGCGCTGCTCCTTTAACTTCAGAAAGTAATGAAGAAAATATCAGTAGTACACATTGAGATTAAAAGTGTGTTGTGTCTGTATCCATTGTGAATAGCACAAAAATAATTAAGAAAACATTCATCTAGGATATGAGAACTATTATCTGATATAGTGAATAATTCACATCATGGACAAACTAGGGAAGTTTTGTTTCGCTCATTAACACAAATAGAAATATCAACCCCCTTTCTTGTTGGAACCACACTTGGACAGCCAGTTAGCAGCATGCTAGCGTGTAAAAATAACTGCTAGAAAAAACTGAGATGACAATATAATGAACCCAAATCCTGAGGCTAAGGGGAAAGAAACATGGTAAGCAATTACAAATGGCAAACAAAAAAATCAATTATAAAAATGACATGGCAAATGTAATTTAATTTCCTCACCTACAGTGAAGAGTCTATAGGTATGGTTTAAGCTTAGCACAACTAGAAGTAGACTAGTAATTATATTATTAAAATATGTAATGTGACCAAGAAGAAAAACTAAAAAGGTTTATAGATACATACTCAAATCTACATACTCAATGGTTTTCTTGACTCCCAATGGTGATTTCTACTAAATAACTCAAAATTTATTCAGTTTCCATGCTCCATATTCTACTCTGCAATTTACCTTTATGAGATATTTAAAATACTTGCTTGTATGACTAATGAGCATCTTTTTAAAAATTACTCAATAACTTTCAAGAAGGAGGGATTCAGGTCTTTTTTTTTTAATGTAATATTCAGTGATTCATTAGTTGTGCATAATACCCAGTGCTCATCATATCACGTGCCCTCCTTAATGCCCATCCCCAGTTACTCCGTTCTCTCTACCCACCTCCCTTTCTGCAACCCTCAGTTGCTGGTTTTGGTTACCACTGTCACAAACATGGAGCACAGTGTCTGAGGCAGAGCAGCTTCTCAGTGATGATCAGTAGCGAGCCCCAGCCCCTGCCCTCGAGGATCTCTCGGAAGTAGAGGGAAGGCTACCCGTAAATGCAACAAAATGAAAGGAGCCTGTTTAGGCTGAAAGAAGTGCAAAAGGATTACTGTATGGTACTGAGAGGAAAGCTTCATTAAGGAGGTAACATCTGAGTTGAACCTTGAAGAATCTGGCAGTTGGCCTGGCTAACAGGGAAGAGACATTTTAAGAGAAATGACAGAGCCAGCAGAGAGAGAGAGGGTTAGTGAAAAAGAGCCCACGTCATGAAAACAACCACGGACTATTCTAAAGGTATACAGTTCATTCAGTAAATCACGAGAAAATGGTGAAATCAGACTCCTTTTTGATTATTGTGGTAAGAACATTCAACATGAGATCCACTCTGTGAACATATTTTTAGTGTACGATACAGTATTGTTTAAGTATAGGCATGATGTTGAAGAGCAGATGCTCTAGAACATAGCCATTTTGCACAACTGCAACTTTATACTTGTTGAATAGCAACTCCCCATTTCCCCCTCCCCCCAGCCCCTTGCAAGCACTAGTCTCTCTGCTTCTCTGAGTTGGACTATTTTAAGCATCTCCTATAAGTGGGATCATGCAGTATTTGTCTTCCTGAGCCTGGCTTATTTCACTCAACACACCATCCTCCAGGTTCATCCATGCTACTGCATATGGCAGGATTTCCTTCTTTCTTAAGCTGGAAGGATATTCCCTATATGTAATGCCCATCATATATGTATATACCACATTTTCTTTAACCACGTATCCACTGATGGAGTTTTCTATTGTTTCTGCATCTTGGCCATTGTGAATAATGTTGCAATAAACATGGGAGCTCAAATATCTCCTCACACCTGTTAGGATGGCTATATAAAAAGAAAAGTGTTTGCAAGGATGCAAAGAAACTGGAATGCTGTACACTGTGGGTGGGAAAGTAGGACAGCACAGCTACAGAAACTGGAATGCTGTACACTGTGGGTGGGAAAGTAGGACAGCACAGCTACTATGGAGGTTCCTCAAAAAAGTAATATAGAACTACCACATGTTCCAGCATTCCCGCTTCCAGGTATTTATAGAGAAGAATTGAGATGAGCTTTTTTCTTGAAGCATCTTCTGGAGACAGTGAGGAAGAAGGAGACAGGAAGGCTGAAGGATGAGTTTGGTGAGAGCTACCCTATATTATTTGCTTCTTATAGTTGTAGTTTCTTATGCCATGTAATCTAGAGAATGAAAAACACTGCATGATTGCATCTATCAGTAGGTTTATCTGGGTGCTCCTTTGGTTTAATAGAAAACCATAGCTAAAATATAGAAGTAAGCAAGATGTGGACCCTGAGTCTGGCTTCCCCTAGTGGTATCTTCTCCAATATGAAATTGGTTTTGTTTTGTTTTGAAATTGGTTTTTCACTGTTCCCCTGAACATCTCCTTTTTCAAATCCTGGCTCGTGAGATGACTGGGTGACTCAGTTTGGTTCAGGTCATGATCCCAGGGTCTTGGGATCAAGTCCAGAATCTGGCTCCCTGCTCAGCGGGAAGCCTGCTTCTCCCTGTGCCTGCCATTTCCCTTGCTTGTGATCTCTCACTCTCTCTGACAGATGAATAAATAAAATCTTAAAAAAAAAAACCTGCTCCTCTAGGAAAACTTAAATGTTCTTCAATAATCTCACTCAATTTTAATCACATGCATTCTATGAACACAAAATTTTCACAAGGTCATGATCAATTCTCCAGGCCCATGACTTCCCTCTGGACTTTCATACCTGAGGATAAAGTTTTAATTTCTTTCATAGTTCACTTACAGTATACAATAAGATGTATAGCACAAAGTAAATCTTGCTGTTTTAAATCACTATTTATAATAACACATGACAAACGAGCATTAAAATATGTCACTACAGAGGATAGAAAGAAATAGGACAAAAGAGAGAATCATGAGAGGAAAAAGATAAGATCCTTTTCTTTAATTACATGAGAAGTAAATCAAAGCATCTGTAACCCTGCTTTCAAAGAATAAAAAAAAAATGAACATCCTATAACATTTAAGGAGTGATCCTGTATTTGATTTAAACACTGTTTTCCCCCCACCCAAAGGTAGAAAAAGATCCAGAAACTTGAAATTATACAGCTCTGATGGAAAATTTGATTTAAAAAGGTGATAACTCTTTCTTACAACATGAACTATGCATTTTAATGGCCATTTGATGGTATTTTGTTGTTTAAGAAAATTATGAAAATTTCAAAATACTGGTGTATGTATAGTAAAAAATTCAAAAGTATCATTTGGGTTAAGTTGGGTGGCTGAGATATCTATAACACTTATAAATGGCTAGAACGGGGCCAAAGCAACTACTAGTACCTAGCGTCATTCACCAAATTCTTATGCAATCACGGTTCTGTTTAACTTCCTCTTGTCTTGGAAACACAGTATAATCATAGCAGCTCCTGAGGTCTCATTTCTGGAGATTCATGCCCGACCTCATGCTAGGCTCTTGGTATCTTAACCTCATCTGTCTTAGGCTAACATTTTTATTTTCCTCTTTTCCATTGCCCTCCTTAGGGAGAAAAAATAATGTTAAAAGAGAAGTTGCTGTCAGGCAAACAGGATAGAAGCAGCACAGACAAATGACCCATTAGGGTGTGTGACCCGCTGGTCTGTGCTGGGACTGGAGCTGGGACCTGTGGGCTGTGAGGCTGCCTTTGGGGACACAGAAATTGGGATGGCAATGTAAAGCTAGCATGAGTCTTCCATTAAGAAAATTGCTCTTTTAGGCATTTATGTACTTTTAGAAGTTTTGATGTTTATTTTTTTCTTTGCTTTTTAAGGTGAGATCTCCCTTTTGGGCTATAGGCATTTTACTGTTTAATCATTGGCTTTTCTCTGTAATTCGCCTCCTTTATCTATCTCCAGCAATGTCTGCTGATAAAAACAGCCTTTCCAGCAATTTTCAGAGGTCAAATAGTAAGAAGAGATTTTTTTTTTTAATAAAGGGAAAATGTTAAAATGGAGAAAGAGATAGAAAAAAAGATGTTGGGGAAGGGCCATGCATCCCTCTTGCCCATTACATTTAATGCATTCTTCCTCCGGTGAAACATGGCTTCTGTCAGCATGGACTATATGCAGAGCATTTATAATCATTAAGATTTCCCTCCATAAGAATGCCCTCCTTGCAAAATGAGGCATAGCACAAATAGATGAGAATCATTCTCAATGGAGAGTGGAAAATGCTCTACTGTATCATAACATGTGCATACACAGATCTTTTCTTTTAAATATGGAAGTTAACATTGGGAAGATGAGAGTTCACTTCCTTGGTGCACTAACTCCAGTGTCCTTGACTCTCCCACCTTCACACTCTCTCTTCCCCGTGCTTTCCCTCACCTCCTCTCCCGTTTGTGGTCATTACCTTCATTGACTTGTATACAACTCCCCTGCTCCTCTCTTGTTATGCCATACACAGTTACACAATCCCCAAACAATGATTAAATTATGACTTCCACCTATGCCAGATAGAACTCTAGGGAAAAAAACCCAATAATTGCATGAAGTCTTCTTTAATTTCATGACCACTATACTCCTGCGAGTCATCTCTACTGTCATCTGGCAGTCCTACTGTACACATCTAGTCCATTCATTCTTCTCCCCTTGATGGCTATTGCATGGGTTTTCCTTCTGAAGCTTCTATACACTTTCATCTTAGCTTTTTTACTTCACCAAACGAAAAAAAGGAATAAGAAATATTCCAAATCTTTCATCACAATATTCATTAATCGACCTATATGTGAACCCATAGACTTTGCTGCCTCTCCTATCACTTTGGATCAACACTCCTTACTTCCACATAAAGCAATGCATCCAGGGCACCTGCATGGCTTAGGTGATTGAGTGTCCAATGACTCTTGATTTCGGTTCAGGTCATGATCTAAAGGGTCATGAGATCGAGCCCCACAGTGGGCTCTGTGCACAGCAGCATGTCTACTTGAGATTCGCTCCATCTGATCCATGCCCCCCAACCCCACTCATGCTCTCTCTCTCTCTCAAATAAGTAAATAAAGCATCTACTTGTACACTATATTATATAATTTCTCGCACAGTCAGGGTCAATTCTCTAGAAATTATTCTTTCTTTCTCATACATCATCATTTATTTTTCTCTCTACTGATTCATTCCAAAAAAAGTAGTGCTATTTCAACCAACTTTAAAAATTGTAAAGTTTTTTGTTTGTTTGTTTTCTACCCTTTTCCTCTCTAGTTATCTAGCATCTTTTTCCTGATTTCCTGTTAAGCAGAACTTTCCACTTTCTATCCAATTTCTCTCCTCCTGTTGTTTCATACCCGTCAGGCCCACAATTTCATTGCACACCTCCAACAGAAACATTCATCCTTTCAGGGTGACTTCCTTTTACTCTTACTTAACTGGCTGTAGCCTTCTCTTCTGGTTTTTCTCATTACCAAATTATTAATCTTGGAGAGCACAGTGATTTCTCTTTAACCACCACCCTTTCCTTACCTACATAACTCTTGGTGTTCTTATTTGAATGCATAATTTTAAATACCAGTTTCACAGTAATAACACCCAAGTATGTATCACTAGTCTGGACTTTTTCTTAAAAATACAGAGTTTAATATGCAGTTGTAAACTCACCTTTCCAAGCTGAGTATTTCTTTTGAGTCTCAAGCTTCATGAGTCTGAAACTAAACTTCTGATATTTCCCCCCAAAGTTCTTTTCCTATTTTTCTATACTATAGTAACTAGCAATTCTATGCTTGCTCAAGTCAAATACCTTGAGGTTATCCTCAACTCATCCTATCCCTCACATTTTATATTTAAACCACTACACAAAGTCAGTTGGTTCAAACTTTAGGATACATCCAGAATCTGACCAACTGTCATCACCTGTATCACCATCATCCAGGTCCAAGGAGTCACCATCTCCTCCTGGGATACTCAGCGGTCTCCTAACTGATATTACTGCTGCTTCTTTTCTCTGTGTATAGCTGCTAAAATAAATTATCATTTAAAAAGACTATAACTTTTCATCAATCTGCTCAAAAGCTACCAATAGCATTTCCATTTACTTCTCTCCAGTGCCCTTGTTATTGTTCACAGGGCCCAATAAATCTGCCTCCACCCTTTCCTGGTAACCTGACTTCTGCCTCACTGGGATCTGGCCACACCTTCCTCCTTCTTCTTCCCCAGCCATGCTCCAATGTCAGGGCTACTATATCTCTCAGTTCCTGAGCTTGGGGCAAACCTCCCCTGGAGAGCGGCAGGATTTGGCATCGTCATTTCCTTCAGATCTCTGTGGAAATTTTAACACTCCAAACCTAATCCTGCACTCACTATTCCTCTTGTTTTATTTTTTTCCAAAGCAATAGTACCATCTGTCATGCTATATAATTTATGTATGCACGTATGTATGCATCTACGTTTTCCTCTGTTTGTTTGCTTGTCTCCCTGTATAGAATATAAGCTTCATAAGGTGGTTGTTTTTCATCCATTTGTTCATTGCTGTATCCAATATGTGGAGAACATGTCTGACACAGAATAAGTACTTAAAAAACACTCACTGTAGAATGACTGAAAGAACGACGTAACCATTGTTTGGATCTGAAACACATTTTACTTATGATTAAGAATGAGCACCTGGAAACTCACAGAATGAATACATACTTCTAACTCTCTCATTCTGGCTTATATTTTCAAAGGAAGTCAAGTCCATCCTATATTTCTTGGAAACTCTTCCAATCAGAAGAATGTAGCAAGAATCATCACTCTGCAGTATAAAAGTGATTTTTCAGCAAGCCATTAGAATTTGAAGAATATTCTTCAGAACGGCTTTCCTCATGCAGGTGGTAAAACAAAACAAAACAACAGTCGCTATCTTCATTTTTGAGAATGCTAATTTTTGGTATTCAAATGGTTCTGTTTTAAAGCCTATGATAAACAGACTCAGGGGAAAATTTCTTCACTGCTGTGTTTGCTTTTATAGTTTTAAACACTGTGGTTTTATGCAAGAGGAAATAGATTTTTGAGATGGCACAACAGGTGAAATAGGATGTGAAAAAATATTTCAGATCCTCACATGTCAACAATATGAAATAAATCACATTTCAAGTTTGTCTTCCATCCTGTTTGTATTTTTAAAAGCTGCATGGAAGGGAAACAATCTGACCATACTTAAAAACCTCGAATCCTAAATCAGCAACAATCAAGGTGACTGGCACCGAGTCTTGATAAGTTTTAACTCATAAGCTATAACTTCTTCCCGTAGGTCCCATCAATAGCTAACTAATCTGTATTTTTGCTTTTGTTAAAAACAAATATGGCAAACTCACCCGATATAAGGTGTCACAAATGGCTGAATATTCAGGTTAACAGAATGCTAGAATATCATACTTGTGTTACTGATTTCTTAAAAATTAGAAAAGTGTATGATACAGTTAATATTATAACTTTCTTGACCATATCTAATAATGTAGAAACCAATTCAAGAGAATGCAGTATCTCAGCGCCATCAATGGTCAGTCTATTAGAACTTGCTAAAGTAATAAATGATATAATTTAAAATAACTAGGGGCTATTACGTTATTGCCCATTAATAAGTTGGAAAGTGTTTCAGGACATAGTTGAAAAGTGTTTGCTGATACTAAAGAATTCCTGTTGAATCAGAGAAAATCTTCAGAAACAACCACAAAAAAGTAATTAAATGGAAGTAAGTACACCTCTATCAAGAGTTACTTTGACTGTAAATGGACCAAATGCTCCAATCAAAGACACAGGGTAACAGAATGAATAAAAGAAAAAAAAAGACTCATCTATATGCTGCCTACAGGACTCATTTTAGACCTAGGGACATCTGCAGATTAAAAGTATGGAGATGGAAAAACACTTATCATGCAAATGCATAAAAAGCTGGAGTAGCAATACTTATATCAGACAAAATAGACTTTAAAACAAAGACTGTAACAAGAGACAAAGAAAGACACTATATAATAATAAAGGGGACAGTCCAATGAGAAAAATACAATTGTAAATATTTATGCACCCAACATGGGAGCACCCAAATACACTAAATGGTTAATAATAAACACAAAGGGACTAATCTATAATAATACACTAGTAACAGGCAACTTTAACACCCCACTTATATCAATGGACAGATCATCTAAACAGAAAATCAACAAGGAAACATTGGCTCTGAATGACATTATGGACCAAACATTATGGATTTAACAGATATATTCAGATATTCTATCCTAAAACAGCAGAATACACTTTCTTTTCTACTGCACATGGAACATTCTCCTGAATAGATCACATATTAAGCCACAAAACAAGCCATAACAAATTAAAAAAGATCAAAGTTACATTACGCATCTTCTCTGATCACAATGCTATGAAACCAGAAGTCAACCATAAGAAAACATTTGGAAAGACCACAAATACATGGAAGTTAAATAACACGCTACTAAACAATGAATGATCAAACAGAGTATAAAAGAAGAAATTAAAAAGTACATAGAAACAAATGAAAATGAAAACATAATATTCTAAAATCTTTGGGAGGCAGTAAATGTGTTTCTAAGAGGGAAGTTTATAGCAATACAGGTCTACCTCAAGAAGCAAGAAGAATCTCTAACCCTAAACTGACACCTAAAGAAGCTAGAAAAAGAACAGCACACAAAACCTGAAAACAGCAGAAAGAAGGAAACAATAAAGATCAGGGCAGAAAAAAATGATACAGAAACAAACAAAAACAAAAACAAGCAAACAAACAAAACCCCACAACAGAACAGATCAGTGAAACCAGGAGCTGATTCTTTAAAAAAAAAATCAGTAACACTGATAAACTCCCAGTACAACTTATCAAGAAAAAAGACAAATGACCCAAGTAAAAAAAATCATAAATGAGAGAGGAGAAATAACAACAACAAAACCCCCACAGAAATACAAGCAAGTATAAGAGAGTATAGTAAAAAATATATACCAACAAATCGGACCTGGAAGAAATGGATAAATTCCTAGAAACACATAAACTACCCAAACTGAGACAAGAAGAAAGAGAAAATGTGAACAGATTGATTGCCTGGAAAGAAATTGAATCGGTGATTAAAAAACAAAAACAAAAACAAAAAACCCTAAAAACAAAAAACTCTCGACAAACAAATGTCTCTAGGACCAGATGACTTCACAGGCAAATTCCACCAAACATTTAAAGAAAAGTTGAAACCTATTCTTCTCAAACTATTCCAAAAAAAGAGAAAAGGAAAGGAAATTTCAAATTCATTCTATGAAGCCAGCATTACCTTGATATATACACCAGATAAAGACATCCCCCCAAAAGAGAACTACAGATCAGTATCTTTGATGAACACAGATGCAAAATCCTCAACAAAATACTAGCAAATTGAATCCAAAAATACATTAAAAAAAATCATTCATCATAATCAAGTGGGATTTATTCCTGGGTTGCGAGGGTGGTTCAATATTCAGTAATCAATCAACATGATACATCACATCAATAAGAGAAAGGATAAGAACCATAAGATCATTTCAACAGATGCAGAAGAAAAGCATTTGACAATGTACATCATCCATTCATGATAAAAACCCTCAAAAAAGTAGTTTTAGAGGGAATATACCTAAATATCATAAAGGCCATATATGAAAAACCCACAACCAACATTATCCTCAATAGGGAAAACCTGAGAGCTTTTCCCCTAAGGTTAGGAACAAGACAAGGATGTCGACACTTACCACTATTATTTAGTCATTCAGGCAATTACCCCAAATTTTAAAGCCTCCAGTTTCTATTTTCTCACTGTGTTGTATGAATCACCATCTGCGTATCTCGAAGTTATATAATTTTACCTATTAAAATTGAGATTTGTCTGATTGCATCTGTCCTTCATATGAGCGATGGACAAACACATCGAATACAGACGCACTGTATAAGGTGGTTTATGTTAAGTGACTATGTGAGTACATGTTAGCTATTAAATGAAAAATAATGTCCAAAGACATTCTGGTATGTTGGCCGTTCTGTTAAATTAATTTTTCAATTTTTCAATAGGGTTCCCATTCTCATTTCGTTTGAGATCTTGCTAAAGAAATAAATAGGATCGCCAGAGTCCATTCTACTTCCTTCATTCTTTGTCTGCATGTAAACCCTTTAGGAGTTTTTTTAACCACAACAATTGTCAAGCTGCATTTTGTACCCCAGCCTTATGAGGTGCTTTATTACTCTATTGAAATGAACAAACCTTGACTAGAAACAAGAGTAATTTTGTTAGATGGTCATGTGGTACTTGCCACACAACAAGCACCTCTGTCTGTAACTGCAGACCTAAAAATTTAAGAAATATGAATACTTTTTCTCATTTTTTATAATGAGACAATTAACTGTTACTGAGGTATCGGAATGATCACCCATCTTTCTGAAACATGTCCTTGGGTATGAGGTGTGTGAGACGTCAACACAAGAATCTCAATCACAGTTGGAACAGCTGATGGGCTCCGTCTCACCCTGTAGTTAGGCATAGGATCTGTAGTACCAATTACTTGGTGTGGCTTATAGTTTGTACAACACCAAGTACTTCCAAACTAAGTTCACTTTGCAACTAATAACTGTAACGGATGTTACAGCTACTTTTCCCTACTTCAACATTAGTCCTTTACTATAAAATCCTGTATACATGTAAATTTCACATAATTACTTTGGCTCATCAATCTGTTATTTCCCAATTATATAACAAAATAGTTACCTAACGAGATTTATGGGCAAAGTGCTAGGAAATATTTTTAAGGCTTCAGAAACCTTTATTTGCATATTCTAATTAGCAGTTTATTAATCTTAAATGCATAAGGAAATTAACTGCAGCTTAATCTCATAAAATTCATCACTGTACTCCTTTATTACACTGCCTTGATATACATTATTTTGTAGCAGCTTATGTATTAGAGTAATGGCAAGAAGATAGAAAATCCCATCTCCTCATTTCTAATTACAAGTCTTTCCCACGTACACACTTACCTACATTACACTAAAATTTTTATACCTTCTAATAACCTTGGCTTTCAATGAATTATTTCAATATTTTCTATTTTTTCCAACAACCCTTTCTAATTCTCCCCTTCCAGAGAATCTCTCCAATATCTTGAAAAGCAGACATAAGAATATCTTTGTGTTGAGAAAATAGTTTTTGAGATCATTAGGAGATAATGTTCGTGAAGGCAATTATACCAATTGAGAAAACAGTGAAATTACTTCTACAGGCCAGAAACTGGGTAAACTGCTCAGGAGGGAAAGCAAACTGGAGAGCTCCCAGCTCTGCAGAGTTCTAAAACACAGTTCTCTGGGAAGAGAAGCATAATTCCTCCTGGTCCAGCCCTGACTGGTAGTGGGGATACACTTCAGGAAGTTCTGGTATGCCTTTAGGTTCCTGAGGTTTATGCCTGGGGCCTTTACTCCCCAAAGCACAAAAGTAGCCCACTGGGGTTTTTCTGGAGTCTTCAATAAAGAGCAGTTCAATAAAGAGCGGTATTCATTTAGATACTAAAAGAAGGCACTGTTTCATCACACCGGGAAGCTGGGAGATTTAAGAAAAGCTTAAGTGTTTACCATTTCAAAAGGTTCATAGTGAGTTTCCAAGTCTGATCTATTCTCATAAAAACCAAGTGAAACAAACACAAACAACTGAGGACAATAAAGATCATGCTCTTCAGTCTCTCTTTCATGTAAAACTTGGACTTTTATACACATGACATATATATACATTAAGTAGGGAAAAGTATTTATTATAGCATTATAGGTATTAGTTGCAATTATAATCTAGTTTGAGAGTACTATGTACTGTATTTTATATATATATATATATATATAGAGAGAGAGAGAGAGAGAGAGAGAGATGGAGACACACACACACACACACACACACACACACACACACTCATATACACACAAACAGACATATGGAGGGACAGAGACGGACGGAGAGACAGAGAATGAAAACACAATGATAGTAACATTGGAATGACTCTACTTTCTCAGAGTGAATTCTTTAGATCAAAGCCTACTTTCTTTGATCTGCATGGTCCACAGCTGATATTTAGGGGATATGCTCTGGTTTGATGGTAACAGTTGTTGAAATGTAGAAATACTTTTATACAGTTGGTAAACAGCCACTGCTTAAGCCCCCTCAATCTAGTCCCAATATGCTCTGTACCAAATGTTCGGGGCCCTCCCCCCAAACCCTCTCAACCAAATGTTTCCACATCTCAGAAATGGCTGGCGCCCCAAGATAGTACTTCAGTGCTGCTTTAGCACTTGAGTCACGATATATGAGTGGTTGAGTGCTACAAATATCACTCGCGATATGTCCCAAAATGCCTGATTAAAACCACCACCATCGAGAAAAGTAGAAGATACTCCTATGATTACAGCCATGGTCCTTTAGAAGCACTACAGTTATTATAAAAATATGCACAGTAGTCCAAATATGTTTAAGGAATAAGAACAAGTGAGTGTGGTTCTGTATCTTCTATGTTGCAAATCTACTATTTCCTTACAAACATACTCCATGTGATCCTCTTTCTGTTTCCAATCTTTGCAAGTCTGATATAATATCTATACTATTCACTGCTATTTGGGTGATAATTGTATAAAGCGGCTGAAGTGGAAATTTGAGTGAAGGTATAGGTTACAGATCAGCTTAAGGCAGAAGGAATGGATGAAATTCAGAATCTGTATCCATTAGAATTAAAACAAAAGCTATAAAACAAAAACAGAGAGAAACTAGGACCTTCAGAGCTGACCAGTTCGAATCAGCACAGCTAAGAGTATCTTGTCAAATTTTCACCTTAGTTGATTTAACTCAGTTCCTTTTTTGTTTGTTTTTTGCAATCCTGATTTAAGTTTCTGGGTTCATTTTTAATGAGTTCTGTATCTTCAAATTATGATCCTGGCTGGAAACTAAAGACTTCTTAAATCAACCAAAATAAGTGTTAAAGAAATAAAATCATACCAAAGCAGGGCACAGAATCATTTGTTGAAAAAATGGTATTCTTTAGTTCCCTGAATGGAGTCAAATGGAGGGAGGTACTTATGTGGCAGATTAAAAACATTAAAAACATTTTGATTGGTTCCGTAGACCCAGACCAAGAAGCAAGGGCCACGAAACAGTCAGGAGACCAAGACCTCAGACCATTAGCAATCGGCTGCCTATTTTTAATGGCGAGAAAATAAATAAACGGTTACAACATGGCTAGGTGTTTGAAATACGCTATCTATTTTGAGTCTCCTTTGAATCTACTTCTTCCATCTACTTTTCAATTAATAGCTTCTAGGAAGGATTGTCTAAAAAAAAAAAAATCTCCAAACACCTTTTTCCCCCTTATTGTCTATTTATGATTTGTTTGTTTCTCTGTAGGGAAAGCAAAACCAAGAAAAAAATCAAAATACAAGGGTTATTTAGATGATTGGCAGACTATTTCCTCAGTGTATAGTATAGAAATGGATGTTCCTGAACCAAAACCATAAAAGATCTTTATTATATTTCTGAAAACATTTGTTTCCTTAATTATGTTTTTCAGAAAGCTCTTTCCCTAAGTCTTTCAGATAATGGATCACACTGTAAGATGTCACCTCAAGTTATCACACTCATACATCACTCTCTTCACAGTGAAACTGAGAAAAACGGGTAAGTCACCAGAGAAGGAATGACATGGTCTCATTAAAAATAGACATACCACAGACTTCTTTTGAAAATTCCTCCAAGGTAGGTACACTAGTTGAAAAGAGGTTTGAAATGTAATTTTCAAACATTTCTATTTAATTATGGCAAGACTCAATGTGTAGCATCGCTTGGCCCCATGGTTTTCTAAAGATAACTTTCAGACATCTTTGAATTTCGTCTGTAAGATCATTAAGCACATCTCTAATTTAGCTCTTTCATCGGATTCACTTACACTGTGTGGACTGAACCCTTCCCCACCTCCACTTATAAGTAGTAAAATATATGTGCTTTTAATTGTTCTTTAAATTTCATAAACCAAAATAACATATGGCTGCTAAGATCTAATTAGCACACTTACCTAAGCGCTTTTCATGGTTCTGAAGACTCAAAAATTAAAATGCAAATTGTAATGTGTATTTGAGAACCAAGGGAGAGCAACTTTAACCACGCTGTCTGCAGGCATTGGATCTCCATGCTCTTAGCTAACCATTGTTTCTGATCTTGCCCTGGGCAGAGAAGGCAGAGCCTTTGTCTCCAAGTTAGAAGCCTTCATTCTGTAGTCTCCTAAGACAGTGTTAACAAAGCTAAGGCCCTTAATGACATATTATTACTGTAGCAAAGAATCAACTCAGTATCCAATATCTTCTGATTAATGCCATGACAGAAACCAACAACAAAGAGAATAACCATTAGGGAGGAAGAAAGTTCAGTTATTAGTAAAATAATTCTAGCATAATTAATTTTGTGGGAGAGCAATCCAAAAAGGTTTTCTGGATAAGATACATCTTCAGAACAATTTCAAAGCCCTCTGAGACCATTAGGCACTGGTATAAAACAGCTGGAAGGCAATAAGAACTTTGAGAGAGTGGAGTTTTGATGAGCTTAACTGAAGACTCATGTAGCAGTCTTGGGACGGTATATATATACAATAACAGGATTCAGGTCAAGTTAGAAAGAAACAACCAGTTCGTAGTAAAACCATGACCAGTTATTAATTTTTCATATGCATGGCCTACTTGGGAAGTCATTAAATTATATCTATGCATTTATTGTTTTAGGATATGATGAGGTTTAAAAAGGAATTTGTGTTGCCTATGTCCTTGTAAATCTAGCAGGTTTTAGGGAATTGGGGGCAACAGTAGGTAACAATGAACGCTAGGGCTAAGCACCTCACAGACATCGCTTACATTTAATCTTTTCAACAATCCCATGAGGAAAGATCCTTCTGACTGGACACAATCAATCATATTTCTATATTCAATACAGATGTCATTCAGGTACTTTGTCTTTTGTAACTTCTGTTATAGGAAAAGAGGGACTCCACCGAAACTGAAAGGCAATAAAATTACTCATTGAAAACAAACCTAAACAAACAAAAAAACACAACGGCCTTCTAAGAAGCAACTGCAAATGCCATTTATCAGCAAGGCACAGGGCTAATTGCTGTATACATATTATCTCCCAATACACACTATTAACTCACATAATACTACAAAGCCAATATCATCATCACTCACGTTGCACAGAGGAAGTAAACCAATACTCTGAAGAATTATGGACATGATGGCATTTCCTCAACATAGGTGGCAAAGCCAGGCTTCTAACCTAGCTTTTCCTAATTCCCAAATCTGCTCTTAACCCCTCAATATGGATTCAAGTGTATCCCCACCAAAAAGATACATCTTGTAAGTCCTAATCCCTAATTCCCATGAATGTGATCTCATTTGGAAATAGGGGCTTTGCAGATGTAATTAAGTTAAGATCTTAAAATAAAACCAGCATGGATTTAGAATGGGGTGTAATTCCAGTGACTATGTCTTTCTATGAGCGAGGAGGCTTGAGGCACATAAAGATACAGAGAAGAAGGCCAGGTGAAGACAGAGAAGAGAAGGGAGTGATGCCACCATAAGCCAAGGAAGGCCTGGAGCCCCCCAAGTTGAAAGAAGCAGGAAGGAGTCTCTCCTACAGCCTTCAGAGGCAGTCCGGCCCCGATCAAATCCTGAACTTTTGGCCTCTACAATTATTAGAAGACACATCATTGTGGTTTTAAGCCACCAAGTTTGTGGTAACTGGTGTTAGCTGCCCTAGGAAGCTAATATACACCTTGGTAAAAGGAATGATTTTCTAAGTTGAAAGATCTAAGATAAGGAGTTGATAGAAAAGGAGGAAATAAAAAGCTGATTATGCATATTTTTAATAAGACACACTAAAATCAGAAAAATCTTCAAAGAATGAATTGAATGCTCTAAGAACTTCTTCAGCTATCAACTAGAAAATTTCAGCCCTATGTAAGGAAATGCTAACCTTACCATACTTGGGGAAAAAAACAAGTGACAAGCTTCATTTTATGTTGTGATAAGGAATGGATTTTACATACAAGCTCCAACTACCAGTGTAAATTTCTTTGGGTCTTATCATGATGAAGATAATTACTTGAACTCTATCACATTTAAACAACTATGTAAATATACTTTCTCCAAGATTCTGCTGTCCATTATCTCAAAAACTCAGCAAGGCACATTGAAATACTACTTACATGAATAACTCTCTATAAATAATACTGTATTGTTATACCACTCATTTTTTTTTTACAATAGAAGGAGAGCTTTCTTTATAAAGAAAAACTCTAATATCACGTCTTTTCATTGCCTGCAGCTTTAAACATTTTCAGAGGCAGAAACTATAGTAATAGCAGTTTGCAAATGAAGTGGTTCAAAAATCTTAAGCTGCAATCTTCTCCCAAACAAAACAACAACTTGAAAACACACACACACACACACACACACACACACACACACACACACACACACCCCTCTAAGGAGAGATGAAACTGAAACTGTAAGGTCTTTTATTTGGTATTCAGATGTTGCTGGATATGCTTTCAACAAAAATATTCTCCATTTAAATAGCATCCACATCTTTACACCAAAATCTTTTCTTCCATATTATCTGCCCACAATGAAAATGAGGTTTAGCATCTCATGCTAGCCCAATTATTCAGATGCATTATTCATTTTCTTTCTGCTTCTATATTCCAGTGTGAAATTTCCTTCAGAATTAAAAAAAATAATAAAAGTAAATAGAGCTACAATATATCTCTTGTATATTAAACCTCTTCCAAATAGTCAGTGTTGTTAATGACATACCACTTACATTTAATAGCATTCCAAGACATTCTGGCATGTGTTTTATTGCTGTTACCTTATAAGGTTTGAATTTTTTGGAAAGCTTAACTAATTATTATATCATTTAACATGTATTAAAAATCAGTTTTTAAAGTCCTGAAAAAATACAGTCCTGATTTCTATCTCTTAAACTACCTCTGACTGTTTTTAACGATTTGCTTAAACTCATGTTCACTTAAAACGTAGTCTCCTCTCCACTGGCCTGCATCTGGGAATTGAACATCTCGGCCTCCCGTCTTGGTCCTTCTTCCCGTCTGTTCCCCGGGACTGTGGGTAGGGATGCCTGGGCTGCAGCCATCACCAGCTGTGGGAGTTTCATCTCTATTCAACCTGAACTGAGTAAAGCCGGCCACTGAACGAGGGAGGACAAGAGGCACTGTCGTTTCTCAGTGAGGTGGCAGAATAATGAGATTATTTTCTCTCGTAGAGTTTGGAGGCAGCATGCTCTAGCAGAGAGGAGGAGCTTTAGATTCATCCCAGCTTCTTCCAGACTGCTGATTTGCCCTGTCCGTGGGTAATTACTTCGCTTCTCTGGGTCTCATTTTTTACTTGGCTAAAAGGTAGAATGCGCACGTGGCAAGGATTCAGTAAGATACTGTGTGCACGAGATAGCACAGCACTCAGGGCACAGAAGGTACCTAGTCACATGATAATTACCTTCAATTAGCTCCCACACTCCCACAAATTTGACTTTTCTCTCTACAAAAAGGAAACACAGACTCCTGGAGGGCTAATCTTAATTTGGGGAGCCACAGCCCCCTTGTAATGGTTCTTCATAGTATCTGCTATGGTTAGTGAACTGAAGACTGAATAGAAAGTTCTGTGAGCAGGTGGAGCCCACAGCCTGGTGTGAGCTCATATTGCTGCATTTACTTTGGGGCTATTCCATTTGATTTAGCATGTCCTTCCTTTTGGCAGGGACTTGGTCACTGCCTGGGGAGCACATTCCTGGAAGGAGGGCATAAGTCTTGAGGACTTTTACTTGAGAGCCCCACAAAAATCTCTGGACTTAAGTTACAAGGAATACCAAAGCTTTAAGTGTTAGCTGTTCTTTGGAAACAATTTGGGAGATATTCTATAATGCATCCATTTTTAGGAATTCAAACTATTTATTAAAAGATATAAAGTAAATGAACCTAGTTATTTTGACCAAGTAACTTTCCTTTCTGTCTCAGATGAGCAAACTGTACAGTAACTTTTCATAAGCTATAACTTAAAAAATTGGCTCTTGAGTCTGTGGTTAGAGCTGAAGGACCGTTTTCTTAGTAGTTGCTGGAACAAGAGCTACTGGTTCTTTAAGGAGCCATTGGAGAAGGCCTTTGTGCCCACTCTTTTCCCGGCTTCCTCCTTGTC
Source organism: Spilogale gracilis (assembly GCA_004023965.1). Classification (NCBI taxonomy): domain Eukaryota; kingdom Metazoa; phylum Chordata; class Mammalia; order Carnivora; family Mephitidae; genus Spilogale; species Spilogale gracilis. The sequence goes on along the minus strand of PITA01001049.1, from coordinate 142,801 downwards.
AGTGTTCTGTGGCTGAGACATGTGCTCCAGAAGGACAGGAGAACTTCAAGGAGGTACTAACATCCCTACTGTATTAGGCCATAAGTCTCGAGCCTCTTCTTGATAGCTGCCATCATGGATTCAAGATTGAGGAAGGGATGAGGCCACATGGAGAACTCAGGAGAAAACAAACAAACACTCCAAAATTACAGAGGACTGCTTCAGATCTTTATATACAGGGTAGCATGCTATCCCATGTGTTTTACAGGCTTTCATCTTCACTTTTGTCAAAAGCTATTAATAATAGGAGAACATGTCCTGATAGAGAAAGAGGAATAACGAAACACTAAGGTCACTTCTAAAATATGGAATCCTGGGTGTTATATTCAACTGATGAGTCAATGAACATCGTATCAAAAACTAAGGATGTACTGTGCCTTGGCTAATTGCATTGAAATGAAAAATAAATACATAAACGATGGAATCCAGGGAGAATCAAAATTCCCAGATTTCTGGGATCCTAGGTTACCTGCTATTATTATACAGCAATAATAGGGTTGAGAGAAGTCCAGTTTGTGGCTGTAAGGAAATCTTAGGAGTGGATCCAAAGTCTGCGGTGGCAGTGATGTGATAGTCAGGAGGATGAATAAGGCCAACCGACAATGATGCCAAGAGGACAACAGTGTTGCTGATGGAAGCAAACGAAGTGTTGAGTTACCTGAGCCAAGGATGGAGACCGGGCATGCACACCAGAGTCACCCTCTAGAATAACAAGTAGGGAAGCTTAACACCACCGCAGCAGAGTCATTGTTTCACTAACGGTAAATCTCACCAATAAACTAGTGTCATGTTGACCCAAAAGAATTCTCACACTCAGCATGGGCAAAGATGGAGGAAGTTGACAGCATATGATAGGTGGGAATAAAAATATGGTTTGACAATGTTCCCCCAAAGCCTTAAAGTATATAGCCTTGATACAAACAATTTCACTTTAGGACTTTATTTTAAAAAAATATTTAAGGACCTATGCAAAGATATGTTTATGAGGCCATTAGCTTTAATATTATAATAAAGAGTTTTGATAAAATTTTAGACATTAGGGCACCTGGGTGGCTCAGTGGGTTAAAGCCTCCGCCTTTGGCTCAGGTCATGATCTCAGGGTCCTGGGATTGAGCCCCACATCGGGCTCTCTGCTCAGCAGGGAGCCTGCTTCCTCCTCTCTCTCTGCCTGCCTCTCTGCCTACTTGTGATCTCTCTCTGTCAAATAAATAAATAAAATATTAAAAAAGAAAGACCTAATTAAACAAAACTTTAGACATTAAAATTTATACGGCAGAAATGCACTTATTTGTAGTGAAAGCTTCTCATTGCATGTCAAAAAATTAAATAACACAATCCCAACTATAATCTTATTTTGTGTTATAAAGCATAAACGGGGAAAAGTCTAAGAGAATAACACTGGAGATGTTAGTAGTTATCACTGGGTGGTAGACTTCAGGTGGTTTTTAATATATCATCTCTGCTTTTCTAAACTTTAATAATTTTCCTTTGTTTATCTGAGTTTTACTTTTCCTACAGTTAACATAAATTAGTTATTTTGAGAAAAAAACAACTAATGTTTTTAGAAAGAGCGGATGTCACTGCATAGCCACGGGAATGGCTCAAGTGACACGCTACCGAGGGTTGGCAAGGATATGGAGTAAGAGGAATGCTGCTGCACTGCTGGGATGATGTAAATTGCGTAGAATTACCTTGGAAAACTGGCAGCATCCATTAAAGCTAAACGTACACATGGGCTATGACCCCAAACCTAGATACATATCTTACGTGTGTGTGTGTGTGTGTGTGTGTGTGTGTGTGTGTGTGTGTGTACACACAGAAGATTGTTCATAGCAGCAGTATTTGGATTACTTCCAAACTGGAAACCACTTAAATGTCCACCTACAGCAAAAGAGAGCACAGGCTGTCCGAGACCCATACCCACAAACACAGCAAACACAGATGCAGCTGGCAAATCTAATACCGAGCAAAGGGAGCTAGATACAAGAGTACATACTGCATTCTTATATAAAGTTCAAAATCAGGAAAACACATTTGGGTTTCAGAAGTCGGGAGAGTGGTTGTGTCTGTAGGGAAGTAGGTTCTGAAAGGGTTGCCAAGGGTCTGCTGGAGTGCGATAATATTTTATTTCTCGGTCTGGGTCTGCTCTGTGCAAAGTAATCAGACTTACACTTAGTGATTTTTAGACATATCTCTATGGAAAGGATACCTCAAAAATTTGACCTTATGCCAAGAGCTGGCTTCAGGCTGGGGGAAGGATTCGGGTCAGAGCTGTGGGCCCGTGGCCCCTGCACTGCGTGTGGGAAGGGGCTGGTAATGGACAGCACTGGGTGGAAAGCCACTAGAAGTAGATTTGAATCTCTTTTTGGGATTGACACAGTCTGAGTTGTGTCACAACTGGGAGAGGGATAGATGAGGCCAGAGATATAGTCAGGGGCGAGGCCATGGAAGGCCCTGTAAAGTCAAGATAAAGATTTTGGTTTTCATCCTCAGTGTGATGGGAAGCCATTTCTATTTGCAGCTTAGGTCCAAAGAGATTTCACAGGAATAAAAGACCAGGAGCCTCACTGTGCTGCTGGAGAGGGGCAACAGCGGCGAAGTCTCAGAATGTTCCATTTAGCGTTCTGGCTAACACATCCTTATCTTCAAGGAGAAAAAAGACTGAACTGAATTCTGAGGATCAATCTTACAACTGTGGCAGAAAAACGAAAAAGATGCAGGGAGAGCAAGACTACACAATCTTGTCACAGATTTCTCCCATTATGTAAAAGCTTGCAGACACAGCGGCAGGTGTAGAAGCGGGTGAAATGTTATTTCGGAATAAAAGAAAATACCTTTCTCTTTATGTTAGCCAGACACCCTGCTTCCTCTTCCCTTCTAAAAAAAAAAAAAAAAAAAAAAAAAGAGAGAGAAAAAAAACTCTTAAAAAAAAAAAAAACAAAACCCCAAAACCCGTTCATTGTCCTTTTGTTGCCATCACAGACAAATATCTAAATGAAAGAGTCTTCATGCTGTCAGATGCCCTAAAATCATTTGGCATCTTTCCCTGGCCAGAAATATGTTTAATAGAAATGCAATATTCTTACTTGGTGATATTCACTTAAAAATAAAAATAGGGTTTTATAATGGCAATCATGGAAATGGAAATAATTACATTGTAAAGTAAAATCTCCCAAAGTCTAATAGACAGCTTACTTTGAAAGAAAAAGGGAGTAAGAAAATGCGGTAATTGAAACTAACAATAAAAATGGCAATTTTCAAAATAAAACAAATGACCCAATTTAAAATTTGTGCCATCATTTGGCAATTATAAACATTAGAATATGTTGAAACATTACTATGCTGAGGGAAAATGAATAAGACAGCTCAAGAAATTTTGTCCAACTAGATTAACACCTCTTTACCTTAAAAAATATCACTGAAATAGATAAAGGATTTTCCCAGAGAAATAAAATTAGAGCTGTGTTTGTGTTACATCAAAAGAAAATCAATCATTATGTTGATCTCTGGGTATCTCTGGCATACGTACTAATAAAAATATTGTAAGCAACTTGTATAAAACCCATTAGGTTTGATTTCTATAGTTTTTGTTTTTTTTTTTTAAGATTTTACTTATTTACTTGAGACAAAGAGAGCAAGAAGAGATGGAGGGGGAGAAGCAGAGTCCCCGCCGAGCAAGGAGACTGACGTGGGGCTCCATCTCAGGACCCTGAGATCATGGCGTGAGCCAAAGGCAGATGCTCAACCAACTGAACCACCCAAGGGCCCCTTCTATAGATTTATAAACAGACAATTTTTGTCTTCAGAGACTATAACAAACAATTTCATAATATTCTTACTGTAATTGTTAATTATATAAATATAAACATAAAAGTGATTAAATATGCTAAACCTGTATCCTTTCACTATCAAAAATAATCTCATACTCAACGGACTTTCTTGAACAGATCACCTTTTAATTCTTAGGGGCAAGACGAACAATGTCATTGATTAGTCTTGACTACATGTTCTCTGACCTTTCACTACAAATTCATGAACAGAAAGCACTAGGATCCGGATGGCTACATTTTTTTCCTTTTCATTTTAATGGCTGGACCTTTTTCTCAGTAAGGAATAAAAAATGAAAATGTTAACTCATTGGTTTCATCGGAGATAAAAAATAAAACCTGCTTTTATGTTTCCAGTGTCATCACTTCACGCATTAAAGCTAAGTGACAACTCTCGTCTTCCTCTGACAAGCAGACTTCCTAGGTGTGTGAGGACCTTGGAATGTGATGACTCAGCAATGATCAGTATGGTCCAGAAGAAAGTGTAGGTATTAGCATCCGAATGAGGCAGCGCTCACCAGCTGTGCCCCTGAGCATCCGAGGGGCCCCCTCACATGTTCAAACCCACCAGAATGCCTATTGCTCTCATCCATATACTATGACTCACAATACTACCTCCTAACATTCTTTGAACAATAAAACAGATAACAGGGGCACCTGGGTGGCTCAGTCAGTTAAGTGTGTGACTTTCACTCAGGTTGCGCTTTCAGGGTCCTGGGATCAAATCCTGAGTCTGCCTCCACACTCTGCGGGGGGTCTACTTGAGATTCTCTCTGTCCTTCCTCCTGCTCTCTCTCTCTCTCTCAAATGCAAAAAATATTTTAAAAAATGACAAAAGATAACATGACATTGTCTGGCAAAATGTCTAAGTTATATGTTATTTTCCTTTGTGGAAAGAAAATTTTAATAATAATATCCTATTTATCCACAGTACTGTCAACAGTGCTGCTCCTCTGGGTGGAGTCCTAGTTACTGGACACTAAAATCGTATGCTTTGGAGTGAGATGATGCCTCTTATTCTTGTTTTTTGTAGATTGCACACTGATCCACAAGATGAAAGATGGTATATTCATTTGCTAGGGCTTCCAAAATACATTTCCAGACTGGATCCCTTTAATGATAGAAACCTATTTTCTCAGAGCTCTGGAGGCTCTAAGTCCAAGATCAGGACATGGGCAGTCTTCTGTGTTACAAGGCCTCTCTCTTTGGCTTGTGAATGGCCATCTTCTTATGGCATCTTCTTCTGCTCTCTCTTCTGTACACATTCCCTGAGCCTTCTTCTAAGGATACTGGTCATATTAGATCAGAGCCTGTCCTCATGGCCTTATTTTAACTCAATTACCTCTCTAATGGCCTTATCTCCAAATGCAGTCACATTCTGGGGTACTGGGAGTTAAGGCTTCAACACATGAATTTGGGGGAAGACACAATGATAGGCATACAAATTGCAGTGGGGAGTGTAGGAATAATTTCAATAGTTTCAATTACTTAAATGATTTGAATCCTAAGAAGGAGCGAAATGATACTTCAGTAGAGAGGTTTTCTCCCCTAGGATATTACTTACGGGCCAAAAACGAGGTATATGGAAGACAAGGTTAAACATCATTCACGACCTCTGAGTTTATAATAATTTTGGACTATTAGTTACCATTGATAAAAAAAGTCCTTTCATACAAAATCTATTATAGGTAACAATACCTCTGAGTATCATGTGTACATTTTAGGGGTTGGCCTGGCCCCTAGTTTTGTACTCTTTGCTTTGTGGTGATGCTCTTTTGTACATATCATGTCTGTTTTTAGTTCAGCTAAGCCTGGGGTTCTTAACCTAGCCACTGTGGTGGGCATGAGGAAAAGACTAGCGCTTCCCTGAAATATATGCAAAAAGGTGTGTATGAACCCACATCATTTACCTAAGAAGATGCTTCATTTTTTACAGATCACTGGAAGGGTTTTGTGTTCTGTCCTTCAATCATTCGACTACTCTTTGTTATAATAATGTTGATGACTATGTGCTGGGCACAGTTCTACACGCTAGTAATATAGTGATGACGAGAAAGGCAACAGCCCTATTCTTACAGAGCTAACAATCTTGATTCAAAAACAGGCTAGGCAGCCCTAATCTAAAGCTTAAGGTAACTTCATTATCACTGTTCTCCTTGTACTCCAAAAATGAACAATTACCCTACTTGATTGGTTTACAAATGAATATTTTCCAAGCAATTTTTAAGCATTAGGAGCTTTTATTTGTTACCATTTCAGAAATAATTATGGGAAATCATGTTTACTACTTCTAAAACTACATCTTTATATAAAATTATATATATGACTTATATAGAAGTTATATGTTTGGGGAGCACCTGGGTGGCTCTGAGGTTAAGCCTCTACCTTCGGCTCGGGTCGTGATCTCAGGGTCCTGGGATCGAGCCCCACATTGGGCTCTCTGCTCAGCAGGGAGCCTGCTTCTCCCCTCTTTCTCTGCCTGCCTCTCTGCCTATTTGTGATCTCTCTGTGAAATAAGTAAATAAAATCTTAAAAAAAAGAAGTTATATGTTTACATATGATCATATACAAACTTTTGTTTTAAATTATTTCACTACTATGCATTTCTACCCCCTAAATAAAATGACAAATATGCATTAGCTCAATATTATGTTAATATCTCAGGGATTAAACAGATTTTGCTACACTGAAAACATTAGTTTTATTCTCTACAGAACTTAGCCAAGTGACTTCTGTGGAGTAGATATTCAGCAGATGTTTACAAAGAACTGACGCATTACAGGACAGATGGATGCGTGAATAAACAAACAAGTCCACACGCAGAAATACAGGATTTGGAAAACCATGCCGTTTGGGGGGCTGTGACTACACACAGTATTCAAACCTGTAGTTCTAGGGCTCTCCTTCAGGAGGACACACACCTGAAAGCCAGTTCCTACAGGCAGCACGGTCTGGGCCAGGCTGTTTCAGCCACCTGCACAGGCCTATCATAGACCAACGGGAAGAAGAAACAAGGCCTTGCATCTCACTGAACCTGTCTCTTAGGTGAGCAGAAGCCACAAACCCCTTCTGGTCCTGGGTTTCCCTCTCTCCACGGCATATTCCTTGAACCATATTCCTTGACTTTACTGAGCTGTTTTTCCTCTCTCTCTCTCTGTCTCTCTCTCAACAACGCTGCAGTAAGAGTGCTATTTCCAGGGTCACATGCAAGGAGCTCTGCACAGGAGCACTGAGCTGGGGCCACAACCACATATTAGACCTGTATAGTTTCCACTTTTCTAAAAAATATACCATAGAAATTTTAAGGAATAAAATAAAAATCACAAATTGTTGGGGCCATGTTGAAATCAGCTGACTTTCTTGGCTTTTGATTAATTAATAAAACATTTAATTTGGTTGTATTAATTTGCTAGGTGTTCTAGGTGATCGAAGGATAGAGGCCATCAGGCCCAGAGATGTCACTGAAACTTCCAGAGCTCTTTTTTTTTTTTTAAATGTAATAACTGCACATGCCCAAAGCAATGAAAAACACAGAAATAATGAACTATTAAGCTAATGAGTTAGCGCCAACAGGAATTCCTATAACCAAATTCTGAGCGGGCTACACTCTTAAGGTAAGGAGTATCCATTACTCACTCGCACTCGTACAAGAGTACCATCTGCTACTTGATGGTATCACTTGTCTCTTTGCAAAAAAAAGCCTTTAGGGATGGTAGGCCTGATGTTCTGGGCTAATTATAAGTTAGATAATTATATCTTGCTTAGCTACATTTCCCAAGTAGTTTTATCTGAATTTCCTGCCTAACCCCTACACCTTAATTTTATTTCCTACTCTGACTCTTGCCAAGAGCTGCAATACACCGTTAATCAGCTCCATGATTCAGGAGCAGATGTAGGGACTGTGCCATCCCATCAGTGGGCTAAATGACTCCTGACCACACTGGGATGTTGTGCTGCAGGCCGTGCTATAGACGCAGAATCTGGAACGTGGTTTGTAAAAGGGTCTTTAAAGAGGGGAGGATGCTTATTACGCAAAGTGTCTGATGTTGCATGTATGTTACATAAATCACACTGGGGTCACTGCATATTTAATTAATATTTGTATCATCTGAGTATTACAAACTGGTATTGAATTTTCTAAGAAAGGATTGGCCTTTCTTGGAACCCTATAAGAGTGCGAAGACAAAGACACACCTCCTGAGAGTCTGCGGTGTTGGAGCATTGAGGGGGAGGGTTTGGTACTTTTATTAGTGTCAGAGACACGATGGGCAAATGGCTTTGGTGACTGACTTTCCATTAGGGCAGTGCTTTGTCATGGCACAGGCTGGTAGACTAGAGGGCGTAGATCTCAAGAAGCAATCACAAAGGAGGCCCCTGAATTTGGAAGGTCAGAGCAGAAGAACTTTCTCCAGAACCCATACTACCACCAAGTTCTACTGAAGAACTCCGGGGGCCACCTGAGCCAGTGGGCTGTGTGGAGCTGACCTGCACTAAACTGGGTTAAACATTTCTTTGGCCAAAATTCTGTTTCCAGAGATGAAAATATACAATGTAGAGTTAAAATTCAAGGATGTTAGAAAAGAGGAGTTACAGAAAGAAAAATGACAGTATATTCTCTAAGTAGTATCCCAAATATGTAACAACCCCACCTGGGACCTTGTGACAAAGGGAGGGAGAGCACTTTGGGGCTGGGTTCAGAGGTGCTTTGCCTCTAGTATATGGTTGGGAGGGTGGGGTGGGGCCTGGCACGGGGAAGAAGTCCAGGATAGAGACCATCATCTGCAGGAAATGGGCTTGTGATAGGTTTATGACAACCATGAGCAGGACAGCCGTCCTTTGAACACACGTGGCAGGATGTAAGCATTTACATTCTAATGTGTATGTCAGGTGGGTGGGTGGGGGCCTAAGGATGCTGACAGGGAAGAGTGTGCACGGTCCCCTCTGTCCCACACATCCTTTAATAACGACCTCACTCAACGATGCCTTTGGGGCCAATGTTGGGTGCAGTATGATTTCGGAGGCTCACCAGTCTCCCACTTTCCTACTTCTGTTTAGAAGGAAGCTGTTCAGAAGCTTCAAGAGGCGATCCCTGCCTTAGGGACCCACGTCTTACTTATTTCTTAACCACCCCCAAATCATTAGCTCAGTAGCTTAAAGAGAATGGACGGTCAATAAACACTGGTTCAGAGAATAAATGGTTAGATGAAGGAATGAAAAGCAACTTCAAAATTAAATACGAAGGGTTTTAAATGCAAAACAATATGTACAAGGTGATGCAGTGACTGGAAACTTTATGCTAAAATTTAATGAAGCAACGAATGTAAACAGTGTGGCAGCAGCAGAGGCTCCCTCACCTCTGCATGGAGTACTTTAAAGCAAGGCAACATGAGCACAGGGTCTCCTAGGAAACTGTGAAGGGAGCAGCGATGGGGGCAGTTAACGGTGTCATCTCTCAGGACCGCACCCAAACCAGTTCCTCTTTGGATTAAGCAGAGTTGCTCAGAAAACAGGCACCCGCGGGGAGAGAAGTTTCTCCAATAAAAGAAAAAAGGTGCTCAGTGGAGGAAATAAACTGCAAAAGACAGAGTTCTTTGGAGAACCCCGATGAGGGCTGGCTTATTTACCACAACAGTTTGGGCCTAAATCAAAGCTGCGTATAGGTGTCTGGTCCCACGCCGCACGGCGGAATTCACACGACCACCGCGTTGCGAGGCTCATAAGCAGAAGTGAACATTTTTGACACAAGTGGCAGAGTTATAAAGAAATCTAAATCCCAATGTATTAATTAAAGTATCATTTTACATTCTGAGGACATCCAGGTGGGCTCTCGAGAGAGCAAACAAATCAGAAGATAGGAAATTATTTTTAATATTTGCAAACACTGAGAAAATATTTGTGTTTTGTTATTTTGTTTTCCACCTCATTTCAGTTTCTTTGTTATTCTTTCAAAGCAATCTCTTAGGGAAAAAAGGCATTATGCAAATTTCACATCAAGTGATGTTTTATATTACATCACCTCATTAGGCACATCTAGTAGGTTTCAGGAGCTCTTTAAAATAAAATCCATTCCCTTCTCTCCTTCTCCTTCCCAGGGGTAAATCTGCTGTCAATCTTAAATTTAATATGTCTGGCTATAAATTAATTGTATTACTCTCTAGTCATTCCCATTTATATTTCTTCTGCCTTACCTTCTCTGTATTATCATATGATAGCTTTCCAGTGGAGTTCCATGCAAAACATACAGGGCCTGCCTTCTATTTGCAACAGTAACACATGGATAAATAATAAGCCTTATTCACCTCAATGGTTTCTCCATCTTGGTAGTATGTGTCATCACAAAAGATTCCAGGGAGTAGATGGTTGAACATCAAGACTTTTTTGCTGAGCACGTACTTCTTTATCTTCACAGTCAGTTCCAAATTGCAAGCTCTAATATGATGAAAATGATCAAAATATCTATAAAAGAGACTAAGAAGTAAAGTACTATATCTGCATATTCCATTTGATCCCTGTGGGGAGCCCAAAACCAAGTTTCTGGGCAATGAATGCAAACATCTCAATCAAAATGATGATGATTTCCTTCTCAGAACTCGAAAAACACTAAGGATTCACTTATATGTAGGTCACATCTTCTAAGTCTACCCAACATTTCTCTCCCTTGTCATTCCTAGCCTTTGAGGAGTCTCAGTTCTCAGTGTACAATAACACAGCACCAGAAACATTTGCCCCCCACAAAATAGAGGACTGGAAAGAACTTTAAGAAATCATCTCTGTTGTCATCTTCGGTTGTCAGTAAGGGGTCTTGAGGACTTCCCTGGGAGTCTTAAAGATAAGATCATCCTCTGCTAGTTGAACCAAAATATCAACACAAAGCAGGGACTGTAACAAAATTACTGCTAGGTGACTAACATTCCACTGTAATCTGACTGAATGTATTAAGAGAGCTAAATAATAAAAGACAGGGGCAGAAGGCATCTAGACAGACAGCCAAGGTAGAGGTGAGAAGGTACAGAACAAGACAAACTGTGCATGGCTGCAGCCTAGGAGAAAGGGCTCCATGGTCCAAAGATAGCCTACTCCTTCTCTCAAAACTCAGTTCACTCCTCAGGCTCCCAGGCCATGCTCAAGAAGCAAGCATCTGATTCTAGCTTGGCTCCCCATGCGGTAGCCCTACACAGAGCGAAGTGGCAAGGTAGAGAACAAAAGCACCCAGTCCCTCCAGCATTCCCTTTCTCATTACAAACCAATGCAATGGCACCTGGTTTCTATTTGGCTCTCCCCGTACGTTGCTTGCTAGAAGGCTCTGGTCAGACCATTCTATCCCGTCAGCTGTTACTCTTCTCATTTTAAATTAGTACAGTGGCATTTTGATGGTAGATCTCAATCTCCCAGACTCTGATTATATTTGAGATCAAACTAGAATGTTCTGATAAATCAACTTCTATCAAAAGAATCTGACTTTGAATCGTAGAAAACTCATTAAGGTAATGTCAGCTATCTTGAGAGACAGCCTTCGAGGCTTCTCCACGTGATGCAATTTCAGCTCCCAGAATTTGATGCAAGCCAAGCCTCTTTTCCTTTCTGAAACTTCTGTGCATTTCACCTGCACTATCCTAAGAAGTTGCTTTGGATAAAATCTCTACTAAATCCTTTCTAATATAAGTGAAGCCCAATTTCTTTGTTTTTCTACTTTCTCATTAAAAATGAAATTTCCAAGGCAGGTCAACGGTATTTTTGTTTTCTCAAGGACTTCTCTTTTTATAGACCTTTCTCCTACATATAGAACCCCAATTATAATTCTCCTCTGCAGCTCATTTATGCTTTTTAAAGATTTCTCTGAATTATGCCTATATATATATTTTATACATTTCACCTAGGTCAGACTGCCCCTGTCTTGAGGCGATGTCCTAAACAGGATAACGGCAATTCTGAGGGGCAGCAGAAAATCAGATCTTTAAAAAAACAACTGCTTATGTATTTCCAGACTATTCTTACTCCAGATGATTCTTATATACACATTTAGTTTATATTATTTTAGGTCTTTATTTCCCGTATTTGTCCAAAACTGACCCCTCTCCACTGAATATGTATTGGTTCTTGGTAAAACACTGGCTTCAGCAGTATGGTGTAAAGTTACATTTACTTTTAATTTTTTCCACCTCTGTCACTTCTGATCTGAAATTCATTTGTAGTTAAAAATGTAGTAAATTACAGCCAACTTTTAGTTCTTTCCAGTCTGATTATTTTCCCCACAAATATTTTTAACTCTAGTAGCAACACCTACTCCATGTAAATAGTTCGATTTCTTTGCATTTCAAATAAGCTCTAAGTGTTGTTACTTGCATGAAGTCTATCAGAACTAGCCAGTTCCATGGAGGAATTCTGCTTGACTGGTGGTGTGTGTTGTATTTAGAATATACAGAGATACATTAGGTAAGCAAAGAAACATGCACTGGTACATACTCCAACAGGTCAAAAAAATACACATACTTACACATATGTATTTACATATATATGCACATATAAAAAGTGAAGGTGGATGCTTTGCCTAATCTGAACAATATCTATTGCAAGACTAGAAGGAAGAATAAATTGCCCAGGGATGGAAGGAGGGAAGAAGTCACTGCCATTGAATATATTGTAACTTCATTATCGTGTTTACAGTATACTTTTAGATACTGGTTACATTCTTAAAAGTTGTAATATTCCAAAGCCAAATATTTACATTAAAATCATCTGTTATATTAGCTCATCTTTTTGCTACTTTTTAGTTTGGATAGTATGTATCTAGTGATTCCAGAATTCAGGTCATCTCTGAACGTCTGAGACCTGTGTGTAGTGACTGTTCAATTAGGAAGTATAAATTTCTTCTTTGCTTTGTGGATATTGTTTTAGTAATACTTCTGATTTTTACATTAAAACCTTATAATAAGTTATTCCACCAGTTGTCTTCATGTAAGCTCATAACTGTCATTAATAGAGCTGAAACCTCTGTCCATGATTATGTATTAAGTTTCGTTTATTAGACTTGCCAATTTCATAGCACTGATCCTAGTAATTTGGTTGTTTCAATCACCTTACCATCTTGATGTTTTGCAATGAAACAAAATTAAAAAAAAATTAGTTTCTGGAGACCTTTACATGGCTGCCTTCTAAGAAGAAAGATAATTGATTTTAACATTTGGACTAACTAGATCAATATGATTTTATAAAAACTATGAGACACCAGATAGAATCTATAGTCTGGCTGGACAGAATGCAGAGTGAGCTGTTTTGTTCTAGTTATTTCCCCATGTTCCTTCTGGTCTTGTCCTCCTGCCCTGGGCTCTCACCAACCCCTCTCAACCCTTCTCTTATGCTGCCTGCATAGGATGTTCCCTCCTTCCTGTCTACCCAGCATGGAGCCATCTCCTCTTGCCCACTCTCCCTCCCACTTACAAGCCTGAACTGAGAGTTGTTTTATTCTTTGGATAAAAAACAATTCCCTACCCTAAGAGAATTAATTTCTGTCTCCTGGGTGACGTTTATGTCCATGTTTGTGTCTTAGGGCCCCCCATTGGGCACTGCCCAGCCATAGGCAGACCTGGCCATCTCTGCTCTTGCCCATTCTAACAGGGTCTCTGAGCAATCTGTCAACAGAAAATTAATAAGATAAGAATTCAAGGTTGGGCATGGCATGTGTGTTAGGCTTAAGTGTGCAAATTTCTTCTGAAAAGAAAAAATAAAAGACAACATCAACATTTTGTTTTCATATCTCACGTCTGAAAAGTGGATAACCTTTTACAACTTTTTTCTATTTCATCAATATACAATTCACCTGTTCTATTTGAAATACCTTGATATTAAAACATGAAAGTCAAGTGCTCTATAGAATGAGAGTCATGTTCTTACTTCTTTCACATCAAATCTTTTTCAATATGGTTCCAAAAAAATTGTCATCTAAACCATATTGTTTAATATACTTGTCAGGGTCAAATTGAGGATGCTGAAAAAAAAAGCAGAATTTCAAAATGAAGCATTTGCAGCTCTCATAAATGTCCCCTTTGGCCTCCTGTTTAACAAAAATGCTTCAGTCTTCTGTTTTAACTGTGCTAAAAGCACATCCTAATTTTGCACTTTAGGAAAAATTAAAAATTTCCCCAATTAGCTTATTGGTTGGCCCCTAATGAGCCTTTCTTTCTTTTGTTCTTTCTCCTCTCTCCCTCGTTCTCCCTTCTCTCTTCCTGTTGTTTTGTTTTTTAATATTTTGGTAGAAAATACATGTGTGTCTAGAGGCACATAAGCCTAGATTTTAATCTTGATTTGGACTCTCGGCACCAGTTTTACTGTTTTCCTTTGATGAATTAACCCACCCAAAGTTCCATGTTTCTTCAGGTATAAAATGGAAATAATAATATATAATTTACAAAGTTTGGGAGGTGGATGGAATGAGCCAATATATGTAAATGTCCACAGTAAGCATTTAATAAACACTAATGCCATTTTTCTTCCTTTCATCATAATCTAGAGATTTTAAAATAATATTTATCTAAGTATATAGAAGATAATAAATTTAGCCTGAATTTCAGATCCAGTACCAACAAGGAGTGGGGTGGGGGTAGAGTTACTTTAAGAGAATTTAAGATACGGAATGAAGGTCCAAATGGCTATGGCATTCCTATTTGACTAACACTCTGCATCATTATTCACTGTCCTATAAAAACTACACAATCACTTAGTTTTGCTAAATCATAGGCGAACAGGATAATAGAATCCAGCTGCCTTTTTGGAGACTTAGTCTTTTAGAGAAGTTCTGTCATTCACTGGTGGGAAAATAATAAAACTTGGAAAACATACTGTCTTTGAAATAAAACTCATGTATTATTTCATTTTTATCCCTTCTTTTAAAAAAGTGAGTTCTTTCAACATTCTCTGAACTTCTGTAACAGTACTTTTAGTTTGCATGGCAATGGGATTTGATTCGATTATAAAAGTAAAAACAGAAGAACACTGCAAAGTAATGTGGATGGAGTGCAGGAACTACCATGCAGCTTTCCTAAGGTAATGGGCATGGGGTACACTTATTTGGATCAATGGAGATGTTTTCCTTTAGGCAGAGCTCTCAGCCAACATGAGTGAATACTGCCAGATCCCTGGTGGACATGGGCTGCCTTGGTTAAAATATGAAATAAAGGCACACAGCAAAAAAATTTTTTTGAAACAACACAGAGAAAAGAAAAATCTTTGACTTCTTAAGTTGATCTATTTGAGTCATTCAAATCACCATTACCCTAACCATATAAAATGATATTTTATTTGGCAATTTGACATGAAGTTCCCATGTACCCTCATCATAAATGGAGATATGGGAGAATAAAAGGTCCCCCAACATCCCTTACACCTGTCTATGCTCACCAAGAGAGCTCCATGTTGCACAATTAAGGAAATAAATCATTGCTGCTCTAGAAATGGATTTCCCACTTGTTCATTTAAAAACAAAAATCTTTGCTGAGTACGATATTCAATTTGGTGTGCAGACTTAGCTGGGCTCCAGTGCCCAGTCATTCAACCAAACACGAATCAAGGTGTTGCTGTATAGGTATTTTGAAGATGTCGGTAAGTCCATTATCCATTATCGGTTGACTTTCAGTAAAGAGAGATTGGACCTGATTCAAACAGCTGAAAGAATGAAAGGATTTGGTCTTCCCTGGAGGGGATATTCTTCCCATGGGCAGAAATTTTCTTCTCAATCTTGAGTTCCAGTCGGCCCCAAGTTTGGACTTGCTAAGTCGCGTCCCACTATTGCATATACCAGTTCCTTGCAATAAATTTCTAAATATATATATTCTTATGGGTCTTATACCTCTGGTTGAACCTGGAGTGGTACACTGGCCTATGGAACTCAGAATCCCTCTCTCCTCCCATTCCTAAGCTTCCAGAAATAGCTGATTGTCCCTCCTGTACAAAATACATGTATCGATGTTTTTGGAAATTGGTATGAATTCTAAATTTATTCAATCTTTATCCAAGCTGTACCAGTAAAATCCCTTCAGAAAATAAATGACTTTTTTTCATTATATAGAAGTTTCTATATTTTAAGGCAAATGTTGTTTAAAGACTATTCTTTACCCACCTTGTATTCTCATAGTACCTAGCAGAGTTCTGTATTCAACAAATCTTTGCTCAATGTTTCTTAATAAAACTAGATATTTGCAAGGGATTTTTATAGTAGAATTCTTTTTTCAGTATACTGTTGAGGAGAGAGGTATTTTTAAACATAATTTACACAAAGTAATCAATTAGGTTTATCTTCACTTTTTGTCATTGAAATGGATAATTTTAAAGATGATAAACAAAAAATGTTGATGATTTAAATATATGAGAAGACATTTTCCAAATTCTACAGCATGATATAGGATTACTCCAAAGTTTCCCTTCATTCCTATTTCAGTCTTAAAAAAAAAAGGAAACTATGCACAGGCACTCACAAAATAAAATGGCAGGAATAAAGTCTTCATCAAATTCTAGAAGGTCACTCTTTTTCAAAGTCACACCTCAAAGCTCAAGAAGTTGGCACCTTGAAATGCGGTATCCTTTTAGTAGAGGTCAGTCAAGCTGTCCTCAGTAAATTTGCCCTTAAGATTAATTTATTAATCACAAATATGGGACTTGAACAAAAGTCACTTGGCAAAGAGCATTTCTAATTAGAGACAGAAAAAGTAAATGGCACAAAGGAAAAGGTTCTTTCATGGTGGTTGAAGAGATGAGATGGGTACAGATCCTGCTAGGGTTCACTCTGTCCCCACTTTGGTTGGGAGGCGGGGCACTGACCTCCCCACATGTTCACCCTCTCCCTCAGCGAGTCAGGAGGCAAGGCTTATGAGAAGCTAGATTTGCATTTGAACCCCGCTTTCTCACATCCAGCCACAGTGACCTTCAGTGAGTTTATTCACCTCTCTGGTGGAGATAATAAAAGCTAGTTCACCTAACTCTAAGAGTTAAAGGAGATAAAATATCAAGAATGGTGGTGGCCAACAGAATTTAATGAAAATCTCTACTCTTTCATTTAACTCCCTTCTCAGAGCATGTGGTTTTTTGTTTGTTTGTTTTGCCAAGGTAAATTCCATATTCTTTTGTCTCTCCTGGTAGTACCCCCCATCATTCCTTTTCTGTCTTACATCTTTAGCGTCTTCCTCGCCACTGCCTCCTCCATTTATAAACTTACTCATAACTCCCTCATTTTTAAAAACTATAAAGAATCCCCAAACCCTTACTTTGGTTCTGTTTTTTGACTAAGCAGCAATTCTGTATCTAGCCATCTCTCCTTACCATGGAACTTCTTGAAAACCTTCATTTGCTGTTCTCTTTTTCTATTCACTCTGTTTAGTGGCTCTACGCACCAGACTCCACTGACAGGAAACTCCAGTGGCCTCCCAACAGTCAAAACCAAGGCCTGGCTTCCCCTATATGATGTCTTACCACTGACCACACCACCATTTTCTTTTGCTCATTTTTTTTTTTTTTTTTTTTTACTTGTTCATTGTTAAACACTCCTTTCTTTTAGCTTCCTCATTATTAGGATTTCCTAATTCAACTGACTTCCTACTGCTCTGATCATCACTCTTGGGTTCTGTTAGCTGCAACCTCTCCTTCAATCACCTTTTCAAATTAGCATTTTCTTTCTTTCAGTGTTCTCTCCTTACTCTTCCCATGACCTGAGTCATCTGATGAAAGGATTACAACTGCTCAAAGTCATTCACTTTATCTTTACTCCTAAGTTCAGGGGAAGACTGCATTTTTCCCCTCTCCTAAAGTTACTCCATAGGTAAGCAATCATGCCTCAAGTTGATTCTACTGCCTACACTTTAAAGAAAGTCTTCCCTCTCAAGGCCCAGGGAGCCTCTCAGACATCCAGTCTTGTCTATACTGAGGTGGCCAGGCATGGGATGTTCTCTTCCTCCATGTTATTCGCCACGTAACAGCTGGGATCTCCCACTTAAAACCACTCCCTTTGCCCTTTGAGTGGAAGACTTAAGGCCACATAAGACTCTCCTTTATCTCTTTTCGCTCTGTCTCTCACCTGCAAAGTTTCTGCTCCAGCCATTCTGACCTCTCTCATTTCCTCCTCATGTCCCCTGACCTCCATCTCCAAATCAGTGCACATTGCAACATCTCTATCCTAGAATTCCCCTGCTATTTGTTTTTTTGAATTAACTTGTATGAATCGATGTCAGCTTATATGTCACAGTTCCTGATACACAGGAAACAATAAATATTTGTAGACTGATTATCTTATCTATTATTCCAGTTGAGGCTTTCATCAATTCTATCCATATCGCTGAAATAGCCTTTATTTTCCCTGTGATCATTCTGTCGCTTTTCAACACAGCGCCCTCCACAGAGCATCTAAGTTACCTGGGTGTGGAATATTATTAGATTCAATCCTCTAATTTTCCCTTTTAGTTATTTCTACCTCTCTATTTGCCCCATTTAACCGAATCCTCCAGTATTAGTATAATGATTTAACACAATAATTAATTAGATAAATGATTAATCTTTTGATTAATATACTGACAGGACACAATGAAAATGCTAATCTTTAGCTACCACCAAGCAATGTTTTTATCTATGTTTCAAGAGGTAAACAATATGTTTTCTTATAATGCATAGGGCCAACTTGGAAATTTTATTTTTTTTTTTTTAAGGATTTTATTTATTTATTTGACAGACAAATACAGCTAGAGAGGAAACACAAGCAGGGGGAGTGAGAGAGGGAGAATCAGGTTTCCCACCTAGCAGGGAGCCTGACGTGGGGCTCTATCTCGGGTCTCCAGGATCATGACCTGAGCGGAAGGTAATCGCTTAACCAACTGAGCCACCCAGGTGCTCCGGAAAATTTACTTTCTTAATAACTTCACCAAAGTTTAGAAATTTTTTTCTAAAAATAGGTTAAACTTATAATATCAGAGTCATGTTTTCTTGTCTTCTGAATGCCACTAAATCACAGTTTAGTATCATCAAAGTATATTGAATTTTACACAGCTTACTTTCCAGACAAAAAATTGTGAAAATAATTCCTTTTCAGTAGATACAAAAATATAAGAGTAAGCTACCCAAAAGGAAGGATAATTTATATAAGCAATAAAACTATGACTTACGAGAATAAGACCACATTGAGAAATTTTTAAAAAATGTAACACTGGAAACCAATGAAAACAACACTAAATATAGTCAGAAAAACAGGAACCATATCAAGTTTACATCTCTACAGTTAAATAAATCTTGACAGATGTAAGGAATAAATATTTCTTTTTTTTTTTTTTTTTTAAGATTTTATTTATTTGACAGAGAGAAACACAGCCAGAGGGGGAACACAAGCAGGGGGAGTGAGAGAGGCAGAAGCAGGCTTCCTGCCGAGCAGGGAGCCCGATGTGGGACTCGATCCTCGGTCTCCGGGATCATGACCTGAGCCGAAGGCAGTCACCCAACCAACTGAGCCACTCAGGTGCCCCAGGAATAAATATTCCAACAAAAAAGTTCTTAATGAGAAAGTATAACATTTTGTAAAATAAATATATGACTCCAGTGCATCGAAGATATACAAATAAGCATTTTAAAGCAGGCTAATAGGTTGTATCCAAATATAGGGAAATATTTTACTTAAAAGCCTTAGGATTGCTGCCTAAGATGTTTCTCAAATGGGATCTAATGAAACTTTCTCTTGGTATCTAACTTATCAAATTGAAGTTCTTAAAGTATTTATTGTATAAGTAGATTTCATTGTTTAATGATTTTTGTCTTCCATAATTTCAGATATTACTACATTTGTAGTTCTGGAGATATAGATATAAACCACATTAACATCCTTTTGGTTTTGGATACTGATTTATGGTTTTCTTTGTTTAGGTAGAATGTGTTCATTCCCAGATTGGTAGGCCTCCCTCCAAACAAGCTCCTCTATGGAATGAAGTAACTTTGTCTTGTTTCTATGCCTTTTTACAAAACTGACTAAGAACAAATGAATTAATAGTAAGTGGCAAAAATAGATATGACCATAATGAATGGCAAAACCATTACTTTAAAATTGATTCCATTTTTAAACTTTATAATAATAAAAAGAAGAGATAACATTACCACTCTTGTAAAGCTATAAGAAACCAATAATGACTAATTCTACATTTGTTGGCTAATGGTATGGTACAACCAAACATGTATCAAAATAAAAATAAGGTCCATATGCCTACAAAATCCACTCTTTATCATAAGTATCACTAGAAACTATAGAGCCCCAAATGAACTCTTGAGGGTAAGGCTCTTAAAACAAAGAATAACATTTTAAGTGCATCGTTATTACAGACTCATTTGATATTCGTTTTAATTGCCATGACTATAATGGATATACTTTGTATTCAAACAGATGTCACAAGCACTACTACAGAAGTTCCAATATAATTCAGTCTTAGTTAAGAACGCGCAAATGGATATTTAAAATTGAATGTTACTGGGGGGAGGGACCCAATTACAGCAAACATTAGCTCCTTAAAACAGCAAATTAAAGATTTTTATTAAATTGTGTTCTTTCTTATTTGGACATACACAGAACATAATCATACAGAAACACTTGCTACACCAACTATTCCTTTTCTTTGCTTCAGCTGTTCTACACAGTACAAACCTGGGAAACAGAAATTGGAAGTATGAAGAATGATTCAGAAGGGAGCCTGAAATTTACTGTGAAACATTTAGAGAATGATTTATGAGAAGGATTAATGAATACAACAATGCCAATCTAGATTAGCTGAAGATCAGGTAATTATATCTGCCATTTTCTTTAAATTGGCTAGGCAAATTCTAATATTTCTTTTAATCTTCTCCAACATGGAGAATTGAAATCTTAAAGCCTAACATGAGAGACCTTCACACTGTAAATTAAAGATGGCGTGTCTTAGTGTTTGGATCACAGAACTACCCATGGGTGGCTTTTCAAAAGCAAACATTCCTGGGCCCCAACCAAGTTCTATCAAATGAGAGTTCCAGTAGTATGGCCCTAGAACCAGCATTTTTACAAACCTGACCACTGGGATGCACATACTTGTTTAAAACAACTGCCTTAAGGTAGGATGAGGTAATATTTAAAATTATATATTTTCATTTTATTCCAATCAGCAAACATTTATTAAGCACTGATCTTCTATGAGTGAAAATTATATACATATGTATGCATATATATATATGCATATATATATATACACACACACACAGGCAAGCAGCATGTGATAAATTTATTTTCAAAGTACAATCTATTAAGTACAATAATTATCTACAAAGGTCTGGAAACACAATGTCTGGAATCACAAGAAAATTATCTGCTATCATGCAGATTAACAATTAACTCCCGATTTCAATTTAGTATTTATTCCCCCTAAAAAGGCGTCTGGCAGTTCACAAGAAGTATGTTTAGCTTATTATTAGAAAATGTAACTGAAATATTGTTAAAAAACGTGTCCTATTTTTCCTGATGTTTTAGAAACCCTCTGGTTTTGAAAAGGAGCATAAGTGTGTGAAGCCTCTTGCTGGCCGCGGGGAGGAGACACAGGGCATCCAAGACAGAAGAGGGAAGGAATGAAGAGCAAGACCAGGAGCACTAGAGACAAACTCTTCTGCTTACTTCCAACCTAATTCTTCTAGTGCCCAAACTGTAAACTGAACTTATCTAAAAGTCACATTGTGTTTTGTAACCACCGGAGCAAAATTCAAAAAGCGAAAGTTGGAGGCTAAGAGAAGAGTGGAAGAAAACAAAGTTGACGGTACCAAGGTAGTTTTCTTGTCAGAAGTTTGCCTTCACCCTCATCTGCACCCCCATGACTGAAGAAAAATTGACTGAGATCTTTGGACTGCACCTCAATAAGAAGCATTCACTCATGAAACTTAGTATTGACAAGTCAATGGAAGTTGTTAATTGCACCCAGTGCCTCGTAATTTCTATCATCCTTGGTTGACTTTTCCCGACACTGAAAATAGGATCCAGTGAAAAACGCAGTAAGTGCAAGTGCAGGGAAGAACAGCTGGCTGTAAGGACTTGGAAGCCTTCCCATGGCCCACAGCAGCGGTTTTAGAAAGAGGTCTCTCACTGTCTGGGAACACATGGTATTAATTCATTCAGGCTGCTATGGCAAAATATCACAGCGGGGTGGGGGGATGTGGGGGGTTTTTCAGCAACACACATTTGTTTTCTCATGGTTCTGGAGACTGGAAGTCCAAGATCGCGTTGCCAGCTATTTTGGTTTCTGGTGAGGGCTCTCGTCCTGGCTTGCAGATGGCTGCCTTCTCACTGTGTCCTCACATGGGAGAGAGAAAGACCTCACTTTTTGTCTTTTTATAAGCCCACAAGTCTCACAAGCTTTGTGAACTCATTTAACCTTAATTACCTACTAAAAACCCCATCTCAAATTCAGTCACATTGGGGGTGAGGATTTCATCATACAAATTTTGGAAGGATACAATTCAGTCCATTGGACGCATTACATATGCAAAGTCTTGAGCCCTACCTTTGACCTAGTGAATCAGAAACTTGGGAGCCTGGGGCTCAGCAATTTGTGTTATTCCAATACCTGCTGAAGTCTGAAAAGCATCAGCCTTCAAGGAAAAAAAGGTCCCAGCTCCACAGCAGAACACTTAGCTCATGCCTCCACCAGCACCTCTTCCCTCTGTTCCCCCAGTCCCGTTTCTCCCGCGTATTATTTTCCAACCTTATTTCTTCCTGTTATTACTGAACTCTGTTTTTGCTGAGTTGCTTCTCACCATGACCTGAAAGATCATTTATATTGTCTTCTAGACTTTTGCTGACCCTCTTTCAACCTCAAATCGTCTTTCTCCATCTAAGCACCACCTCAACACCCAGCCATGATCACCTCCCTTTCCTCACACAGCAGAAGCATTAATTGTCTGAACCATTCAAGTCCACAATTTACAAATTTTACTTTATTCACATCCATAGGTTATACTCATCTATAATTTCAGCACAAGGCTTTGCACATTAAAAGAACACTCAAATCTTTAAGATATTATATATAGTATTTTTATGTAACTCTTCTTCGTAAGGATTGCACACAATATTGTCTCCAATCCAACACTGATTTGGGGCGGCAAAGAGCCCCTTCGTCTGTGATTAGCATGTTGTCACTTCTAAAGTTGCTCAGTATTAAAAATAATCAATACACCATTTCCTATTTGTGAAGTCCTTAAGGGGCATCAAACCCTACCGTAAGCATTTAATACATGACCCTATGAAATTCTCATTCACTTTGCAGTAGGCATTATGATACCTATTTGAATGAAAAAGACACTGGATATTGAGGCTTAAGAGGTCAATCAACTCCACCTGAAATCACACCTGAAGAGTGGCAAAGCTGAAACGTGTGAGCATTTGTTTTCCTGCCTCGGAGCACATGCTTTATTTCTACTCTGTTATACTAGAGACTGGGGGATTTTGTTCTCTGTCAACATCTTGAATCTGCTGCCATGAACCCCAAAGCATAGGGATCTCTTGGAAAAGGTATTTCTGGTGTATCCTTTGGAAACTCTTTGTTTTCTACACCCCAAACACATACACACCCACACATCCTGAGGCATCACTAAAAGGAAGCCATCTCGAAAAAAAAAATTAGGTCGAATTTGTTGGGACAAGCAGATACTGTTAAATGACTACAGACAATAAGGAACTCTAAATTTTATTGCCATTCT
Organism: Spilogale gracilis; assembly: GCA_004023965.1. Classification (NCBI taxonomy): domain Eukaryota; kingdom Metazoa; phylum Chordata; class Mammalia; order Carnivora; family Mephitidae; genus Spilogale; species Spilogale gracilis. The sequence goes on along the minus strand of PITA01001049.1, from coordinate 119,213 downwards.
AAATGCTATTTACCTTGGGCAGCCTTTAGAATGCTTTCAGCTTTACATTAAAGACAGCTGAAGAACTCAGAAGGTAGGACTTGAAAGTTCATAAGAGGCTCTGATATACTTTTGCCCAAAGCAACGACTGATAATTAAGCACCAGAAACTCTCATATACACATAAACCCACATAGACTTGAAAAGTCTGTAAGTTGAAAACAATGGAATTTTTTCCTGAAAAATCATACTTTCTTAGTTTCATTCCCCAGAAAACCAACCAAGTGATGTTCTGCTTTTTTTCACAACTGCCTGCACTTTGGAGCCTGGACTATAAGATAATAAGGCACACCTGTTGGATTGTTTCAGCGATTCCAAGCACCAGCTGAGATAGTAATTAAAAGTAACACTCCATTCTTAGCCTACCTGGGGTGTTCAACAACCTCGACATCTTGCAGAAATAGGAGACGTACTGCTCGCAGTGCTCGGCGCTGCTGGTGACGGCGCTGATCTGGTCCATGGAGGCGCTGTACACGAGCTGGGTCACCGAGTACTTTTCTGGGCTGTAGCCCACCACCGTGGTCTGCATTTGCAAGTCGTGAGACACTATGGTCCACACTTTGTCCTCTGTGCCGAGAAAAAGACCAGGAAATGCGTCATTAGTATGCAGTACTTGTTTAAGTGGTAGAAGGTAATCGAGCTACACTTTCCCTGAACTGATGTAGAACAGAGTTAAGGATCGCCATCCTTCAAGTTCTATCCTACACGTTCTTCTTCTATAGGCAAACAGAAAGGCTTTTTATTTTTATTTTTTTTAAAGATTGCATTCATTTGACAGAGAGAAACACAGCCAGAAAGGGAACATAAGCAGGGGGAGTGAGAGAGGGAGAAGCAGGCTTCCTGCCGAGTAGGGAGCCCGATATGGGACTCGATCCCGAGTCTCCGGGATCATGACCTGAGCTGAAGGCAGTCGCTTAACCAACTGAGCCACCCAGGTGCCCCAGAAAGGCTTTGTATTAAGAACAAATGCAAGGGTGGCTCTATCTGTTGGTTGAACGGCTGACTCTTGATTTCAGCTTGGGTCATGATCTCAGCCTGGTGAGATGGAGCCCCGTGATGGGCTCTGTGCTCAACAAGGAGTCGGCTTCAGGGTTCCCTCTCCTCCTCTCCCCCTCTCTTTAAAATAAATAAATAAATCTTAAAACAAAAACAAAAACAAAAAAAACTAAATGCAAGATACCTCCTAACAGAAAACAGCTTGTGTCTCTGGTTGATGCCAAGTTTCGAAGCACTGAATGCGAGGTTCATCAGGCTCCAACTCCCTTCCTGACTCCCTAAAGTCCCTGCCTTCTCTGTTACTGAAATGCTCTCTACATAGGCAATAATACAAATGAGTAATTACCTTGATGTTCTGGACCCTGAAAATTTCAATGTGTGAAAAGGAGAAGCGAATATAAGATTGATGAGGTTAAATTATAGCCCTACATACTCCTGAATTTGAATTAGAAACATCACTAGGAACCCATAATTTTTCTTTTTTAAAAAATGCAGTCCTACGTCCTAGCTCTGTCCACTGGAAAAGGCCCCAAACAAGGACAACCTGAAGCACCAGATTGTCATCACTCAATATGATTTTTCGTTAAGAAGAAACTGGGCTGTCAGATGAAGTGACTGATTTCAGGGCTGGAAATGCGCAAGATAAGCTTGGAACATAATGTCACATAGAAACAAATAAGCTGCTCGCAAGAGAGGGCAGTTCGAAAACCCCAGGAACGAAGAAGGATGATTTTAACATCAATAAGAATCTCCTGCAATGGAGGGGTGCTTAATTCCAGGAGTTCATTAAAATAAAAAGAAATGTTCACTCTTGGAAAATGCCAAGTAACTAACTCGTTAGTATGAATATTAGGAAATAAGGATGAGGAATCCAGCATTTAGCCTACCTTACCTGTAGGAACCGTGACATAACTAATGCTCTGTGTATGGAAATACCGCAGCTCATAAATGAGGACTCAGCGATGGGATTAGAGGACCATCATTTTGTAACTTCTAACAAGGAGGCTCTAAGCAATGGCTATTCATGGCTGTTAATATAACCACCAGTCAAAGCGGAGGACATGTGCCTTCGGGTGGGATGACACACCACCGCGTGGGAAGCAGTGTGCATAAAATCAAACAAGAATTTCACTAGCTTAGGGCCCTGACTACCAGCTTCTAGGAAACCTGCATTGAAAACAGAGCATATTCAGCGGAGGGGACTATGCCAAATGACCCAAAAAGGAAAGGTCAGCAGAATCCCTGCAGTGTGAAATTCTACCCATTATACAATCTAGTATTTTCAACAAAAAATTATAAATTACAAGGGAACAGAGAGCACGAGAGAGTGCTACAGATGAAAGGAGACTTTCTGAACTTGACCCTCAAGCAGTTGTCCTTCTTTTAGCAAAGGACAGCTCTACCCTCCCAGCTGCTCAGGACAAAGCCATTGGGTCCTGTCCCTGAATCCTGCCTGCTGTACCCTCTCCATTCAGGATCTGAGCACTCCAGACCTCACCCCCCCACCACTCTAGTCAAAGCCCCCACAGCCTCCTGCCCCCGTCACACAAAACCTTGTAACCACCTCTTGCATGCCCGCCCCCACTCTTACACCTACCCTCCACACAGCAGTCAAGTGTAAGCTGAATTCGGACACTGTGCTCCAGGCCCTCACAAGGCACAGAGCCGTGTTCAGAGGGAAAGTCTAGCTGTTGAAACAGCTTAAGGCCTTTGTGATCCAGCCCCTCCTGCCCTCCTCACCTCCCCCTGGCTCCTCCAGCTCCAGCCACACAGACCCCTGCCTTCCTCAGACCTGTCAGGCAGCCCCTCCGGGAGCCTCTGCTCTCACTCCGTCTTGGGAGACCCGCAGGGCTGCTCCTCCCCCTCCTGCTAGCCGCCCCCAGGGCCACTTCCCCCCTTCGGGCCCCTCCCCACCGCAGCTGCTTTCTATCTCTTTGTCCTGCTCTGTTTTCACCACAGTATTTATTCCTCTGCTTGAGTGCATGTTTTCCTCCGGTTAGAGGGGGAGTAGGCAGGGTTGTTTTCAATGCTGGATGTACAGTGCTTAGAACAGTATCCAGCATGCAACAGACCTTCACAATATATTAGTATGAGTTAAGAAAACATCAACAGAATACAAACAACTTCATCTGGGAACTTCCTGAATCACGCTGGTTCAAGTTCGGGCTTGGCCATGACCTTCCCGAGAGCCTGGACACACCCCTTTGCGCTAGACTCTAATTCCCTTTCACCTGTTACACATGCCTCTGTATCAGAATCCTCCCCCGCCCTCCGCTCTTCTTAAACCAACTAAAACAAGTTCAATACGGCACCCGTGTAGTAATTCGTTCCCTGTCAAACGATGATTTTCCACTTTTCCCTTTGGCCTGATCAGAACTATCTTCCTCAGCTCCTTTGACCCAGCAGAGAAACAAGAGTACGTTTTAGAAATTCTCTCTGTTTCTGACATGATTCTGACAGCACCCTGGCTGTCATTTCCATCCAGACCTTCACTTTACCGTCCCCTAAGTAAAGATCCACTACTTGAGGTTGGCTTCATCTCTTTTCTGTTAAAATCAGCCTCTGCCAAAACATTTGAGAACTCGTCACGACTTACTTTTTTAAATTTTAATTTATTATTTTTTTAAATTTTATTTATATATTTGTCAGAGAGAGAGAGAGAGAGAGAGAGAGAGAGAGAGAGAGAGAAACTGAGCGAGCAGGGGAGCTACAGGCAGAGGGAGAAGCTTGCTCCTGCTGAGCAGGGAGCCCAATGTGGGGCTCCATCCCAGGACACTGGGATCATGACCTAAGTGAAGGCAGACACTTAAACTACCGAGCCACTCAGGTGTCCTGTACTTAACCTTTTTTATAAAACAAAAACAATAACAAATCCTTATCAGGGCCTTATCCATGTCCTGTAGCAATATTCCAATATTGCATAACTTTCATTCTTTAACTCATAATGAAACAGCATTCTACTCTGGCCCATTTTAAAAGTATCATAAACCCCTTTTTAATTTACACAAAATCATGCTTACAAAGGCACACATTAATTAAGTAAAATAAAATGGCCACCTATAATGCTCTCTGTCAATGACTTTAAAAAATATAAACCAATTTGTTAAAATTGATGAGTCCCGGTGGCGCCTGGGTGGCTCAGGTGGTTAAGCGACTGCCTTTGGCTCAGGTCATGGTCCCGGAGACCCGGGATGGAGCCCCACATCAGGCTGCCTGCTCGGCGGGAAGCCTGCTTTTCCCTCTCTCACTCCCCCTGCTTGTGTCCTCTCTCTGGCTGTGTTTCTCTCTGTCAAATAAATAAATTAAAAAAAAATTGATGAGTCCCTAACATTTTGGTCCTAGTAATTGATTGGCCCTAAACCCCACATCCATACATTTCAGTACATACTTTTCAGTATCAATCTTCAGGGCACCATCTTCTTTATATTTGTTTTATAGCCCATTCATTCATTCAACAAACATTACTGAATACCCACTACATGACAGATATGCATCTAGGCATTGGGGAAACCACAGAGGAAAAAAAAAATTCTAAACTTTTATAGTTTACACTCTTGTCGTGGGGAAAAAACAGATAAGTAAAAAATTAAAATATATATAGCTAGCCACTGATAATGGTAGGAAAAACCTCAACAGGGAATGAAAGAATAGGTTGGGTGTAGATTGCAATTTTTTAAATTGAAGTATAATTGATGTATGATATCTTATTAGTTTCAGGTATACATCATGGTGATTTGATAGTTTTATACATTGCAAAATGATCCCCATGACAAGTCTAGTTACCATCTGTCACCATACTAATTATAATATTATTGACTATATTCCCTATGCTGTACATTACAACCCATGATTTATTTACTTCATAGCTGGAAGTTTGTAGCTCTTAATTCCCTTCAACTATTTTGCCCATCTAGTAACCAAGTTTGTTTCCTGAATCTGTGAATCTGTTTCTATTTTGTTTTGTTTGTTTTGTATTTTTAGATTCCACATATGAGTGATTTCACATATAAGTGAAATCGTATGGTATTTGTCTTTGTCTGATTACGTTTTTAAACACAGAGTAAACCATAACAGTCCTCACTCACTCACTCACTGATGTTTAAACACAGAGTAAACCATAAGAGCCCTCACTCACTCACTCACTCACTCACTCACTCACTGATGTTTAAATGAGTAAGGTCATGGTCCAGCAAGCCACATGAATGTCTGGGGAAAAGTATAGAAAGTGCAAATGAAAACATTCTAATTTTGGAATATTCTGGCATTGTTTAGGTCTACAATGAGGCCAGTGAGTGAGGAAGGAAAGAAAAACAGGAATTAAGTCTGAGGTGTAATGGCAATGGGTAGGTGTGAGAGGGAAAGCCCTTGGCATCAGAAGGTTTGATGCAAGTTAGTGTAGCATGCTTGAACTTATTCTCTGACACCCTATTCTTTATTTCAATAAAGCTATAACTCAGGAAGGCTTGAAAAAAGAATACACACACACACAGACACACATATATAAAGATTTAGAACTTTTGGCAGTATTGTGGCATTACAAAAGGTAGTATGTAAACTCTGTTTTAATGGCGTAAGACAATTACTGTTGATGCATCTTGCAAATTATTTTTTAATGCTTACATCTTATATCTGAGCCATTAAATCTTAAGTGGTTAATGAATATTAACAATTCTGCAGATATCTGCCATCGAGAAGAAAGTTATATTGTACAAATTTGCCTTTGCTAGTATCAAAGTGAAAAATTAAGAATCTTGGGGCGCCTGGCGGCTCAGTTGGTTAAGCGACTGCCTTTGGCTCAGGTCATGATCCTGGAGACCCGGGTTCGAGGCCCCACATCAGGCTTCCTGCTCAGCGGGAAGCCTGCTTCTCCCTCTCTCAGTCCCTCTGCTTGTGTCCCCTCTCTAGCTGTGTTTCTCTCTGTCAAATAAATAAATAAAATCTTTTAAAAAAAGGAATCTTATTCCCATATTTGTAATGTGTTTATATAACCTGTGTTATATGTGTGTAATGCAAATAGAAACTAGTAGGTATGGCAAATCTAAATTTCTGCCTCTATTCCTTTTTCATGAAGAATTGATAAACTAGTGTATTTCATATACCCTCTGGATTAGTGTGCTATGAAAGTGCCTTCTGTGATTACTGGGAGCTTAGTAGCTGTCTCATCATGCAATCCCATATTTAAAAACTGCCACACTGTACAGTGTTTTCAATACAGATGATTAAATTGTATTTTCCAAATAATGGAAAACATGTGGAGTGTATTGTGGAAACGCATCCTTCTTCCGGGCAATAAACAGGGTCTTCAAGATTACCCTGCTGAATGTGCTGACATGAGTACATCAGAATGGTCCCTCTGCTGCCACTACCAGTGACCTCACATCCTTATCCTACCTGTAATTCCCAGGTAATTCACTTCATGAGAACTCAGTTCTTTGTAAGGCTGGGGTTCTGACCAGGAACTGATAAATATAGGAAATGACCAGTGAAAAAAAGCAAAGAATAACCCCTCCCAGGACGGACCCTGTTTCTTTATCATGTATATATGCCTGCTTGGGGCTCTTCTCCATGTTATCCCTATGTACTCTGAAGTTCGCATTACAGAGCATATTTTAATAAAAGTCCAACCTGAGCTGAATCCGGTTGGGAACAAGGGTATGTGTCCCACGCATCTGCATATGCATCTCACTGTCCTGGCTGAGGATCAATTTGTTAATCTGAAAGCTTTTTTTTCTCACCTTTATTCATATTAACTCTGAAGTAACTTTAAAAATAAAGAAAATACATTATAAACTATCTAACTTTAAAATGGCATATAAAACATCGTAGAGCGGCATAACCAACAACTGCTTGCAGTCCCCTTTCCTTGGAAGCCCTACTGCCTGTTGTAGTTTACTTTTTAGGAATGACTTTGGATTTCTCACTCTTAGAGTAAAACAATGGGAAGCGAACTATATGCATCACCCAAGATTTTCCATATTGCATGTAAATCTTGGTCTGCTGGATGAAAGCAGTGGATTCAGTTTTGTACTTCCTTAAATCTCTCCTACAATAAACTGCATTCCAGTAACTTTATCTGTGGCTTTCTTTGGGCATAGAAGTCTCAATGTCTATTATCTGATTCTATCAACCAATGATTGAGCATTAACTATGTGCAAGAAACAAGCAAAAATCTCCAACTAAAAGCGACAGCGTTAATAAGAATTGCTTTTGCGAAACTTAAACTTTGCAGCCTCATAGGAATGCATATTTGAGGGAAGAAGCCTAACATTTGAAGGAAGCCATGTTCTCATGTGAAAAATTTTGAATCCCAAAGAACTTCGACTTAACACCTTAGAGGACGTCCATTATGGCTCTCTTCTATTAGAGATTAGGAAGTCAAGTCTCAGGAGTGAGAAGTGACTTGTCCAACTGACTATAAAGAGTTAGTGGTGGGGCACCTGGGTGGCTCAGTTGGTTAAACGACTGCCTTCGGCTCAGGTCATGATCCCGGAGACCCAGGATGGAGCCCCACATCGGGCTCCCTGCTCGGCAGGAAGCCTGCTTCTCCCTCTCTCACTCCCCCTGCTTGTGTTCCCTCTCTAGCTGTGTTTCTCTCTGTCAAATAAATAAAAATCTTAAAAAAAAAAAAAAAAAGAGTTAGTGGCAAAATGATGGAGACTTGTCTCTTGGTTCTAGGTTTAGTGTTCTTTTCACTCCTCATCCCTTTGACCCAGTGGTGACATGTTGGTGACACGTCAACATTTTTATTGTCTTTCCTGTAGCAACCCACAACTTTTCAGGAGGTGGGGGAAGCATACAGATACACTTTGTACAAATAAGATTTTATTTATTTATTTGAGAGAGAGAGGGAGAAAGTGAGCAAGAGAGAGAGCACAAGCCAGAGGGGAGAGGCAGAGGGAGAAGCAGACTCCCCAGTGAGCAGGGAGCCTGATGCAGAACTCAATCCCAGGACCCTGATGTCATGACCTAAGCTGAAGGCAGACGCTTAACCGACTGAGCCAGCCAGAAGCCCACAGATAAGACTTTTTAAACAAGAATATGTAACCTACTGCACTTAGAAAAATGTCAGAAAACATTAATGTAGTTCAATAATGCACATATTCACAACTATTTATTGAGCTTCTGATCAGTTTTATCATTAGGTTCTGGGGATACAAGAATGATAAAGACCTGAGATCTTGTTCTCAACAGGCTTATAGTCCACTGATGGTGAGAGCAGGTTAAGCCTGAAATTACAAATCACAGACAAGTGCTAAAATAGAGCTGTGCACAGGCTACTGTGAATTCCTACAGAATGTCCATATGACACAGATTTAGAAAACTGTGAAATGACCAGGTGGACATGGCATTGTCAGTGAATCATAAAGGTTAACTAGTGATGAGCTGTATGAAGGGTAAGGTGAAGCCAATTTCATTCTTATAGTTTATACTAAATACTTTGGAGACAAAAGGGATTTAATAGATGGGGTCTAGATCAACTGGAAATTGAAGGGCCTACAATAGTGAGATACAAGATTGCAAAGCTCTAACAGTTGTGAATGGGTTGAAAAGTCTAATGCACTCATATTTGGAAAACATTTTCATATTTGAAAAATATTTCTTCAAGGCCATTTATGACACACATAGCTAACAGCATCCTCAACAGATCCAGATCCTTTAAGATCAGGAACAAGCCAAAGGGAATAAGATTCGGGATATACATGAATATACATGGGCTTTAATTTTCTATTTGACATATTTCTTAGTCTGGGTGTTGGATATAAGCTAGAAATACTTCATATTGAAACAAACAATTAAGGGGTATTTTATTTCAGGTAACTTTATACCAAGATTCAGATTTACACATTAATAATCTAGGAACTATTGGTCATTTTCCCTGAGTTCTGTGTGCTTTACTAAGTCACAAAAGAATTTCTTCAACAGTTGCCACTCATAGTTTTTTTAAAGTACTGATTTCAGTAGAACTGTTTATAAATCTTTCAGATAGAAAGACTCTCAGTATAATGCTAGGTTACAATGAAATCATTTTTTTTTCTTTTACAGTCATTTTAGGAGATCTGTTTGAAAATCTCATCAGTCTTCCAAGTGTCTAAGTTTGAAGACCAGAAATTTCATAGATCATCATTTTGTTTAGAAGAGTTCCTCAATCAGTATAATCCTACTGACATCATTTAAATTATTGGGAATTTGGTGTCCCGTTTTTCTCCCCCAGTAGATCTGTGTGAGCAGGACAAGCTTCTCTGGAGCCTAGCCTCTAATACCTCAGAAGCCAGGGCACAATGGTGCACCGCGGTGGTGAGAACAATTCAAAACGGCAGCGATGCGATGCATGCTGCTTGGCGGCACGACGAGTTCTAATCACGTGTCGAGAAATAAGGTATGCAAAGCAGATGGGACCTCTGCAGGAAGCCCCGAGGAAACGAGCTAAAAGTACAGATGATGTTCTGCAGGAGGTGGAAAGTGTTGATTATTTTTATGCTCACGATTTCAGCCCAAAGATGGATGACAAATCGAGTGCTGTGAACATGTATAAATAATGGTGGATCATTCTCTTCCACCCGAAGAACAATTTGGAGCTTACCTGGGTCTTTTTTTCTGAGAAGGCATTAGCTATTTTCAGGGAAGAAGGATATTTGTTAATGTTTTTGTTCCATTGTAGGGATGCTAAAATTCTTTTACAATACACTGGAGTTATTGACTACTTTTATGTCAATACTTAGACAAGCTAATATTCCCTTTCCTTTCCTCTCACACCAGGTAGAGATGTGGTGTGTGTGTATCTGACAGTCAGGAGTCCGTCTCTGTGGCAACAAGGAGTTTTCTGCCCTGTGTGGCAAGGAAATGCTAACCCTTTGCTTCTTGTTGCTTGTAACAGAAGAAAGATTCGGATCTCAATTCCAACCTGGGACTAAGTCAATGTCATCCAGGACCAGTGACTGACCATTCCCGTGGACTTTTAAAGATAACACCTCCTGCTATTTAAGAATACCTTGAAACATAACTGCACACACTAGGTTAAAAAAAGTCACTTCATGGGGTGCCTGGGTGGCTCAGTTGGTTAAGCGACTGCCTTTGGCTCAGGTCATGATCCCGGAGACCTGGGATCGAGTCCCACATCGGGCTCCGTGCTCGGCGGGAAGCCTGCTTTTCCCTCTCTCACTCCCCCTGCTTGTGTTCCCTCTCTGGCTGTGTTTCTCTCTGTCAAATGTATAAATAAAATCTTAAAAAAAAAAAAAGTCACTTCAAATAATTACTCCCCTACATTAGCCTCTACCTATGGCTGGGCTGTGACCAGCAGCCCTGTCTTGGGGCCTGGCTGCCTCCTGTGTCTTCAAGTTCCACCCCTACCCCCCAAAACCCCCACCTCCACCTGGTCTCAGGACTAACTCCTTCACTTCTCTTTAGTCTTGACTCCAATGTCATATCTCCCTGAGGCTGGCCCTACCTGCCTTATTCAAACTCATCACCCACACCGTCCCTTACCTTCTCCACTCCTTATTCTGCAGCACATATAGCCTCCTAGCACAGTATATCATTTACTTGTTTATAATGCGTATTTTCTGTTGTCTGTCTCCACTACTACTTTCCTCAGAGACTATAATCCCTACTATGCTGGAAAATTTTTTGTTTTTTAGTACCTTCTTTACTTGTGAATCTCAAATTCTTAGCACAGTGCCTAGAAGTCTGCAGAAGTTCAATAAATACTGTACTAATTATATACTTTATTCCTTTCTTTATTTGGCTTCCAACAAGCCTCGATCACTATCATCACCAGTGATTCCTGTAAAGGACCCATTTGAAGTAGATAGTTCATGGGGTTATAGCTCACACCAGAGAGCTCTACAATATTAAGCTTAAAAAAAAAAATCAGCATTTAGAAAGTCTTTACAGGTGAAGCCATCAAAGTGATATTTGAAATTACGTAGGACTGGTATTGTACTTGCAATATTTACACGATATTAAACTGCAACGATTTTTAAAAGAGCAACATAAAAAATATATCTAAGGTGCAACGAGCATCTTAAAACCATCAGCGTTCCTTTCCAGGCTGAAGAGTAAGAGAATTAGTGTTCTGTGCTACGTATGCAGATGCCTCTTTCTGGGTAAGAGCATCAGAAGCAGGGGACCTCTCATTGATGAACAACGTGTTTTATTCCAAGCACTGTTCTAGGCCCTGGACACATGAAGATGAATAATGGTCACTGAAAGCCAAAGAGCTCGTGGAAGGAGGTACACAAAGTAAGCAATTACAGTACAAGCTCAAAAAGTGACTGCTGACTTTCAGGCAGCGGCCAGAATAATCCAGGTAATAAGATTTACTCTATAAAACCATAAACCCACTTATAACCTACACCAAGTTCTTTAATGTGTGTAACACTTTTAAAATTCTCTAGCATTGTATTTTGTATCTATGTTATTATTGGGGAATTTTATTTTCTGCTAGTACTTAGTTTAAACCTAACTTGTAACAGGATAAGTTGAGAAATTATATCGTTTCTGAAGTTTCTATCTAAAAAGCTTTGATGTAGCAGAAAACATACAACTGGAAATGACAGTTTGATTTGTTATTAACAGAATAGAATCTTACCAGATGGCCCTTTCCTTTCATGTTGACCCAAGCTTGCATCACTGTCTGCTCCCTGAAATTTTGGGAGATCACACATATCCTAGCAGTTTACCTCTTTAGGGGCAGAAAGGACCGTGGTATAAACAACTTCCCATTAGAGGATTTGGGGCCCTTCCTCCCTCCTTCTAACGCAGGCACCAGGCTTAATTAAAAAAAAAAAAAAAGAAAAAAGGAAAGATGATACAGATAACATTTATCACCTTGGAAGAAAATCTCCAAATAATCAACTCCTCTAAGTATTTAATTTTCCCCATTAAGTCAGTTTCTATTCACTGAAGCAGCACCCATTGTGAGCCAGATTAGTAAGACAGTCTGACAGATTAAGTTCCTTGGTAAGGATAATTAGCTAGAAATAACTTTTTAGGGAAAGAAACCCTTAAAATATCAGAGTTAACATATTCAAAGGGTCTAAAACTGGTGTTCTCACTTTAATGTTAACAGAAGTACAAACGTATCTGGTGATTTCACTTTTTAAAAATGGTTCTCTGTGAAGCTTCCTAAATCCTAGGTTGACTCTAATCGCAGCAAATTCTGCCCCATGCAAGGAACACTGCCGCCTGCCCAAGCTCGTCTCAGTCCATCAGAGTTCAGATGTTAAGCACTTAGCAGAACATACTGCCCATATTCCAACCCCCAGTACCATACCAAGTTCAAGTTAGATGTCCATCCATCTCCATCAGCTCCCCTAAAAATCTATGTTTACCTGTGGGTTCGCATTTCTCATACCATATCTGTAACATTTTTTTGTAGCCACAACTTTGTTAGGTCAGTGAGGGCAATGTGGGCATCACTGCCATTGCTTAATCCTTATTGTCTAACAGAGTACCTGGTACAGGTGCTCAATAAATACTTGCTGAATATGAAGTCATATTGGGCATGAGAAAGTTATTTCATATATTGGGACCCACGAAATGGAGGCTGCCCAAATATGAAACAATTGGGGAAACTGAACACAGGATATTTAAAGATAATATGATTATAGATACACTTTAAAAAAAAATCATTTTTTTGGGGAAACCCAAGTATTCACTCTGCCGCCCTTTATGGAAAAAGGTTACTGACCCCTTCATAAAAGTGACAGGTGAGAAAGAAGGAAGAAAAAGGAGAAAAACACCTAATTTTATAGGAATGTGACAGAGGACAGAACAAAGCTGACAGAGGACACATCCAAAAAGGTGACCAAGCTAGGGCACAAATCAGTGGAGGACGGCGGAGCAGGATTTGGGACTTGCTTCCAAGTAATTCCATGGTGGGAAGGAGAGAGACAAATGAAACAAAATTAGCTATTATTGGCCACTTGTAGAAGCTGGGTAATGGGCACCCAGGACTCTGTATGTTCTAATTTTGGATACGTTTGCAAGGTGATCACCCAGCACAGGAAACACATGCTTCAAACAGTAACCAAGGGATTATTACAATTTGTATTCATTTTATGCAGGGATTTTAAAGCTTATTTCTTATCTTGAATAAGGGAATGACCATCTCATGAGTATTCCTGAGACTTGTTATCATTAACCTTCAATTTTTATAAAATGAGAAATGGTTAACATAATTAATGTGCAACTGCCAAATATAATTTAGAGGCAGTGGGTATTTATTTTGGAAACACAGTAATGAGGGAAAAGGATGGAGAGAACACGCCAAGTACACACAGGAGGAAGGAAGGAAGACAGGAAAGGACAGAAAGTGGGGAGAAAAAGAGATGTGGAGCATTTTACAGTATGTAGAACGTGCTTTGAGCTAGAAAAGGTGAGGCGAAGGCAGGCAGATCACCTAAGAGAAGGAATAAGACTTGGCGAGGACCGGAAACTCTGGTCCGCCTCCTTCTTGTACAGTCCTCGAGGTGGACATGCTCATTACTTAAATGGGTAGAAGAATCAGAAGAAGACTATTTCATGGCACCCGGATATATAAAATGCACACATGTGCGTCCATAAATAAAGTTTTATTGGAACACAACCACGCTGATTTGTTGACACACTGTCTCTGGCTGCCACTGCACCACGGAGACGGGGTGGCCCACAAAACCCAAGTATTCACTCTGCCGCCCTTTATGGAAAAAGGTTACTGACCCCTTCATAAAAGTGACAGGTGAGAAAGAAGGAAGAAAAAGGAGAAAAACAGCTAATTTTATAGGAATGTGACAGAGGACAGACCAAAGCTGACAGAGGACACATCCAAAGGGGTGACCAAGCTAGGGCACAAATCAGTGGAGGACGGCGGAGCAGGATTGGACACACCCAAGCCCAGGGTCTGCTCCTATTTCCTGCATGTGGAGAGAATGGTAATCTAAGTATAAGCTTTTACAAACCTCTGCAATTTTTTGTACAGGCCTGCTTAAATTCTCCAACTTGCTTTTCTCCTCTACTATTATGAGCATAAGGTTGTTCTCAAATACAACTCAAAAACACTAGCAAGGTATTATCTGATATATTTGAATCCAAGTGAACCTACTGCACTGGGCTAAAGAGTGTTTGCACAAAATTCGTATCTACCCAGAACCTATAAATATGACCTTATTGAAAAATAGGGTCTTTGCAGATATAATCAAGTTTAGATGAAGTCAGACTGAATTAGGATGGGTCCAAATCCAATGACTGGTGTCCTCTAAAATGGGGAATATGGACACACAGACACAACACCATGTGACAATGAGACAGACATTGGGATACTGTAACGATGAGCCAAGGAACACTGAGAGATGACAACCACCAGAAGATGAAAGCAGTAAGGAAAAGTTTCTTCTGAGGCTTCAGAGAGCACATGGCACCGAGGCCCCCTTGATAGCAGATCTACGGCCTCCAAGACTATGAGAAAATTCATTTCTCTTGTTTTTGGCCACCCACGCATTTGGGGGTGCTTGGTTACAGCTATCAGTCACCTCTCTGTGCTGTGCAAGTGTTTAACGTCCTCTCTGTATTCTAGGGAAAAGAGGGAAGCGGCGGAGATGCCTTTACAACATCGCCTTCCATGTGGACAGTTCATTTGATTCAGCATGGCACTCAACACTGCAACAAGACATGGCTGACACCGTAACAAGCTGATAACCAGAGTACACGATGTTGGGGAGGCCTACAGAGGGGACACTGAGTGGAAAGGCTGTGCTTTATATGCAGCGCCAACCTGAGGGGGTCACGCTCTCAGGCAACCACAGTCACCCCCCAGGGGCGTGGAATGCCTCTCGCCTCCTCTGCTGATACAGTTAATGATCCTCAGAACTCCTCTCTCCCAGTCCATGATGCGTGTGGTTTCTGCACTGCCTTTCACCTCCGCAGCATCACAGGGAGCCCAGCAATTCTGGTGCTGGCCTGACCCATGTTGCCAGCAATGCAGAGGACTGGAAAGTCTTGGGTATTATTCCAGGTCAACATTCCACATGGACCACATGGTGTCATTGACTGGGGCAGGATACAGGTACTGGCTGGGGAGCCCTTCTGCACAGGGTGAGGCCCTGAAGAAGGTGCAAAGCAGGAGAGAAAGCGTGGGAAGTTTCCATGTAGGGAAGCAACAGAATCCAATTTCTGTTTTTAAATGATCACTTTGGCTGTTATTTGAAGAACAGGTTAGAGTTGATAAGAGTGGGAGCAGACAGGTAATTTATAGTCTGAATAAAAAGGATGGTACTAAGAATGGGGGTGTTGGCAATGGAAATATGGTGAATGAGTCTGAGATACATATGATAGGGAAAAAACAGAAATTATTTTTTAAAAAATTTTTATTTATTTGCCAGAGAAAGAGAGCACACAAGAAGGGGGAGTGGCAGGCAGAGGGAGA
This sequence comes from Spilogale gracilis, assembly GCA_004023965.1. Classification (NCBI taxonomy): domain Eukaryota; kingdom Metazoa; phylum Chordata; class Mammalia; order Carnivora; family Mephitidae; genus Spilogale; species Spilogale gracilis. The sequence goes on along the minus strand of PITA01001049.1, from coordinate 103,778 downwards.
AGGAGGCTCAGCGGGGAGCCAGATGCAGGATTGGATCCCTGGACCCTAGGGTCATGACCTGAGCCGGAGGTGGATGCTTAGCTGACTGAGCCACGCAGGCATCCTAAAAAATAGAAATTATTGATCACTTTGATAAGGCATATAGTGGAGAGAAAGGTGGGGGAGGGAAGGAGGGACGGGGAGAGAGAGATGAGGGGAGGGAGAGGGGGAGAGAAGGAGAGAGAGAGGAAGGGAGAGATGTATGTTGGATGACAGTCAGCCAGCTTTCTGGCTTAAGCAACAGGTAAACGGAAGAACACATTTTTGCTGGTAGAATGATCAAAAGTTCCATTTTTAACAAGTCAGACTTGAGATCTCAAGAGACAGTTAATGCTTCTATCAAGTAAACAATTAGATATCAACATCTGGGGCATAGAAGAAAGGTCACAGCTGGAGATGTGGCTGTGTGGTAGCATGTAGATTACACTCGGTGCCATGGAAACTAATGAGATAAGTGAGGGCAAATGTTTAAGCAGGATGAGCCCAGGACAAGTCTTAGGGACGCAGACCTTCAAAGGCTTGAAAGGAGACGAGACTGAGGTCCATGGAATCTTGTAAGATTCTAACAGCCAGACATGACTTGTCCGTGTTCCATGTTCCCTATGTATCTTCTCTACTCTAGCCTCAGCAACTCCAACTTCTGAGGGGGGTCTCAGGAAAGGTAACAAGGCAGAAAGGTAAGCCCACCACAAGAGCTGTTCAGGTGAAGTGCTGTGTGTGCCAGTGATCGAGTGCTGGCTGTAATTGGAAAAGCATCTGAGAAATGAGATAAGGCTGGACGTTATTATGGGAAGCAAGATGAAGAATACTTTTCAGCAGATCATTTGCTTCCGTCGAATACATTATTTCAAACGAGATGATGTACATCAGTAGGGAATATTTCAAGCCACCTAAGGTTTTTAAGTGTCCCTATAAAAATCTGGCAACTTTTTCAATTTGTAAGTATGACTTACATATTGGATAGAGTAACATTCATATCCAGACCCACATCATATTTTGAAAACGATGCTTCTTTGGAGATTGAAAAATAAGGCATAACAATACAATTGCATGCATAATTTGTTGAATCATTTAAAAGCTAAGGTTAAGAGATGATAAATAGAGATCAGAGTTCCCAAATCTAACCGTGAATCCCAAAGTTAAGAAGGGGATGTGTAACAGGAGTCCTCGCTGTGGCTGAGGGAGGACAGTATCCTGCAAGTTGAGGAGAGCGAACGTTTAGGGGCATATTTATAATCTCTTGATTTAAAGAGATTCATATGGAACTCCTCTCAGACCCAGTGTGCCTCCCTCTGTTGGTTCCCCATTCTCCCCGCCCCCTGGGTCTCCACACCAAGCAGAGGGGGGGCACGGAGGGTTTGGCTGTTTCTACTCGCTCTTTTGCACCCCAATCTCCTTTCTGCCATTTCTCTTTCCTTTCCACATTTTTTTCCTTCTTTTCTCTTGTCCTCTCTCTGCTTCCTTTCTCGTTTTCACACACCATCGACAGAAAGCCTTCTTTTTTCCCTCCTTGTTGTACGGCAAGAGCTTGTTTTTTAATCATATTCTTTATTACTCAAAAGCACACTTTAATCTGTTTTGAATGTGATGAAACCTAGCTTTAGAAATTCGAGGAAAATCATTTCTTCCTTTAAAATTGCTATCTTGCTAGGAGTTTCTAAAAGCCTAATTTGAGGCTCAAAAGTGAGTAATGACTCTCTGGTCCAGTGAACGGAGTGCTCTCCCTTCCCTGGGACACCGGGACCTAGCGTCACGCCTGGATGAATGCCTTGGCAAGCACAGAGGAGGGATGGAGAGGGGAATGGCCTGGAAAAGAAACACATCAGATGGTATTTTGAATCATGTCCTTGCTCCAGGGGCACCGCTAAGAAATCCTTACACCTGCTCTAGGTTAATGTGTAACGAGGTAGTGAAGGCCCTCATCAGACTACATTTTTGCTCCAGAAAAACCCACTCACTGGGGCGTTTGGTGAGAAGTGGGATTTGATGGAGAACTGGTAGGGACCTCTCCTCCACCAGAAAAGCCTCCGTCAGCACTGGAAGCTGAAGACCAGAACCGAGAGACACCAGGAGGGGCAAACCCTCTTGCCACATGACAGAGCAATTTGGAACGTGGTAAGGAAGTAACTCTCTAACAGATCTCAATTAATCTCTCGGTCTCATTGTGAAAATGGGGATTATCACAGTACCTGCTTACTTCCTGAAGTGGTTTTGAGGAACAAATGGGAAGATGCATGAAAACGCCTTTAAGAGAATCAGCCATAGACCAAGCAGTCACTAAGCGCCAGTGATTTGTGTGGTTTTAGGCCCTCTTCTATGTCAGTCTCCAAAACCCGAAGAAACAGGGATAGCGAAGCTGGACACATACCAAGCTGTCTGAGGCAAAAGTGATAAAGTCACCGTCTTCATAAGCCCTGAAATCTCGGTCTTCCAGAATGCCTCAGCTCAACCATGGGATTCCACATAGATACAAAATGCAAGTTTACACCAGTAGTATTTATGAACTCAGTTTCTAGGAAATTTCACGTTTAATCCTAACACAACTTCACACGATAGGTCCTTTAAAATTAGTAGTTTACAACTGAGGAAGTAGAAGGTTTGAAAAGCTAATGTCCCCGAGATCACACTGCTGTGTGGCAATAGGAATATGGGCCCGGGTCTTCCCGACCATAGAGTCTGCAGCCAATGGAACAACAGAAGTTAATAATGGAGACGTGTCACTTATCCTGTGATTCCCTTCCAAGGCCTCTCAGAGGAAGGACAAGGAGTCATGTGCCACGTTCTGGGACTGCTCTGGGCTTCAATTTGTACAACTGTAAATGAGGTTGTACACATTAGATAATCTGTAAGATTCCTTCTATCTCTGAAGCTCTATTACCCAGCGGTGGAGATAATCAGCACACGGAAGAGAATCAGAGGGAAGGCTCCCAAAAACCAGACAATGATTATTTTAATCTTTCCTTAAAATTAGGATGTCTGCTGCCTTCTGCATTTCTTCCAAGTGGAAGTTATTCTGCAAGGTTGCCTCAAGGGCAATATTTGTTTTGTTAGGGCTGCAGAAAACTGAAAACATTTTGGTGATAATGCTCGGTATGATGTCACTTTAATGGAAATAATGTTTTGAGAGGAGTTTAATCTCCAGTCGAAGTCTCTGCGTTACCTCCTGCAGCAATGCAATATGTGAACTGTGGGATGACCTTCGCCTTCGAAGCAGCACGGTGCGGCCCTTTGGAAGGGTTTCTCCAGAACGACAGAAATTTTAACTTGAAGTAACTGCTGATCAAAGATCAGACTGTTCGTTTGTCCTTGGGGCCAAGACCTGGAGAAGTTACCAAGGGCATAATGGAAATTTCACAGTGGTTGGAGAAGTTTATCCTCCAAGCTTTGTTAGGTGTTTTATTTCCATTCCCATGAAAATGTGGATTTGTGGCCAAATAATTTGTTTCAGATACCACTTTTTATTTTTTGAGGCAGTGAAATGTAAAGGACAATACAATTTAGAATGTTAAGAAAAAGGTGGTAAATTTAATAACATGAGTAAAGACTCATGGGACATTTCATAGAACTAAGGCTGCTTGAAAAATGCAGGAAAATAGGAAAAAGGAAATAAATTATACATAGACTCATCACCTGTAAAAGAAAACAACCACTTTTAAATAGTGGTTATTAATTTTTAATGTCTGTATACTACATAGCCTGTCATACCACATAGGCCATTTTGTAGTCACTTTTGGCTTAGCAAAACCTAATGGTTTATTTTTAACTATAATAACCTTCATAATACTGGCATTAGAGTGGGGTGCCTGGGTGGCTCAGTCAGTTAAGCGTCTGCCTTTGGCTCAGGTCATGATTCCAGGGTCTTGGGATGGAGCCCCGAGTTGGGTTCCTTGCTCAGCAGGGAGACTGCTTTTCCCTCCCTCCCCACCCCCACTTGTGTTCTATCTCTTGTTATCTCTCAATAAATAAATGAATGAATAAATAAATAAGTCTTTAAAAAAATACTGGCATTAGAGTATAGAAATAATATACGAAACTATTCTTTCTAGCTCATCTTTTTTATTCATTCATGTATTCATTCATTTGTATTTCAAATGGTCATTAAGTGCCTAAGAGGAGCAGGCACTTCACTCTGCTAAGGATACAAGTCTCAGTCGAGACACTCTGCTCACACAGTCCTCACTATTCGGGGCAGAAATAATTGTACCACGTCCTGTTGGGAAAAGATTCTGTGATGGTCAGAGGGCCCACTGGAGGGATAGCTAGCTCAGACAATGTTGAAAATGATGGTCTGCTAATGGTTTTCATAAAGGATGATATTGAGTTGTGCTTTTTGGAATATATCAATTAATCACATGAAAAGACTTGATCAGAACAGAGGAGGGATTTCAGGCAAAGAGAATTTGCAAAGGCCTTCAGCTGCCAGTAGCCTACTCTTGCTGCATCTAGAGAGGGGGAGTTTACCTGGTTAGAGAGGACTGGCCACATGGACAGGGGCAGTTCCTTGGGCATCTGATATGCTGGTGGGCATTATCCTCATGACTGTCGGGGAACCAGTGAAAGATTCAAGCAGAACAAAACACAATCAAGTTTTCCTTTTTGCATGATTATTCTGTTAACTTTGGGGAGAATTGATCATAAGCATACAGACCAAAATTAGGAAACCAATAAACATAAATGAAAAGAGAAGGACCTTAAGTAAGAAAATGACGTCAAAAAGGGAGGAAAGAGAGACTAAATTGGAAGATACTGTTAGGAGCTGAATTGTGTCCCTTTAAAATTCATATGCTAAAGCCCTAATCCCTAGTGCCTCAGAATGTGCCTATAGTTGGGAGACAGGGCCTTTCAAGACTTACATAATTAAGGCAAAATGAAGTCTACAGGTGGGCCCTAATCCAGTATGACTGGTGCCCCTGTGAGGAGAGAGGAAGACACCATGGTGTGCACATCCAGAGACAAGATTACATAGGGACACCAAGGGAAGGTGGCCATTTGCAAGCCAGGGAGAGAGGACTCAGAAGAATCCAACCCTACTGGCACCTTGATCATGGACTTCCAGCCTCAGAACTGTGAGCAAATGACTCTGCTATTTCACTTGCTCAGGCTGAGTTATTTTGTTACAACAGCCTGAGCAACCTAAGAGGGATACTAAGGAAACAGAAATGAAAGTACTTGTTGAGTAAGCAGATGTCTGAGTAAAAGGGGAGGAGAGAGACAAGAAAACTTAGAGGTTCAGATTTGGATGACAGATTAAGAGAGATGTCTTTCACCCACGTGGGGAACCCAAGATTGAAGCGTCTGGGGCGTTCAGATTGGCCAATGGGTGTCAGAGGAGCGATGGCATTTTTGGGAAGAGATGATCAGCATGACATTCAAAATATAATGTGCAGCTCAGGGGAGGGGTATAGATTTGCTGTTTTCTCTCACTGAAAGTTTCTTTCAGATATTTGCATGTCCCAATACCCCATTTCAAAATAAGGGCTCAGCTCAGATATCATCCAATCAGGAAGGCTTTTCCTGTCCTTTCTGTCTAAAACATGACCTCCTATCACCAACCTTCACCTCCTTATAATACCTACCACCGTTTGATCCTCACGTATTTCATTCATTAACAATTCTTGGTATGAACAGTGTATGACATATAACCGGTCATCGATACATTTTTAATGAATCACCACCCAAAAAAGGGGAGGAGACAGAGACGGGAGGAAGGAAGTGAAGATGTGAATAACCTGCCACCTGTTTTTGTATTACCCACAAAGTTAGAAAGGTTTTTTTATGCTTGGAAATGGTTGGGGAGAAAAAGGAAGAATAGTACTTTGTAACGTGAAGAGTTTATGAGATTCCAATGTCAGTGCCTATAAAACAAGTGTTGTTCATTTACATGGTTACCTTTCCTACAGCTGCAGAATTAACTGCCACGGAGACTGGCCCGCAAAGCCCAAAGCATGTCCTGCTTAGCCCTTTACAGGAGAAGCTTTCTGACCCCAGACAGACACCATCTGCAGGGCTTACACACTGCTCTTGGGAGTGTGTACTGCTGCCCCCTTTGGGATATGCGATTTGTCATCACAAAACTAATCATGTAGTTGCTTACCTAGCAGTTCTTGCTATTTACCCCTGAGAAACTCTTGTACCTTTAGAACAAGAAACACAAGAATATTCATAGCAGCACTGTTCACAACAGGAAAACTTACAGATGGTTCAAAAGCCTGCTAATGGCGGGGGTGGGGAGTAAAAATGTCACTATGGTACAGCAGGCACAATGTACATAGATGGGCCTTAGTTAATACATGAAGTCATACACAGCGCGATGGGCATTTCATAAATGAAAAAAACTGAAAATGTCTTTAAGGATTACATCTACACGCAAGGAAACTATACAAAGGACATGAAAGGAATACATGATTCAGGTTGACAGTTACCTGTGCGTCGGGGGTGGGGCATGGAACAGGAAGGACCAGAAGCTGCGTGTGTTATTGCCATCATCCCAGCTCTTTGGGTGGATGATGGGTTTGTAGGCCCTTACTATACTGTTATTAAATGCAAGTTGATTAGTTACTGACGGATAATGAGAGTATGACCAGGGAATATGACTGATCCAATTGTCTGTTGTGGGGGTTGGGGGGCTTTCATGCACAAGTTCCACCAAAATTGACCTCTAGTCTTTGTACTTTTAAGAACCAGCTATGTGATTTGGGACATTTACTTCAGTGTTCTAGACATTTATTTCTTAAACAAAATATAGAGTAAGGACTTGATCACTTCTAAGGAGCCACTCAATTCTAAAGGTCTGTGGTTCTATCAAATAAGGTAGTAGATTTGTTTTCAGTTCACCGCAGGGGAAAATGTTGAACAGAAATAAATGGATCATTTAAAACATTAGGTTTTGGTGGCCAAACATTCACTTAGGGCTTCAACAGCCAATTACCCCCTCCATGAAGTAAGTAATCCACCTACCCACTTATGATGCAGAGTGGTGCTCTTGATTTAATTGCTAGTTGCTGCATTCTTTTTGTAGCATCCCTACAATTAAAGAAGCTTTAAAGTAAGGCAATGAACCAGTAAAAATGTCTCAAACATGAGTAAGTGATGAGGCCCCTTCTACAGAACAGCTGCTTGCCAGCACTTGTCATGAGGTTCCGTGAATTATTGATGCCATACCACAGCTCCTATAAATGTCAGTTGCCTGAAGAAGCTCAGAGCATCTCTCTTGAAGCACCAGGCTGGCCCAGCTGGCCCTCCATTACTGCCTGGTGCTATGATGTGGGGAAAGAACATAATGGCACATCCGATTGCCTTGGTTCTAATTACTGTATCAATACAGAGAAGAAAGTAATTTACAGATTGATTATTTTCTTGGGTAGCCAAGAATTAAAACCTAGGGCAATATTTCTTTTTATACATTTAAATACTCAAATCTTTGGGATACTATAGTGGGAAGAGGTGAGAAACAGGCGCGCCTGTGGATAGATTTCAGTACATCTGTTTCCACTGTAGTTTCTTATTTGAGAATTAGCTCTTCAAAGAGGTCCTTTTGAGATATTTGTTCAGTGATCACCCAGTGATCCGGTTATGGCTGATTGTCCTGAGAAGAGAATCCTGACCCAAGCAGGGTCAAGTTGACCTTCTCCCTTTGAAATATGGATTTGGGTTCTGGAAACAATAACTAGTCTCTACTGAATATGTCGGTTTTTAAGTCCTAACCCTGTATGTAGTTGTAGCTCTAGTCCTTTGTAATGACACTGGAGTCCTTATAAAATATTTCTCTTTTCCTTTAGGTAATGTGATTGGCTCTCTTAGACTAAGGAGGCTCTAAATATATCTAGTGACTCTCCTGTCTCTCTTTCTCTTTTCAATAAAGAAATTCTAAGACTCTACAAAGTAGTTCTTCAGTTTATAAAATAATCTCATGTTTTGATTCAGAAATAGCTCTGAGTAACTTGTTATTTTCCACATTACCATTATGGTACATTTATGGTTGGATGTGAGTTTAAATTTGACTACTTCAGTGTCTCATTTTATAAATAAGAAAACAAAGGCCCAGGAAGGCAAACTGATTTGTCAATAGTTTCATAGTTATTTAGAAAGCAGAGAAATACAATTTAAAGCTTCCCACTCCGGATATATATATTTTCGAGTAATGCTGTTTTCTCCTCTAATTCTGCTGTGAAGGGGAAGAAACACAAAGGATGACTATAAGATAATTATAAACAAATGCTACAGTGTCCAAATACGTTGAGTCCTCTATCACGAAGCCCATGTGAAATACCACTATGAGTCTTATTTGTCTTCAAAAGGCTTCCTTATCTTCAAGAGCGAGGTGGAAAGTGAAGAATATATTGGCAAGAATTTGCTGTGTATCAATAATTCTTTGCTCTTGGTTTTAGACAAATGATTCTTCAATGGAACACTTGCAACTCTATAAGTCTGGCTCTAAACAGTCCATGTTAGAACACAGTTTGGGAAATTTTTAGAGTTACACAAAGTTCAAACTGTATCAAGTTAAAAGACAAAGCTGAGAAATTTAAAATATACTAAAATGTAGGGCTAAGCAGCCAAGTGGAACCCGGACTGGGGATTCTCTTGTCTTCATCAAGCGCCTGTGGAACTTCACATGGAGGAAGGCTCACCGACTTCACATTGGCAAAACAATAGATAGGTATGAAACTCCCCTTGACACGAGCAGGTCAGTAGGCATAGGAGTCTGGTCCCAGTATCACATCTGAACTGAGAAGATTCTATGAACGTTTTCATCACAGCACTACTTCTCAAATGGTGACCTTTCACACTTTATGTATTAAATACAAACCGAGGTGGGGTTACTGAAGAGCGAGTCATGACCCAGGTACTCCGGATGTTCAGGTGACCGCAAAGAAGAAGGTAAACCAGCTTTCAGCCCCTCTTTTCCCTTCTTCTTACCACTTCCTTTGGAATTCCTCTGTTCAAATTCCTTTGGTTCCTTATGTTGCCAGCGCCTACTCTAATTACCAAAAAAAGTACCAATTAAACAACTTTGCACTGAAGTGTCACTGGATTTTAGAAGACAGTGCATGGAAAAGGTAATGATTAACACAACAGCTTGAATTTCTATGGGTATAATTTTAGACTCTATGCTGCCTGGATGGGAAAAGTGTATTCCTACCACTCGGGCCGAGATAGCCCATATGGTGCCTTTGTGGGAATGAGATAAAGGTGCCCTTTTCTTCATGAATGCAGACGCGAGCCTGGGCCTGTGGTTTTTGAGTGGAGCACGGACTGAGTTTAGCTCTGACTCACTAGTCTGGCTGCCCTTGTGTAGAGGAAAACCTGCGCAACTGACGAGCCCAACTTCCGCACACATGCACGCTGTACTGTGATGGGGTTCCTGTTCCATTTCTACCTCATTCTTTACGCCATTTCCCTCCTATTCTTGCTTTCTTTCTCTCTCTCTATGCCTTTAGAGGAGTAAAACACAAGAAGACTTTCACAGAAAATAAATTAAGAATCACTTCAATTATTACAAACCTAACCTAATTAAGGACAAAAGATCATAAGCATATATAATTTGGCCTCAAATTACCTCTGCTTTTTACCTACACCTAGTTAATGCTTTCTCTCACGCTCTCTCTAAATATATATTTATAATATAATATATAAATTATTTACTTGTATTTGTATGTCATACATATTTTATTTATACATATAACTTGGTGAGTGATTTTATGTATACACAAAAGTCTACTTATATCCAAAATTATTTGTATATATAATTATATATATAATCATAATATATCCTATATAGTATATTGTAATTACATGTTTTAATATATAATTATAATCATATATTACTATAAGGTTTATGTTATAATACATAGAATATAATTATATATAATTTCCTGTATATATAAAATTTTGCATATTCATATAATTGCTCACCACCTATTTTATTCCTAAGTCAGAGTGATAATATTTATTTTATTTGTTGCTTTAAATAATACAGTGGGATATAAAACTAATTGAGTAGCTAAGGATATACATTTAAAATACTACCATTTAACGAACATCCCTGATTAGGTCAGCTACTCCATCCGAGAATGCAACTGCATCTGCGTCTGATCTGGAACTGGCATTGGGGCATGTGACCGTAAATCCAAATCCCTGGGATTCTTAGTGAAGGTCACCAGGCCAGCATCTCCCCGGGCCGCGCCCCTCACCAGCCCCACGCAGGGTCCTGGCCAGCCTTGCCTGCGAGCTGCCCAGCAGCCTGAGAGGTGTTGGTGCGGCCGCCCCAGTGGGGCAGCGTGAGGGAGCACAAAGAAAGCAAAGAAAGCATGTGTGCCTGCGGCAGCACCTTCAAAGCTGTCACTTCCTTCCCGGAGCATCTGCCAGACCAGAGAAGAGGCAAGGAGCCCTGACTGTCTCACAGAACCATTAGCGGTGCTGCCAATCTACTCTTCCAGGAAATTCTATTTACAGATTAAAACACGACATTTGATTCCTCTTTCTCATTCACAACAATTTATATTTCTCTACCATTTATTCACATGCAAACCATGTCACAGGCTTGACCATATGGTAATAGAATAGCCTTTTATTACAGCTCATGAATAAAGAACTTTAATCTTTCCATTTTCAAATTCAGAACTTGAAAATATCACTTAAATTTACCCTTGACATCTTCCGGGATAAGAGAGCTGCTCGCCTACCACCAACCTTTACAGGGGAGTAGTTCAGGGAAGATTTGTCCATCTTAAAAAAGACATGTTGATTCTAATTCACAGACGTCTCTCTAAAATGGCCAATATATGTAGATAGATGGAATATTCATTAAAAATAAACATTATCATATTTGATAATTTAGGAGGCCATGGATTGTAAGTACACTATTATTTTATGCACCATTAAGAAAGAAAAAAATAAAATATCTTAAACGAGCACTTTCAGTTTCATTCACTCCTATGACTTTGATGCATCCCTGTAAAGGAAAAGAAGTACAATGAACTAGGTAAGGGACCCTTCAAATTTCTTCGCCCTCAGAGTCCAACTCTCCTGAACACTTTGCAACCGATACACAAACTTCACTCTGTTTGATGTCATTTATATGGGAAGGAACAAAAATAGATATGGTATTGTTCAACCTTGGAAGCTTGGGGGGAAGAAAAGTTGTAGAAGCACAAGTTGACGAGCATCAAAAAATGATCCAAGGAGAAGGAAGTTTAGTTAAAAGACCAAAATAGTAAAATTCTACAACAAACAGGCTTAGCTTGATGTTATCAATTCATGTGATTTATGCTTCTGTACTGATTCCAAGCCCCCAAATTCTCTGATTACGTAAGACTGCCAATAGGGAGGAACAGCATCATTTTTGAGCATCGGGATAATTATTTCTCATTATAAATTAATTGACTTTTTAGTTTTATACACCATTCTACTGAGTTTTAGTTAGTGGGTCACTGTCCGAGCACTTCAGCACCTTATCTTCAATGATGAAGGTTTCCAGACAATAATAATGTCACCAGTGTAATGAATATCACCTTAGGAGAATTCCTGGGGATGTGTCTGTCTGATTTCCCAGGAACACACTAATGCATTTTCTGCCTGCATACCAATTTTTTTTTTTAAACAGGATATTAGCACTAGCAGTTAAGTAGGCTTTGGGGATTGGAGCCAGCAGTTAAATGGATGTGAAAATTATCTTGCATGAAGCTGAGATGAATATTAGTTGCTTCTGCTATAGTTACTTCAATATATGTGGCAGAATGCGGATAGGATACGGGTTAGCTCAGAAAGAATGGGACCAGATAGACTCACATTCTACAAGGAAAAATGTAGAAAGAAGATGGCATAATTAATAAGGAAAGCTAGATATGAGGACAATTAGCTATTTTTGTCTGTTGTGATGACAATCATATATAAACCACTAATGTCACAGGGACACCCCAGAGTGTATGGTAAAGACTAGAGGTTTAATGACACTTGTTTTGTATTTTTCAAAGTACTGTAGTACTGCATATCATATTATCACATATGTCATATTTGCATATTAATGCATAAAAACATTTTCATTTATATCATTTAATTTGATACTTCCAAATAACATTAACAGATCTGCAATGGCCAGAGTTCAGGGTCTCAACCAACCTGTAAGCTCTTGTAAACTTTCTGAGTCTATACAGCATGAAAATGGCACACTTGGTCAGATTTAGAGTTGTTGAAACAAGATTACATTTTAGTAAAGGGAACCCATATAGTATGATCCATAACCAACTTCATGTAATCCCTCAGCACCACCTGCAGTATCTACAAGTGCTGGTAGAAACCTCTTGAGGGTGAAGAAGCGAGGCCACAAAGCTAATTTCCAGGACCACAACTCTCATTAGGACAGCTGGTTGTCAATTACATGCACTCACTTGTTTTGAACTTGAAGCAACAAAGAAATTCTATAAAAGTAACAAGTCTATTAACTAAGAATTTCAATCAACCTCTAAGTTTTTAACAAGCTACAATACAATTAGCAATTATTTATAGCTTCCTTTTTTTCCAAAAATCTTAATTCATCTTTTGTATCACAAGGTGAAAAAAAATACATATTTTCTTAACTATTTATCTAAATGGCAGTGCTTCATTACTACATTTTCTGTAATCAGTGAGGCACATTTATTCACCGAGTTCCCACCATGGATAAAGTCTCTTCTTTGTATATAATGTATACTTTTTATAGCACTCATGTCACTGGAAACACTTTTATTATTGTTGGTTTATTCCAGATAAATAAACTGAGCACCTGTCTCACTGCTGAGTTTCTATGAAGTTGGATCTAAGGACTGTTGCCCAGATTTAGATGGAAAGGGGAAGTTCCCTGATGATATATCACCATCTTTTTGTTAGGGGTGTCTTACATGCTTGCTTTGAGCTACTGAAATCTGTCTTTACAGGCTTCTTTCTGGTTGACCAGAGGCTCCATGCTGTCCTTACTTCCAAGAGGGAAAGCAAAACTACAAGCTCATTTTACCATGTTACCAGTTCCGTCATTGCCCAAAGCGATGTGGAAGGTTCTCAATGGACCTGCCTCCACAGAGTGGATGACAGCGTATATCAATGATCATGAATTTTTTCCTATGAATATAGCTTTCAATTTTGACAACTGCCAAAAGTTACTCAGATCTTTATTTGATGAATGATATTTTTACTTCAATCATTTGAGCTACAGTAAAGGCTTGTTAAAATAAGCATTGTGTCTTATAAAACTGCAGCGTCTCACTGCCCTGGCATGGCCCCAGAAATAAAGTGGCGGCTATAATGAAGTAACAAAGGCGGTGCCCTCCTAAGTGACACAAACCTGGTTTCCCTTTACCACTTAACAATTTTGGAATTTAGGCCAGTTATTTTCCTGCCTCACACATCGAAGGGGATAATAATACAACCTACTTCAGGAGAAGTTGTGCACAATGCCCAAGACACAGCAAGTGTTTGCTAAGTATTAGAACTTTATTATTGTTGTTTACAGGCTTAAAATATGGGCAATGAATGACTAAGATACTGGATAAACAAATAATGAAAGTAACATAGGCAAAATCATTTTGTAAGCGGACTGAAAAGGAGACAGAAATATAAAGTGTTTTTAGGAAGTGTTCAAAACATTTTATTGGGGTTCATTCTATGAATGTGCCCAATCTGATTTAAATATATGTTAGCATTTAAGCTGAGACTGTCAAAATGTAAGCATAAATTCTCTCATCTGTAAAATGGGTTGTGATGAAATATTAAAAATTCTCTTTAGCTCAAAGTTTTGAGAGAGTCTACAAATCATTACCTGGTACACAGGACTGTAGGTTTGGTAAAGGGGAAGGCAGCAGGAGAGAACAGGGAGGGCAATACTGGGTAGAGAATTAACAGGGTTGGGAACAGGGGTCACTCTAGAATATCCTAGGGCAGCTTGTAATCTTCTGGGGCAAAGACACAGATTATAGTAATTGCTCATCAAATAGGAAATCCGAGTTATGCTTGGAAGGACAAAAGAAGGTGAACATCTGAAGAACAGATACAAGTAATAAAGAACCTGGACCAAGAGGAATCAACTGCTGGCAAACAGATTAGGATCCAGGGCTACCGTTTACCAAATTACAATATTTGTGTTTTAAAATAAAGTCCTCATGCATAAGCCTTCCTTGGACTTAAAGAAGGTAGATTTTATTGAAAATTATTTGACCATAGAGTTGAGGGTCCATTATCTGGGCTCTCTACTCTGTGCCATTGGTCTATGTGTCTGTATTTATGCCAGTACCATCTTGGTGATCACAGCTTTGTAATAAAGCTTGAAATCAGGTAACATGATGCCCCCAGCTTTGTTTTTCTTTTTCAACATTCCTTAACAATTTAGAGTTTTTTCTGGTTCCATACAAATTTTAGGATTGTTTGTTCCAGCACTTTGAAAAATGCTGGTGGAATTTTGATTGGGATGGCATTGAAAGTATAGATTGCTCTGGGCAGTACAGACATTTTAACAATGTTTATTATTCTGATTCATGAGCATGGAATGCTTTTCCATCTTTTTGTGTCTTCTTCAATTTCTTTCATGAGTGTTCTGTAGTTCCCTGAGTATGGATCCTTTACCTCTTTGGTTAGATTTATTCCAAGGTATCTCCTGGTTTTTGGTGCTATAGTCAATGAAATCGATTCTCTGATTTCCCTTTCTATTTTTCATTGTTAGTGTATAAGAAAGCAACTGATTTCTGTGCATTGATTTTTGTATGCTGCCACATTACTGAATTCCTGTATGAGTTCTAGGAGCATAGGGGTGGAGTCTTTTGTGTTTTTCATATAAAGTACCATGTCATCTGTGGAGAGAGAGAGTTTGACTTCTTCTTTGCCAATCTGTATACATTGTATTACTTTTTGTTGTCTGATTTCTGTTGCTAGAACTTCTAAAACTATGTTGAACAGTGGTGAGAGTGGGCATCCTAGTCATTTCTGATCTCAGTGGGAAGGCTGTCGGTTTTCCCCATTGAGAATAATATTTGCTGTGGGTTTTTTGTAGATAGATTTTATGAGGTTGAGGAATGTTCCCTCTATCCCTACATTTTGATGAGTTTTAATCAGGAAGAGATGCTGTATTTTGTCAAATGCTTTTGCTGCATCGAGAGGACCATGTGGTTCTTCTCTCTTTTTTATTAATTTGTTCTGTCACATTGACTGATTTGCAAATGTTGAACCACCCTTGCATTCCAGGGATAAATCCCACCTGGTCCTGGTGGGTAATTGTCTTAATGTACTGTTGGATCCTATTAGCTAGGATCTTGTTGAGAATCTTGGCATCCATGTTCATCAGGGATATTGGTCTGAAATTCTCCTTTTTGATGGGGACTTTGCCTGGTTTGGGGATTAAAGTAATGCTCGCATCATAGAAAGAGTCTGGAAATTTTCCTTCTGTTACTATTTTTTGAAACAGCTTCAGAAGAATAGGTATCATTTCTTCTTTGAACGTTTGGTAGAATTCCCCAGGGAATCCGTCAGGTCCTGGGCTCTTATTTTTTGGTAAAGCAGGAAAAAATATTCAGTGAATAAAAGAGTCTCTTCAATAAATAGTGCTGGGAAAATCGGACAGCTACATATTTAAGAATGAAACTCGACCATTCTCTTACACCGTATACAAAGATAAACTCGAAATGGATGAAAGACCTCAATGTGAGGAAGGAATCTATCAAAATCCTAGAGGAGAATATAGGCAGTAACCTCTTTGACATCAGCCACAGTAACTTCTTTCAAGACACATCTCCAAAGGCAAAGGAAACAAAAGTGAAAATGAACTTTTGGGATCTCATCAAAATAAAAAGCTCTCCACAGCAAAGGAAACAGTCAACAAAACAAAGAGGCAACCCACAGAATGGGAGAAGATATTTGCAAATGACACTACAGACAAAGGGCTGACATCCAAGATCCATAAAGAACTCCTTAAACTCAATACCACCCCCCCAAAAGAAGATGATCACATCAAAAAGTGGGCAGAAGACATGAACAGATATTACTCCATAGAAGACATACAAATGGCAAACAGACACATGAAAAATATTCATCATCATTAGCTTTCAGGGAAATTCAAATCAAAACCACTTTGAGATACCACCTTTCACCATCCAGAATGGCCAAAATTAACAGGACAGGAAACAACAAGTGTGGGAGGAGGATGTGGAGAAAGGGGAACCCTCTTACACTGTTGGTGGGAATGCAAGTTGGTGCAGCTTCTTTAGAAAAGTGTGGAGATCCCTTAAAAAATTAAAAATAGAGCTACCCTATGGCCCTGTAATTGCGCTACCGTGTATTTACCCCAAAGATACAGATGTAGTGAAAAGAAGGGTCATATGTTCCCCAATGTTCATAGCAGCAATGGCCATAATTGCCAAACTGTGGAAAGAGCCAAGATTCTCTTCAACAGACGAATGGATAAAGAAGATATGGTCCATATATACAATGGAATATTACACCTACATCAAAAAAGGATGAATACCAAACTTTTGCATCATCATGGACAGGACTGGAGGAGATTATGCTGAGTAAAATAAGCCAAGCAGAGAAAGTCAATTATCATATGGTGTGGAGCATAAGGGGTAACATGGAGGACATTAAGAGAAGGAAAGGACATATGAACCGAGGTAAATCAGAGAGGCAGACAAAGCATGAGAAACTATGGACTCTGGAGAAACAAACTGAGGGTTTTGGAAGAGGGGAATGAGTGAGACTGGTGGTGGGTATTAAGGAGGGCATGGTATTGATTACATGGAGCACTGGGTGTTGTGCATAAACAATACATCTTGGAACACTGGAAAAATAGAATAAATTATTTAAAAAATAAGGAGGATTTCAAAAATGTGTGGGTTTTGCTAGTTACAATTTTTACTCCAAGGCCATATAAGTTAAGAGTTTCACAAAAAGATTTTAAGTTAGGTATAGGGTTTTGTTAGGCCAGAATTTCCCAGTGTGTATACCACTGAGACTTGGAGAAGCATAATATCATATCACACTAGTTCTGTTATATGCCTGCAATGTATTTTTACAGCACATTAGGAAAAAACAGAGTTTTATGGATATTGTTGCTTTGGATAAGAGTAAGTTAAAAAACAGAAGTTGAATGAAAGATTGAAAGATAAAAATACTTCTTAAATAAATAAATTGGTGGTCTGTGGGCTTTGCAAAACTTGTGAAGATGGTAAACAAATCACTAATGTTTGGGAAATTCTGACTTAAGGTAATAAATGATTTATCTATCAGAAATTTCTGTAAATCAATATATACTTAACATCAATAAATTTATAACTTTATCTCATTTCAGAAATTCAATGTCTCAGATATAAGTAACCTAGCTACTCATATAATGCTCTGTTAGATTATATGAAATAATTTTATACATATGTACAATACTATAAGCTCCCCTACTATATGCAGATGTTATGTCTGTCTTCTGTTGTATCCTCAGTGCCTAGCACATAATATGCACTAATAAATACTAGTTAAGTAAGTAAACAATTACATAAATTCAGGTAAACACACTAAAATTCTAAAAATTGTACCCAGGGGATAACATAGAATAATAAACATGGATATTTGATATGAGTGGGCAATGACTCACACTCTGTCTAATGTCTGAAAGAACTCTACTCCGTCACAGCAACCATTAAAATTGCTGCTAATCAAATCATAGTTATTCAAATTGAAATTAAAAAGAGGCTAATGACCAGAATTAGAAAGGGATTATGAACTATATCAATTAAGGATCTACTGAAGGAACTGGGTAGTCCATATGCTGACTTAAATATTATGCTAAAAGAGATGGATTTGTAAGATATTTTAGAACTGATTTTTTCTGCATATTATTAAAGATATTCAATATTCCTAAATAACTGCTGCAAGAAACTAAGAATTTAGAGTTGAATTTGATGTTAAGGTAACATGCTTTATGAAAGGCAAATGGTGGAAGAGTTGTATTTACATTGAAAATGATACTTCTGTGGTATAAAGAAATATAGGGCTTTTTTGTAATTTTGTTAAAGGAAACGGGATTTGCATACTTATAAAATTTGCATGATTTTTATGTTTTAGGAATTATTTGCACACTGAACATTTTCCCACTACGACACAAGAAATTTACATCCCTTTTAAAGCAAGACTATTGTCATCAAGGAATATCTTTAATAGACTTGCTGTCCTGTTAAAAAGTCATGGGACAAGAACACTGAAAAAGAAAGCCTTAACACACTGACTACTTTTGGACCTGGTTTTCCTTCATCCCACTTACTATGAAAGGGAGAGCAAGCAATATGACTAAGACCATGTCGGTAGAGCTATAGGCAAATTGAACTGGCACCAAAAATTCATTTTAATGACACTGCAACAGAGTCAGATGCTCAATGGGGCCATGACAGTCCGTCTAAAAGTTTTTTATGAGGTTTCTGCCCAGGGCTTGAAATGGGGGAAAGAAAATATCACTGGTTTTAACAATAAATCTCTTCCAAATTCAACTTCTTTCTTATCTCCTCTTTTTAAGTCACTATAACTATTCCTCTTTTACTTTCCACTACTAACCAAAAGATATCTGAACAAGACTGTAACTACTGACAACCCATGAATAACAGCATGATGACAAAAATCTCAGCATCTACAGAAGTTTCTGAGCTTGGTGGGTTATTACCCATCCCTAATGATACACAGATCCTAAGGATACGTTGCCACAATGGAGGAAATACTCCCATGTTATGTGGGGGTTGGATTATTTTACTTTCAATTATGAATGAAGACTAAGATTTCAAGTTCCAAAATTATTATATATGGAGAATCTGAATCTTTTAATAAATCGAATCTAGAGCTTTCGAAGAGAAGACAGAACTTGAGAAGAATGGAAATGTTGGGAATATGATGTGAAAAGGTTAATTCTCTTTCTGGAGAATAAGTATGTGTTCCTTTGTGATTTTCTATGTAATATGTAATTCAGTTTTTCCTCTAATCTTACCTTTCTCTAGCCTTTGTATATGGAATGGGATACTGAGGGGAAGGGAAAAAAAAAGACTTGTTATAAAATCAATATTGACACAAAAGTAAGACAGTAGTTAATAAAAATAGTGGTTTGCCAGCTCTCAACAAAAATTTCACGTAACAGCTTTTAGAAATCACTTGGACTATGATTTTCTGTATATACAAGCAAAATGGGTGCTATGGATAGGAATGATTTCAAGAGCATTTGAAAGTGCTTTGTTTGAAAATATCTTCCCCATATTTGGATTCCTTGTTACTTTTTTTGAAATGGAGACATTCTGGAGGGGGTAATGTATTACACTCCTATGTTAGAGTCATATCAGATCTCTCTTCTTCTATCCAAGGGAGAACATTCTGTAAGGCTCTGAAAATAAGGCCGTAAGAAAGAAGAAAGGAACAGGATAAAATATAACGGAAAATGTTCAAGCTGGCCTGGAACTGCAGTTAATAATTAACAAGAGTGATTCAGGAGTCTGATGAGTAAACCCAGTAACATCACTGATGATTATTTCGAAGACATAACACATTATCGTGCTTTATGACAATTAGTCAACATGCTAATGTTAAAGTAACCACCTCTTGCAAATCTGTCCCAAGTTTGAAAACTTATGTTGACACAGTTCCTTTTTACAAGTACTTGGTAGGCAACCTGTACAGTTAATGTTTTGGGGTCTGTAATTTACTCTTAAAATACATCCACAGAGACAGTTTGATATAATTTCATACATATGAAATAGCTGATACCCAATGTCTGATCTAAGCAAGAACATATACTCTATAGGAGGGTTGCTATTATTTCGTGAAAAGACCAGATTTCACAGGTGGACAGTGTATAAGGTATATTTATCTTTCTTAAGACCTCGTGTTTTGTTAATGAGCATAAATACACTGAATTACTAGCTACATTACGGGGGATGGGTTTTTTTAATTGGTGAACTTACTGATATTCACCAAAGGTGATTGATGAAAATAATTTAGAGACTCCCCCTAATCTTGGATCAAAAGGACAAAGGATAAAGTCTAGGGAAACCCTTACTTTCTTATTTTTCATAATGGTGACTGAGGCTGGAGTCTTAAATCATTTTGCTTCCTCTATTGAATTATAGGATCCTGGTTGTCTGATCCCAATCATCAAGTAGACTCAGTCCTGCTTCTGGAACGCTTTCATACCAGGTCTTTAAGAAAGTCCATATACTGAGCAGCTGGAACGTGTAAAAGAATGATAAAGACCTTGGGCTTTCAAGTTCACAGAACAAGCTGGATAGACAAGCTCTGAGCCCACTGCTAAGAGACATGTCCGCTAACTGGGCGAGGGGCAGACATGTCTCCCACCTGTCACCTAGTGCTGAGTTAGGTAAAGTCACTCATGCTTACCTATTCATCGCAGACTATTGCTGGCTACTTCTATATGCTCCAAGAGCCAAAGTGGCATAGGTTTGTTCACAGCAGTGCCTTTATTAGTGCCAACCATATACGCACACTGCTGGATTCATTAGTGAACCAAGTAGTCATCTTGGATCACAGCCTAAACTCTACAGTCAAACAGAAATCAGAAATGGAAAATTTTAAAATACTACTACTAATAATAATTTACATTATTATAATTATAGCAAGGAAGGGTTTCTCAGAATGTTCCATTCCATTAAAAGGGAAAAGTGATAATTTTATGCCATTAAAAGATACGAAGTCTACTCAAACCTATATTCTTTAAGTAAACAGACTTTTGTAAATTGTCTTATAGATGCACCCATAGATAATGATGTGTTTAAACACTCGTTGGCTATCTGAAAATATTAAAACCCGTCTGTGTCTGGATTCACATGTCTCCAATGTCAGACCACTAACACCTCTCAGGGTTATTGTAAGGAATAAATGGAATACTATAGACGTAAGCATCTATCACATTACTTCTTACACAGAATCAATAACAAGTGCTAAGAATAATGACATCCTTTGAATAAAAGGGAAACATTAATTGATATTTAAAATGGACAGATTTCAACAAATTTAAAAGTCATATTCTGAAAACCTATTTGCTTCTGCGGTATTAAATTAGGGGATTAAAAATGAATAAATGGTTTCCAGGTTAGGATGGTGAATAAGCATTGGTATTTAGCTTTCTTCTCTCCTAAAAAATTATAGAGTGTATAATATATGCACACATAATCTGTATGTGAGAGAGAGTAAAAGGGAGAGCTATTAGTGACTACAGGAGGGCAAGAGCGTTCCAGTGGGTCTGTGCTGGGCATACCAGGTCACGTGGTACCTCTACCCCAGGGTCAAGTTTAAAGGCAACCAGACCCTGTCATTCTTAATAACAAACACATAGCTAATAATTATTAAGAACTGAGGAAAGTTGAGGGCTCTAGAAATTAGAAAAAAAAACCCAGAAAAATGAGAATTAAGAAATTTAAAAAAAAATAAAAAAAATAAAGATGTTTGTTATCCTTGAAAGGCAAGGAAAAGCTGTGCATTCATGAAACAACACTAGAACGCTATTAAAAAGGAACTTTTCAGGAACACAAAAAAAGAGCTTTTTGATGAAAGCCATGATGAAAAGTCAGTCTAGAGAGAAGAAAGAAATTGGAAGAGACCAAATCACAAACAGAATAATAAAAAGAAGTATAAGTAGTAGCCAGGGTGGAAGGCACGTTGTGAAATTTCAGAATGTCTGGGACAAAAAGAATATTCTAACTTCCAGAGAGAAGGGTAGGTCACATTAAACGGTCATGAAGCGACCAGAGGGTGTGCCATGCCAGAGGGAGACAGAGAAAGCCGGATGAGGGAGACGAGGAAAGTGGAATGCAGGAGATCCAGCGCAGGGAGAGATGAGGAAGCTCTCAGTCCTAGGACAGGGTTGTGGTGAGGTGAGGCTTCACGATGATGGCATGTCCCAGACACAGAGAGTGCACGGTTCGGATTGGAGAATGGGAAACATCAATGAGATGCCCACGGTGATTTTACAGTCTTTTAAGAACTAAGAGCAGAATAGGTCAGATTCTATTCTATGCTTGGCCTGCCTCAGCACATACACTGAGCAACTTCCTGCCCTCACTCCCGTGCCCCAGCCCACTAAAACGTCCCTTTGATGTCCCAAAACCTGCTGCCTTGTCAGGGCCTGAAACGTACACCCAACAAAGAGGGCTTCAAAGCACAAGGGACAAACATGGTTCCAGGGAAGAGAGAATCAAACAGACATCTAGGCAAACAAAGAAGAAGCAAGGGTTATGATGATGGTGATGGCAGCAAGTTCCCGTCTCGTCTCACTTTTTAATGCTATTTTCTTCGCTCAAAAATAGGAGTAAAAACAGGGTATGAGAATAATTATGTGAAGGGAGGTCAGCCCTAACAGTCTTCTGTCCATAAATGCAATAAGGAGATTTCTGACAACTTCATTACTTTGTCACTCTTCACAAATGGGACACCTGTCATCGTGTGGCAGTCATTTGTAGGGCACCGGTGAGCTTCAGGGCTAATTTAAGTCAGTCCAGGAGATATGATTCCAATAACTGCCAGTTTAGGCAACATGGAGTTTGGGTGCTGTTTATTTTAACTTTCTTGGTTGCATCGATGACACCAAGATAAAATAAAAAAAGAAATCAGCTGCCATGTGAGATCCTCCCAACAAAATTATCAGGAACCTTCTGATAGGAATGAAAGGTGACCCAGAAAGCTGAAAAAGGGCAGGGTTTGGAGAGGGAAACCTCACACAGGGGTTTTAAGTTAGGCAGAAGAGAGGAATTCCTAGTGTGAACCGTGAAACAATCCTGTGCTTTCTGGTTTCTGATCACGAAGCAATGAGCCGACCTTAATTGGATTTTCCAAAGCGTTTTTCTCCCCGTCCTGCTGATGGACGAGCTGATTTCAGTGGACTAGATGAGAGTTTCAGACCCCAGATGTCAGAGGCACCAACAATACTCCCTCGCCACAGTCAATGGGAAGCCATTCTTGGCTTCTATATGATCATATATGATATGCAGATCATACAACATAAGGCATTGCTTTTAGAGCACCAGAAGGTAGTCGGTGTGTTTAAAATACTGTCTGGTAGGGGTGCGGAAATATCTGGAAGGGGGTACCTCTGCATGCGGGGTGCCAGTCTGGAAGCTCCAGAGGGGACCATGAGGGGCCGGTCACGGCTCTTCAGCCATTCCTTTTTGATTTTCCATGGCATCCTGCACTCCCTCCTGGACCCTGTCCTGTGGGATGGGCCTCACCGACTCTTACAGCTTTCCCCTCCTTTCCTTGATTTAAGTTCAAAAACCATTTGAGAACTTTTGTAGTATTAACCTATCACTATGACTGACACACAATGAAGAGATCTGAAAGAAAGCCTGCCAAGTGAAGCCATCTGTGGAATAAGAGCGCGAATCCAGAAGGGAGTCTTGGGCAAGTGGGTAATCAGTTACAGAGAAGAGCTCTCTTTTCAGGCTGTGTTTGATCAGTGAGTTGGTTCCTAGATTTTCAATTGAAGCTGTATGAACAGAATTGAATTCAAAGATTTATACTGATTGTGAGGAACTGAAATAGCTGAGCGCGTGAGGCAGGAGTTGCTGAGTGATTACAAAGGGTTTTTAACAAAGACGGTTTGTGAGAGGTCGGCAGAGAGGAGAAGATGTGCCTGAAGAAGACAAGGAGGAGGGCTATTCTGTGTGCGGGTTAACAACAGAGGAGGTGCGCTGGGGCAGGAGACAGACGAGGGAGAGAAAAGGCTGGTGATGAGAAAAAATAAAAATGAGCAAAGGGAATAAAATGGAAGAAGCCAGTGTTTTGAGGCTTACACTTTAGGCCATGAATTCATCAGAGAAATAGTTCATGACATCTGGGAACACTGAGGGATTGGAAGCATAGCAGCGCCTGGCCTGCGAATGTTAATAAGCCTGACAGAGAATAGGGGAGCTGTGTGTGTCCTCGTTTCTAGCTGGTTTCCTTGCAAAAAAGGGAAGAATAAGGCACTATAATCACAGTAAATATCACGGACGATCCCCAATACAATTCCATTCAATCTTGTTACATTCTCACATCAGATTTTGTTAGATTCGGTGTAAGATGTTCCACTGACAGTGTAACTAGATATTGGTGACAGAATTTTAATTGTCCTAAAAGTCAGGCTCAAACCCTAAGGGATGACTAATAGGTAGACAGGATATACACAAACTTAAAGCTTTCAGGAAATTATATTAACTCGTAGTTGAATTTAGAGCTAAGATTAATAATAATTGCCTAATGGTTTAGATGCTGATTTCATTTAAAATGTGTTCTCTGATTAAAAACCCCAAGGCATTAGTTGGACAATTAAGAAGTAAATAGTTTACCACAAAATGCTGTCCAAACCACAGATAATGAATTAGAGCTGGGCAAGGAAGCTTTGATGATAATGATAATGAAAAGGTATGAATAAGAGGTGCTCATTTCAGAGATCATATTATAGACCATACTCTAGAATCCAAAATGAGCAGTGTCGAATGGATGCCTATCGACAGGCCCACGCGTACACACACGGGAACCAGGAACTCTGGCTCTGAATCACACAACCCTAGGAAGTCAATCTCCATAACTTACTGAGATTTACTGTGTGGCTCAGGACTTAATATCTCTGAGCTTCAGTTTCCTCATTCAGAAAAATCAGAGGTGGGTATTATTATCTACCCTATAGGGCTGTTGGTCAGTACTGGATGATGGATGAATTTAATGTGTGTAAGCTACCTAGAAAACTGCCTCATGTTCAGTTTGCTCTCAATAACAGATATAGCTTCAACTATGTAATACAAAGTCTTTTTTTTTTTTTTTAAGATTTTATTTATTTATCTGACAGAGCGAAACACAGCCAGAGAGGGAACACAAGCAGTGGAAGTGAGAGAGGGAGAAGCAGGCTTCCACCGATGCGGAGCTCCATTCCGGGACCATGACCTGAGCCGAAGGCAGACACTTAACGACTGAGCCACCCGGGCACCCCAATACAAAGTCTTTATGACACCTTTCCTAACATGTTAGTAATTCGTATTTATAGCTGGCAAGCAATTTTTATTTTTGCTTTTCATATTTTCAAAATTTCCTATATTGAACAATAAACTAATAACTCTTAGACGAATAATAAAAAAAAAAGGCTTAATATTTTAATTAAATGTTGCACTGTTACTCAAAAGGTAAGAAAACCTCAGGCGCCTGGGTGGCTCAGTGGGTTAAAGCCTCTGCCTTCAGCTTAGGTCATGATCTCAGGGTCTCTCTGCTCAGTGGGGAGCTTGCTCCCTCCTCTCTCTCTGCCTGCCTCTCTGCCTACTTGTGATCTCTCTGTCAAATAAATAAATAAAATCTTTAAAAAAGGGGGTGCCTGGGTGGCTCAGTTGGTTAAGTGACTGCCTTTGGCTCAGGTCATGATCCCAGAGACCCGGGATCCTGTAGCTGGAATTATGATATAGGAGGTGTATGGAACTAGGTGTGGTAAGAAGAGTACAAAAATGGTCTCTAAGATTCCTGCCACTCCACCCACACTCCCGGCATGAGCCCCACTCATTGAATGTGGGGGATTGGTGAATATGATGGGTGTCAGTCCTGCACTTAGGTCACTTGGTATGGCAAAGGTAAAGAGAGTTTGCAGATTAAGCAAGGCCCTCAATCAGGTGACTTGAGTTAATCAAACAGGTAATTATCCTGGATAGGCATGACCTAATCAAGTGAGCTCTTGAAAAGTCTGGAGACCAGAGAGATTCACTGATGCCCAGCTGTAGGAGGGACCTCAACAGCCTCGAGGAGCTGAGAGAAATCCACAGCCAACAGCCAGTCAGAAAATGGGGCCTTCAGTCTTAAAGCCATAAGGAACTGAATTCTCTCAACAACCCAAACGAACATGGAAGAGGATCCTAAGCCTCAGAGGCGATCACCGCCCTGCTGACCCCTTCATTTCAGCCTGGGAAACCCTGAGCAGGGCACGGGCTCACCTTGGCAGACTCCTGACTGCCGTTAAGGGTGAGATAGTAAGTCGTAAGCTGCTAAGAAAATGAATATGCTGGAGAAGAAACTGCTTCGCTCTGCTGGAGGGCAGGGTACACAGGCGGGAGTGGTGGGGGAGGTTGATGATACTTCCCACCAGAGCCCACACACACCGCGCAGAGACTCATTTCCTTGCTATCTGCACTTCCTACTGAAACTTTGAGAAGCATAATAATAAATAAAATGATATTACTGAGTGCAAGTGCTTAGAGAACTTGAGTAACAAGCTCTCTATAAATATTAGATTAAAAAGGCATGAACAGCTTTTACCATTATAGAGGATAACAGAATTTGATCAGCTAAATCCCAGGGTTTTATAAAGCACAAATTATGTAAACAAGCTTAATAGCTTTTTGATAAAACTACAAAAGTAGTGCTGGGAAGAATATGGGAGGTGTTCCTTATTTGGACTTCAAACTTTACATGTTGTAGCACAGATGCTTACTTAAATTTTTAAAAAAATTAAACATGAATGCAAAGAGAGTTTTAAAGAACATGGATTAGATTACAGAGTATTGAGAAAAATATGGAAAGGGAGGAAGTTTCCAAGGATAATGACTGGATCTAATTTTATTTACTACTGTTATTAATTATTGGGCAGAAAAGAACCAAGTGAAGCTTTAAATATGAAAGTCTGAGGTTTCTAAGAAAAGATGCTGTCAAGCATCTTAACATAGAAATAGAAGCTTACATGTTTAAAAAAAGTACCAATAATAGAAGTAAACACTCAAAACCTATGATTGTTTATGTTTACAACAATTGTGTTTACAATAGCAGATTCTAGGAGGGAGGACGGAAGTGGAGAAGGAGGGGAACAATGACACTAGTTTTGTGCCCGAAGGGCGTGGGCTTGCCTAGAATGCCATACTCTTCCACAGGGGAAGAATTCTCCGCTCAGTACCAACTCCACGGTACTTGGGATGCTCTGTCATTTAGGGCACCCCCTAATTTCCAAGCAACGTAGCCCTGAATTGCAGATAGTCAAAAGAAGAATTGCAGCTTAGGAGACCTGCCTCATGATAAAAAAATGAAGAGTGCCAACTCATGTCAAACTTGACCAAGAAATGAGTAAATTCAAGCTTATTTGAGATAAGAGGATTCTGTCTCTAGATTATTTGACTGCAGATGATATTTTTCTTTCATGTTCCATGGTAATAAAAGAATTATTATTATTATTATTGTTATTGTTATTTTTAGAATGGGAGGGAGAGTAGGGATCCTTCCATTCCAACTCCCACTCTTCATTTTCAGGGACACTGTAGGGCGGACACAGAGATTACCTGAGGTGCTCCAAGCCCCACCCAGAATCAGTGTGGTGCCTGCTCGGGGCATCTGGGCCAGGCAGAGTGAGGGGCATGCCCCTTCGCTAATCTGCCCTCCGGCTCCTGGGCTCATACCCACCACAGAAATCTGGCAGTCTTATTCAGCTGTATCTCATTTTCAGCCACAGCCTGGCTGCCTCAACTTTTTAAATAGCCATGAACTTGGTCCCCTCCTTTACCGAACTGCCACTTACCTTACATTCTCAGTTTTGACGCCTAGATCACAACAGGGGTTTTCTCCCTTGTGTCCCTGTTCTACATCTGGGTCTCCATTTACAGCTGCCAAAGTCAAGCTTTAAAAATACGGTATCACTGGGAGCTGGCTTTTCCCTCAGGACCACATTTGAAGAGTTTTGCATGTAGTACAGAGCCTTTTATAAGTTGGTCTATTTTTCCTTACCCCCTTTACCAGGCCCCACAACACCCACCTGTTCTTCACGGCTCGTCTCGTGAGTCTGCTGTTTTTGTGGGAGATTTTGCTGGTCCCTGAGTCTAGGGTAGCTTCCTATTCTATGGTTTCCTAACGTTGTCTACTCAGGCCCTGTGGAAGGTCGGTCACTTTCAGACATACCCGCCCCCCACATCCTGCTTGCCGGCACTTGCCATACTTGGGTCCGTCGCCTCGTTCATTCCAGACATTTGCATTGATTCAAAGTCATTCTCCATCCTCAAAACATTCTGCTATTCTCTAGGACCCAAGCAGCCATTTCAATATCTGAATGGAGGACCCGGTCTTCCCTAAATGCTCGTAGACACTCTTCCTCGTTTACTCTCAGTTACATCCTCCTCCTACACACTGACACACCATTTCATCATCAGAGACCTGATTTCTACTGAGTTCCCGAGGACTCATTCTCGAGATGTCTTTTCCCTGTTTACATCAACCCTTAAGTGATATTACCACTTCTCATATATTCAGATGCTAACAATTAGCACATTTCTATCTCTAACCCACATATCCTTTTTGAGGTTTTATCCAATCACAAAACTGGCATCTCAATTTAGATGGTATATAGCACCTCACATTTAACTATGCCAAAACTGACTTCTTGAATTTTCTCTAAATCTGTTCTTCCCTAATTTTCCACATCTCCCAACGGCACTGTAATCCACCCAGCTTCAAGCCATACATTCGGGAGTTACTCTTGATAACTGTCTTTAGCCATCCTCAGCCAATCCATCATTCATCCTGACAATTCTAACTTCAGAGAAGATCTAACATGCATCTCCGTCTAATCACTGAAACTGTCATCACTCCAGTTCAGGCAGGAGCCTCCCTAGACCTTGACAAAAACTCCAGAACCGGTCTCAGAGTTTCCACTCTGCCACTCATGCCCCCCGGCCCCCCGCCACCATTGGTCATTCTAAACAAGTCCTTCTCATTCTCCTACTTCAAACCTCTCCATAGATCCCCACCTCCTGCACTGAAAAATAACTGAAAACATAAAACCCAGCTTTTTTCCGCACCGCGCTCCTTCCTGCCTGGTGTGCTCTGGCGGCCTTGCCCATCTGGCAACTTCTCTAGAGCGCCCTGTCTCTGAGGCTCACCAGGTTCCAGGCTCCAGCCACGGGGGTTTCAGCTCCTTGGAAAAAAACAATCTCTTTCATGCCCTGAGGTGTTCATTAATAGGGCTCATTTCCCCATCTCACCTCCTTGACTGCTTTGTCTCTTTTCATACTTGAGATTCTGGTTAAAAGGTTACTTCTAGAGAGAGGCGTTATCTAAAATTCGGAGTCCAAAATAAACCACTGCTGCGAATTCCATTACTTTTCTTTGTAGAAAAATTACTTATTTGTTTGTTTTTTTAACGTGTGTTTTATTATTATTTGGGAAAGCATTTAGTGTACCCACTTATTCTCACACGTGGCACAGTTCCTGATGCATAGTGGATATATAAATTAAAAAACCTGGGAAAAAGGATCTTAGAGATATACTCAAACACTATTTTTTTTTTCCACAAAGACTGTGAAAAAAAATCACAGTCTTTGGGGTTTTTTCTGGTGTATATTACATATTTTAATTAATTTTTTTTCCTTGAGGTAATGTAGATGCAACATATAGTTGTGAAAAATACTACAGAGAGGTCTCGTGTACCCTCCTTCACGTCCTCCAGGGGCGCCATGATGCAAGACTGTAGTACAGCATCACAACCGAGACATTGGTGCTGGTAGAGTGAGGACCCTCAACACTCCCATCACCACAGAGGCCCTCATGTCGTTGCCCTTCTATTACAATGCCCACCTCGCTCCCACCCCCATCCCTCCTTCACCGCCAGCAGTCCCTAATCTGCTCTCCATTTCCATAGTGTTGTCATTTCAAGAATGTTACACAAATGAAAATCAGACAGTATGTAATCTTTTGAGATTGGATTTTTTTCACTCAGCATTATTCTCTGTAGATTTATTTCTGTTGCACTGGATCAATGGTTCGTTGTTTTTTATTGTCAAGGAGAATTCCACGGTATGGATGTGCTAAGGCTGTCGAACCACTCACCTGTCGAAGGGCATCTGGGTCCGTCCCAGTTTTTGGCTATTACCAGTAAGTCTGCAATGCTCATCGGGGTACAGGTTTCTGTGTGACTCTGTCTTCATTCCCCTGGAGTAAATGCCCAGCAGTGCAATCGCAGAATCATGTAGATGAGTGTTGAGTTTTTAAAGAAACTATCATTCGGAATTTGGGATGAAAATAAGGATGATTTGCAAGAGGTGTTATGAAGAAGAAATCGAGAATGTAACAAAAGCAGCTGGGATGACCAAAACATAGCAAGAGGTTGAAATCGTGGACCTAATCAAACAACAAAACACCATAAAAGGGACACAGTTCACGTCCTCCCTTATGATTTAGTATGAAACACAGTGAGGATAAAGGATATGTTGCTTATTTGATAATGTTAAACAAAAAAACTTGGAGACATCAGTTGACAGTAGTGTGGTCATGACTATTTGCAGGAACTTCTTGTCCCAAAAAGGGAGGCTCCCTTCTTCTTGTCAGGCCCTAAATTAATCATTTTTCATTTCCTTTATCTTTTAAATTATTAATTCAATTGAAAGCTTAGGATTCCAAAAAATAGATCTAAATCAGAAGTAATTTTCAACAGTGTCTTTAATTTCTTTTTCTTTTCTTTTCTTTTTTTTTTTTTTTTAAAGATTTTCTTTATTTATTGGACAGAGAGAAACCCAGCTAGAGAGGGAACACAAGCAGGCGGAGTGAGAGGGAGAAGCAGGCTTCCCGCCCAGTGGGAGCCCAATGTGGGGCTTGATCCCAGGACTCCGGGATCATGACCTGAGCCGAAGGCAGATCCTTAATGACTGAGCCACCTAGGCACCCCCTGTCTTTAGTTTCTTCCTAAATCTACATCAGATATTTTCTGTCAGGGAGGTCCCTTTCCTTATATTTTTCACTACTTCTATATAAGATTACAGCTCTCTCCCATCCCACCCCATCTGTAAAGAGAAAGAAAAAAGGCTGATCACTGCCAAGACATTGCTTCTTCCCCAGAGATGATGTCTTGCTCCCATTTTTAAAATATGTGATATATTCCACCATTGATAATACCAAATTACATTTGGGCTACTGAGAAGTGGGACAGCTCTATTCTTTAATAGAAAAGTTATAAAGTAAGGCATATACACTTTCTCATGACATACAGTGATAGATATATCAAGACTTCATAGAATTGCTCATGCTGTCATTCCTTCCTCTTCTTCACCATCTATCTTTTGGAACTGCAACAGCCCAAACCAAGCTATGTGGTACCATACTGTCCTAATGATGTCAAGTTCATGTTCTTTCCAGATAAAGAAAGGGCTGATGGGTGGTAAAAGGCCAAAGAATGCCTGCTGACCTTCAGTGTCCCTGACACTGGTGTTCATACCTATCTTGAATGATAAAAGAAAAAATATTCTGCCTGCAGAAAGTGGGACTGTACTCTTCACTGTCCAGACTGCATTTAGAGTATTGGCTTAAACTATAATCATATTTTTTATATATTAGGAGTAACAAATATCAAGATTCTTATAGATTAAATCAAGTTCTCACAGATTATATTTTAGTTCAACTAAGATTAAAATGAAGATAAGCAAAGTACCTGAGAGCACTGACAAGTCCAACAATCAATAAAGTCTTAGACCAAAGTTTCTGATAAGAGGTTTCTTCTCTGGGTCACCCATGGAGTTCTTGGCATGGAAGGATATTTTTGGGAGGACAGCTCCCATGTTACCATTTTCTGTCCACGCCTTCCATACTATCCCCCTATCCTCATCATTCCCCCTTCTGTCTGGGCCATGCATTGCTTCCTGATGTTGATGGAAGTTCTCCACAGGGTCTGCCTACCCACAACGCTCTTCAGGGTTCACCCTTCAAGCGGCACAATCCTATTTCCACTTCGCACCAAGTCTGGGAATGCCACAGGAAAGACGTGACTGCTGATTGACCTGGGGGATGAACCCAGACACTCCAAGTCTTCCCATCCCTTCCCCTGTCCTTGGAATGTAGTTTCACTTGCTTCTTTCTATCTCAGAGGCTGCTCCAAGGACACAGACTTGCAGTGCTTGTGTGGTGTGGAGGACACCTATATATGGTGTATGTGCTCAACCCAGGTGAGGCGTCTTCATTTACTATGAGGATTATGCTGCCGTCAAATCAAGTCTCACATATGAGTTCCCTGTGCTTATTAAAACTGCCACCTACCAAACTGGAGGGATCCATCTCTTTCTTGGGTCTGTGCCTGACCTCTGAGTACGCGGGCTCCTTTAGCTCACACCCAGGAAGTTTCCTGGAGGGTTGTGAATCAACAAACTGAATCAGTCTTCTGCATAGAAACAATTAGTATGTATGGAAAACAAAAACAAAAATAAAAAGCCCCATAAATGATTCTAAGGCATTGCCTGATGTAAGAACCACTAGCCCCCCAACCAACTTGTGTTTGAATCTTACCTAACTAATATAAGCAAGATATTTAACTGCCTAATTCTTTATAAAAAAAAAATACCTTACTCCCTGGTAACCTTTATTGAAAGTTTACCATGTGTCAGATAACATGGGGAGAACCATATGTATATTATTTTATTCCACTTACATAAGAATTCTATGTGGTAGATATTATTAACCCATTTTATAGATAAACATACTGAGGCTTATTGGGTTGAATACAGTTGATAAGGGGCCTGTGATTACATACCCGGTGACTGATGGAGCTGGGATGCAAACTCAGGTAGTCTAAGTAAAGCATTTATCATGGTACCTGACACACAGTAGACAGATCATGTAGTGATCCTTCTAAGTAGCATCATGTCATCATTACTGTTATAATCAAATAATTCAGGAGTTTCCATCAAATGCTGATCCTCTCCTACATTTCCATCAAATGCTGAAAATGAGATACAGCTGAAAATGAGATACAGCCAGTGAGTAGTACATGCCTCATGCTCTTCTACTTTGGAGGGCAAGACATTCCTAAATGTCTGATGGAAAATCTGCTCTTAGACATCTGTATATTTTATACATTGTGGGAGTTTATAAGAACCATAATTTCATGCCATAACACCAAAATTTAATATAGAAGTGAAGAAAAACTAGGCTCTCTTCTGATGTAGAGAAATCCAGGTACATATCATGAAAGTTGTGGGCACTGCCAGCATGGGATTTCCATCCCCAGGAAGCCTCCTTCTGTGAACCATGGGCCCAGGGAAGATGAGGTCCATCAGGTCCCCTGACATGGCAGCATGGACCAGCAACCAGTGAGGCCAGGTTGCTCAGTCTAGGTTACTGGTGGAGGCTGCTCTGTGCCCAGCTCGTCCTGTGGACTTCCCTCTTTAATTTCACTTTCTGGGTTTCCCCTTACATATTCTTAGTTTAAAATGTTCAAGTCAGAAGGTAGACTTTAAAAAGAACAGGTTAGAGGATTTTATTGCTTTAGAAACACATCTCACCATTTTACTGAACAAACCCAGCAATATTTAGCTTCTTACATGTCGTGATAAGAACATGGCGCAGAAGAAACCAGACTGGAGGGGTACAGTTCATGCTCAACACAGAGAAGATAAACGCCCATGAAACATAAATACGGCATAGTTACCTGTCATGTTGCAGTAGACTTTCAGAGGCCCCAGCGGTCCACTGCCATCAGGATCTATCCAGTAGTAGTTTGACGTCTGGCCCAGGTGTTTGTATGCTTCACAGGAAGGCTCATAGATCGCTGGAACACAACAGCCTACATGAGCACCGTGCAGCGCAAATGGCTCCCCAGGCAGGCGCCCCAGACAGACCCAGTACCGGCCCGCGCATGAGTCTATCCTCCTGCTGGAACGACGGTTCTTTATCTATGTTTAAATTCATGATTTGGTTCTTGTTCTATAAGCGTCTCTGACCTAACAAAGACAGCAAATTCCTGCTATGGTTTATAGTTGAGGAAAGGTCTAAAGCCATCAATACCTTGTGAAATAAATGTAATATTTGTTGCATTAGAGATCATTGAAATAATATTTAATCTGGATTTATTTATAGATATCATCTCCTTATTATAAGCGACTTTATTTTGAAAGGCCATAAATATTGGTTGTTTTGTTGGGCTATCTAGGAAGAGAAAAATCTGTCTTTTTCTCTCTCTCACACACACACACACACACACACACACACACACACACACCTTTTTTTTTTTTTCTTTGCACAGAGAGCGTACATTTTCTTCAAAGAGCATGAGGTTTTTAATCTTCCTTATTTCAGGAAAAGGAAAGAATATCCCTGCTTCATTTTGTTACAGGCATTTTAATCACATCACATCTAGTTCATGTAAAAGGCTGCCATCAATGTAATTAAATTATAAATTGTTTTCCATTGTTTTTCTTTTTGTTCCCAAGCTCCTGACACATTTTCTTTTTTCAGAGACTGCACCTGTTTTCCAAAGCACAAAATGGACATTTGCATATCTTCTTTGTCGTTACAACTTCTAGAATACTGCTGGGAAGACTTTTAAAAACAGCTCCACAGTGACATTTAGGATGACTTTAAAAGATCACTTTACAAAACTGAGAACTATTTCTGGTAAAGAGCTTCATCGAACGCAGACGTAATAGAGTCTTGTGGTAAAGAGCACTGGAATTCACACCGCAAGCTGTTGCTCATTAATGGCAGGTCCAAGCCTGGGACCTCTCTTTTCCACCTTTCCCTTCCATGCTCTCTGTGCTTCCATTGGGCTGCCCCTGGTTTACTCTCCCAAGATGTTGGGCCTCAGATTAAGTTCATGTCAACAACAACAAACTAGGCTAAAACAATTCTCAAATTCTTTGTTTTACTTAATCCTCTTTCCCTCCCTTCCTTCTGCAAATACTGAGTACTTACACGTGCTGAGCAGAGGATTAGGCAACACAAATAAGGATGTGAGCACCACAGATAAAGAAGGACCAGTAGGGTTTGTTCACTAATGATTTTGATATTGCTCATGCACAAGGTGTCCTTGGAAGGGGATGCAGATGTAAATCCAGGCAGAGCTCATAAGTCTTTTGTCCAGGTGTGATGATTAATATGTCCAATTTCAATCTCTCAAGTCTTTTCTTTGGATAATAAACTATAGTTGCCCTAATTTTGAATGCCATGTCAAGTAGAATACTGCAATAAAGGGCAGGGAGGAAGATTTTCAACCTCAAAGCAGGAATATACTATAATTAGATGTAGGCTTTAGAAAGAAAACTCCTATAGAAAAACAACAGATTTTAGGGAAGTGATTCAGAAATTCATACGTGCACATAGGCTGTCATTGCCATAGACCAGGTGAAGGGTGACTAGTTCCGTATGAGGGGAGGAGGAAGGATGACGTACATGGGACCAATTCAGGTATTTTTAAGATCAACTAGAGATGGAGACCAGGTGGGTGTAGGTAGTTAGGAAGAAGGAGAGCTCAGAATGACCTAAACTCACAATTTCGAACTGCCTTACTAATTTTTGGCAACCTCTCTCCAGATCATTGCAATTTTTGTGTGTAGTTCAAAATGATCCAGAATGTCAAGTTAAAATTCTAAAGGTTTCCTTTTAGTCCCTTTGGGCAATCTGCCTTTAAAATCTTTCATATTTCTTTTTTAGATATTTAATAATTCATCACTCTCTTTTCCCCCTGCAAACAACCCATTTTCCTTATCTTCTGGTAGTTGGTTGTCCTACCCAAATATCTCTTCACTTCTCACCAAATTAAGCTTTTCAGCCAATGTCAGTCTAGTCCTAAAACATTACTTTCATTATGTTAAAAATATGTAATGAGTTTTCAGTATCCATGATATTATATTCCAGATCACCATCTACGCATACAAGACCTTCCATAATCCTAACAGACGTTTCCCGATTTGGGTGACTTGCCCACAGAAACTTGCACAGTGGCCAGGCCCCTTTTCTGGGGTCACCTTTATCTGCCACATACTACAGACCTCTTAATCTATTAACCTCTACCATAGTTAACTATTACGGCAGGGGTGCTAAGAAACA
Organism: Spilogale gracilis; assembly: GCA_004023965.1. Taxonomy (NCBI): domain Eukaryota; kingdom Metazoa; phylum Chordata; class Mammalia; order Carnivora; family Mephitidae; genus Spilogale; species Spilogale gracilis. The sequence continues at coordinate 67,952 of PITA01001049.1, read as the reverse complement.
GCACTCTGCAATCAAACAGACTTGGGTTGAAATTCTGACTCCACAAAGTACTACTTACATAGCACTAGCAAAGTTGCCTAATCTCCTTTAGCCTTGTCTGGAGAACAGGTATCAGGATTTACAAGGTACTGATGAGAAAGGGAGGACATGGCGACGCCCATGGCTAAACCATTCCATCTGGGTCATGGTAAACATTTAATAGGTGCGTTTTTTATGATTAATGTAGTAGACCCCACTCACGGCCCTCCTTTCTGAAGGAGACCCTCCCTAGTCATTATATCCATCTTTCTGTACAGTCCAGGGCATTTACTGCTCTTCTCATGCACTATAACGCCTCATTATAGTCAATTCAGGATTTGATTGACTGTTAATTGAATTTCATACATGAAAATTTTATTTCCTAACAAGACTGTGAGCTTTCTTGAGGGGAGGGTCTAGAATGTCTATTTTTCTTTTATAGTCCATATAATCTAACATGGTAGATTTTTTTTTAAAGACTTTATTTATTTGAGAGAGAAGGAGAGCACAAGGAGAGGAGGTAAGAGGGAGTGGGAGAAAGGGCCTTTAAGCAGACTCCACATTGAGTGAGGAGCCTGAGGTGGGGCCCAATCTCAGGACTCTCTCGGGATCTCACAATCACTACCTGAGCTGAAACCAAGAGTTGGACGCTTAACAGACGGTGCCACCCAGGCGCCCCAAACACAGCAGGTGTTTAAGAAGAGCCATCAGACAGATGAAAGCATGATCTGATGGCACGAAGCGTGCATCTAAGTAAACATATAAACACCCTAGCGAGGGCTACAGACCTTATTTCAAGTAAATGGCCAAGAGCAAGTGTTGATGGCTTACTTGTAGATCAGGGAAATCGGGGTAGGTAAGAAGCTCTCTTCTTACTCTGCTGGACTTTCACAACAGGCCTAGTAGCTGCTTTTGCCTCATCAACACAAATGGGAAAGCAAGTATTTCAGTCCAAATGGTATCATGCGTGAAAATCACCTGGAAAGCTTGTTAAGACAGGGATTCCTGGGCCTCACCCCACAGATTCTGATTCAGTAGAGAATTGCAGTCTAACAAGCTCCCAAGTGACGGGGCTGTTGTTGGTCCCTAATGCTGTTTGAGAGGCACAGCTGATTTCCTGGATAAAAGTTAACTCTGGAAGGGTGGGCTAATTCTTTATATATATTTAAATATAAGTAGGAGAAAGGTAGGACACCAAAAGGCAATGCAGTAAAATTTTAAATAAAATAAGGCTGGACTGCCACCTCACTTCACTCAAAATAATGAAAAGGGATCGTGATACAAAACCCTAAATAAAAATACAGGCGAAAAGAAATATTCTTGGATGAATGCACCCACACAGTACCAGTGGTTATCTGTGAGCAGTAAGATTGTGGATAATTTAAAACTTCATACTTTTCTGTGTTTTCCATGTTACTTTATAATGTGCACAAGTTCTGTTATGATTAAAAATACACGGAGAAACACATATTTAGGATAATGGCATGGAGGCAAAATGGCCTGGATTTGGGGCCAAAATCCAAAAGATGCCTGGATATAAGGAAATTGCATTAGTCTTACAATTGAGGAAGGAATTAGAGATTTTCATTCAAATCTCCTTTCTGTCATTTACAGCATGGAAACTCCCCTTAACTTTTAGTTTTCTCAGCTGTGAAATGAAGGCAACACTATCTCCTTCAACGAAGTTATCGTGATGATTAAATGAAATCACACTCACTTTGTAAACTAAAAAGCATTGAGTATATTGACATTTCAATGCAGAGCATGAGCAAACCAAAGCATTTCCCCTGCAGCCTCTGCCACTTAGCTCTGGACCCAGTGGAGGCATTGTGGACTTCCACAATCTGTGCACATTAAGCCTGAGGAGATGAGAGCGCCCAGGGGCTGAGGCGGCAGCCAGTGAAGACGTGTGCGAGCTGTCAGCGGTGATGGAGTTTTGCTAGCACACTGCTGAAGAACAGAGAGGCAGTTGGGCTGATGGGGCAATAAACAGACTCATCAAGTCCATTGATTTATTGGAAAAGCAATTTTTCTCTGCTGAGACCTCTAGTCCCAAATAAAAGGTCTCGTATTATTGTACATATTCGTAACTACATCTCAGATGTTCCGAAATACTACTGTTGAACACATCAGATTGAATTCCATAGCATGTAAGACGCCAGAGGGTGGGGAATCCTAAGTATGTTCTTCATTTTCGTTAAACTACGAGCGTTGTCTGTGTGACATCACACTAGGTACAACAGAAAATGTCAAAGGACTGCTGTGTTAGTTTCACATGGCTGCTGTAACAAATAACCAAGCCTTAATGCACCGAAACGACACAAACTTATTACCTTACACTTCTGGAGGTTAGAGGTTTGAGGTGGGTTTCACTGGGCTAAATTCAAAGTGTCCGTAGGGCAGTGCTCCTTCTGAAAACTCTGGTGGAAAAATCCATTTCTCCCCTGGCTCAGCTTCTGGACTCCATCCATATTCCGTGCTCACTGTCCTTGTCCCATTTGTCCATCTTCAAAGCCAGTCCTTCCCACACTCCTTTGCTCTGATTCCCTGATTTCCCTGTCACAACTCTTTCTCAGTTTTAAGGAGCCCTGTGATCACATTAGGGCCACCCAGATCACCCAGGGTAATCTCATGTGACGTGTCTTCACTTAATCATACTGTCCCTTTGCCACAGATGGTAACATATTGACAGGTTCCACAGATCAGGATAAGGACAACTGGGGGAAGAACATTATTCTGCTTGTCACAACTATATAAAAATATGAGTGCTCTACTTAATGAACAGATGTTATTAAGCATCAAATGTGTTTCCAGTGTTAACAAAGGAAGTGTTAAAGCAGAATAATGAAGATGGAGGCATAAAGTCCAAGATGGGTACTGAACTCTAAAGTCCACATGGCCGTGGGCTTACAACCATCAGCAGAACGCCAAACAACGTGTGCACGCTCTGCCCTCCCAGCCCCAACCAAGCATGAGCAGAATCACTCCCCTGCTCATATGAGCAGACGCCGCGGGAGGCATCTGAGGGATCGCCAACTCTCAGGCAGGGGGAAGAGCCAAAGGCTGACGAGCAAAGCTGTGCCACCAGGCTCATGTGCGAGGAGATGAAGCGCGGTCAAAGAAGGGCCAGAGTGTGGACAGAAAATGAAGGCGGAACTCAGCCCCAGGAGTACTCTCGAGAGTCTGAACTGCTACAAAACATGGGAATAGAAAGAGGGCCAAAACAACAAAAAAATGGCAATACATTTAGTGACCCAATTTGAGTGACTTTCTAAATATTTCAGGGCAGTGGTATTAATAGAACAAAATTGTAGGGAACTATTTGGTGGAATTGGGTGGTGACCACATCACCGTAGGAATTTGAACATGAAAGCAAAGATCGAATAAAACTTGATAGAGATTGCTAAATTCATGAGGAGGGTTTTTTAGGATGTGAGACAGATTCAGTTTTTTAAAAACTATCCAACTATCAAAAGAACTTAGACTTTTTGATGAACTTTGAAAAAGGAGCAGATAATACAAAAGAGAGCGATAACATCTTGTTTTCTTGCCCCCAGGAGCAAATTTGGGTGAGCTTGTCTTTCCTTCTCTTCTTGAATGCCAGATGCCTCTTCTGGCCTCCGTATAGACCTCCTTCAATGGTGTGGGTGTGAGAAGTTAATGTAACAGCTCACAATCCAGAATACACAATGCCATGTTCTATTAGCCATTGTCAGATACTCATTACCACCTCTATGCCACAGTGGAGTGAGCTCTAAATTCTGATTCTTGATTTAGATTCTTGAGAATCTAAAAGCAACAACTTTGCCATGAATGCATCTTCACCAGCCCTGGCTAGATTCTGATTTAAAATAAAACAAAAAGAAAAATAGTTTCTTATCTGGCAAAAAAGACAAAAATCACTTTCCATTACTTTATTTGCATTTTTTACTAATACTTGGAAAATTTCTTTTCAAATGTACATTGGAGAGATCTTTTAAATCTTTTATAGGGTGTATACTTATGAGGGATGCCCATTTATTGTCATTATTTTTCTATTAATTTATATGGGCTATACTGTAAATGAACACTGAAAACCACATTCTTTCATATTTGTCTTTCCTGTTTTTGTCTTATAGCTTTGAATATGTAGTTTTTGATGTGTATATTTTATGATATGTATTAAGATTTCCCCTTTAAAATTTTTGCACTGCTCTTAAGTATATAATATTCTCTTCCATTTATGACAATAAGAGCTTGAATGCCATGGTAAGCAGTGGTTAAGACATATGCACACATATGATTAAAACACTAGGAGCCTGGGAATGGAAAGGAAAGCACAGATCTGTGATCCCGTACCACAGCTTCTATTTTCACATAGAAACTGGCAATTTAAAAAGACACTGCTATGGGCTTACATGTATCCCCCACAACAGATGTTGAAGTTTCAGTCCCCAGGACCTGGGATGGTGACCTTATTTGGAAATAAGGTATTGCAGATGGTTCATCTGAGATGAGATCACTACAGTAGGCCTAATTCAACTTGACTTACAGAAAGGGGTCATTTGGACACAGAAACAGATAACTACAAGGGAAGACAATATAAAGACACAGGAAGAATGTCAACCACCAGCAAAAGAATGTCTGAGGCCACCAGAAAGAAGCTACAAGAGAAGTATGGAACAGATCTCCCTTGTAGGCCTCAGAAGGAATCAACCCTGCAGAGACTTTGATTTTGGATTTCTATCCTCTGAAACTGTAGAGGCAATTAGTTTCTGTTAGGTCAGCTAGTTTCTTACAGCAGTTCTGGGAAACTAATACAGACACATAGGTGCCAAGTGACTGGGCCAAATTAGAGCTTTTCCAAATTAGAGAGGATGTGGAGGCCTCTCCACCATGTCCTACTACTTTAATTTTAAGAGAGAAATATATTCCAGATAAAATAATTATTTTTGGCTCATATGTGTAAGGTCTTACACTGGATGCTCTGAAGAGTAGAAAGCAACAGTTCTCCAGAGCTCGACTGATGCTCATGAGCTGAGGAACGTTCTCCTTGACCCCTTCTACACCTCATGATTTGAGACAGGCATGTAAGCGTATGACATATATCCTTCCTGTTATTACCTTCTAAAGCCTATGGATCTCTAGAAGTGGCCAAGGATGAAACGTGTTAGAAAATTAATCATAAGTCAAAAATGAACACGTACATAAAGGTTATCTTTGGAACATCATAAGTAGTCTTTTCCTCATTGCCAGAAAGGGAAAAGTTCACTTCTAACGATTTGATATAAAACTGGAAAGAAGCATAAAATAATTTTATAGCTCATTTGCTAGTAAATGCTGTAACATGACATTTTGGGTATTCATAGTTTATGAATGTCTTCACGTTCCTGCTCTTCTTACAGTGGATGGACCACAAACTTACTATAGATGCTAACAAGGGAGACTGGTTTACTGGAGACTCTACTGTTGAATTAATAAAAAAGTCTTTTAATGGAAAACGTGGATGTACCACAAAATGATAAGTAGCTGTTCTTAGCCCTTGAAAGGGGCCTGGGTCATATGTGAATTGGTGATACTCAGAATAGGATGGTCTCTAGGATCCTACTTATGCTGATGCCTTTTAATTACTAAGTCACCTTTTGATCTTAATGTGTCTTTCAAAAATAAGTCTATCTACTGGGATGAGATATTTCTCATTTGAAACAATAAAACTCATTTTCCAATCTCAATCAGGCTCTAATGAATTCAGTTGGAGAACCTAGTTTTTCCAGAATCTCATTATTCCTGTTAAGGTAACTACTTGTGCACAGCCAAGCTGGAAATCCAGAGAGGCAGCAGTGGCCTTGAGACTTTCCCCCCACGAAAGCTTCCCAATTCTAAAACTATGCAATTATTTTTAATTAGCAAATTGTAAGCTTCAGAATATCTAGGTCCTCATTAACACTTGAATATTAACCTCACATGTACTCTCTTTGGATTTTTTTTTTTTAAGCTTGAATGAATGCCCTGAGTAAACTACATTATATCTGGGAGGAGGTATTGTCTCATAATTGGCACACGGAGAATGGTGGTGGCAGACAGATTTAAAAACAGATATTCTGCATGCTAATATTATATCATGATCTTTCCATGAGTGCAATTTCTGTATGAGATGCTACTTATTATCATCCTCTAATGGGTTCGTTCACCGGTCCAAGTCTCAAGGGAAAAGAGTAATTTGGAAGAACAAAAAAAAGTTTCAATTTCTTATTAATAAATCAATAGCTTGTATTTCTCTTATCCAACCAGTCCTTCAAGAATGTTCTGGAGATCAGAGTAAAATCTACATTTATATTTTTCATTTTTACTCTCTCTCTTACCTATATCTGTCCCATTTCTGTTTTTTCTTTGACTCTTCCCTTGTCCTTCCATTCTTGTTATTGGCTCCAAAGCACAACTTTAAAGAAAACAGTAATCCCAAACTTGACAATGTTAGTCACAAAACCACGACTCTTTGTCTCTGTGTCACCATGATTGCCATATTCCTTGGTGATATCAATGTCCACACTTGATACTCTGATCTTCACTCCACAAAAAATAAAATTGACTGTTTTTTAATCAGTTTTTTCAATTGACTGTTTTTTCAATCAGTCTGGAGTCATGCTTCAGGTCTTTATTTTCTTCATTATTACTTTTAGGTTACAGAAGACTGAGAGGAAAAACCCTATAGAACCAAATGGGCATGCTACAAACTCATGCTTTCTCACATTAAGAGGTTTCTACAGCAAAGCTCAACAACCCTATTGATCACTAGCTTAGGTCCTGTAAACACTGACTACATCGACTCTTCTCCATCTACTCCATCTGCTATTCTCATCTCTAACCTTGTCCCCCTCACTTCACTCTGTTCCAATAATGAATCTAAGAGCATAGATCCAAATGTGTTAACACCTGTATTTTGCTCCTTTGGTGTGACCTATGCAGCTCTTTTTCCCTTTCCCATTGCTAATTAATTAATTAATTTTGGTATCTACTAATGTGGTACCAGATCTGGTCCTATGTCTTATACTAGAAATAAGCAAAATGAATGAATCATAGATCCTGGCTCTGAGGAATTTGCTGTCTAATGTATGGGGTGGATGTGTGGAGAAATAAAATGCTGTATAATTGGCTGAATGGTATTTTTAAAAAAGATACAAAGTACAAACACTTTACATAAGGGACTGGACAACTTAGGACAGTCTGGTAAGGCTTCCTTTGTGAAGTCACTTCCAGCGGAGTCTTCAAGGATGAGTAGGAGTGTGCCAGGAAGAGAAGAAAAGGACTCTTCTTCACTATTCTTTTCCAATGCCAATTTATTTCATGCCAATCTTCTGGCACTTTAAGAGAATTATTCCCTCAATTTTCCTTCTCTTTTTTTTTCTCATCAGCTCCAACTTCTTTGTTAATTAGCACCCATCTCCTCTGTCTTGGGTAATGGAAGGGAAAAAAGTACGCATGCTGCCCTCTACTCCTGTTTATCAATACAACCTAAGGGAATTCTCTTTTTCAGCACTTACACCTGAATCCCCTCAAGTCTGAAAATGATCATTTCTGCCTCCCTTTTGAGAATGCCACTGCGGACTATGCTGATGTTGAGTACGTCCTTCTCTGTGATTTCAGGGGAGTTGGTCCATGTTGACCATGCCCTCACTGAAACTTGGTCTTCTCTGCCTTTCTGTGTCCTCACACTTGTCTGTCTGATCCTCTGACCACTCCTCTACTGTGTCCTGCACTGTCATTTTTCTTTTCCTGCCCTTTAGAGAGAGCTGCTCTCTGAGGCTTGTCCTCAGTGCTCCGTCCCTGCCATCTGCATAGAAGGATTAGTTCGCTACTCCAAGGACTTTTTACGTAAAGAAAGGCAGAGTCAGAATTGGGACACAGGAATTCTAGCTACAGAATCTCTGCTCTTAAACTGTGCCGAATTGTCTATACTAATTTTATCATTTTTTTACTATTTTTCATATTTATATTTATTATTATTACCATTTATACTCTTATTGTCATTCTCAAGAAAAAGGCATATTTTGTTCTTATTATTGGAAGACAGTTTGGAAAAGAGGGTGTGTTTTACTAAAGTAGAGTCTCCTAAAGGAAGAGCAGATTTTTAAATTTTACATCTGTATGTGTATGTGTGCTGAGGAAAAACAATGGAATGAGATTCTCCAGATCTTTTTAGCTAAACAAGACTCAGTTTAACAAGAACAACAACAACAAAATCTGGCCCCGACTGGAGAGTACTAATTCTTTTGAAAACTTCAGTCATTTTGAGTAAAATTGTCCTTGTAATTCAAATAAAATCATAACTATATTTTATACTACTTTATAGCTAAAAAATGTTTTACTATTGTTTATCTAATTTAATGAATGAGGAAGTATGACTGATTTTAAATGCCAAATGAAGCTGTTGGAATTTAATGAGATAATAAACTACTAAAAAATATGAGTATTGAAACTTGAAAATTAAATTGATCGATTGTGTCCCCCAATGAATCATACCCCTCTCCATGCATGCTCTTGCATTGTTTTCCCCACCCTCCACCACTGATTCTGGATCTGATCATATGACTGCTTTGTTAAGGAGACATTAGCAAACATGACATGAGCTTAGGTCTGCAATATTGTTGGCCATTTGGGCTTATCTTCTCTTGCCCTTGAGAACACACCTGCTCCGATGGCAAGAAACCTGAGCTAGCTCACTGCAGACACATGGCCCCACTGAGAGAAGGATTAACCATCAGACTTGTGAATAAGGCTGTCATAGTCCATCCAGCCCCAGTGAGCTGCCATTTGGTGGTACCTGCTTGAATTATCCCTGAGACCAACAAAAGGAATGTCCAACAGAACCTATCCCGTGTTGCTAAGGCTCAGACACTGTTATCATGGGAAGATAAAATTATTGTTGTTTGAAGCCACTGAGGCAGCAAGATAATGCAAACAGGTGAGTCACACACTCACAGACATGTTTTCTTGGCTTCGATTATTTTACTAACATCGGATCGTACAATCCAGTTTGTACTGGATTGTTGAATAAAACAACCCAGTTTATTCAACAATTGCCTGCTGAAAGTCTTTGCTTTGTTTCTGTTTTGCTACTTCGGCCACACTGCAGTGAGTATCACTGAAGTTAGCCTGATTTGCAGTAGACAGACTTGTGGGTAGGGACTCGAGCTGATGTCACGAGGCAGAGAAGGGTAGGGACTTGGAGCTGATGTCATGAGGGAGAGAAGGCTCAGACAGGGCTGAGGACCCGGGAGAGCTTTAAAGACCTGGCAAATGTTTTAATCTTTAATTCCTTTTAAAATTAGAGGAGACAATGGATAGGAATAGAATAATAATGAATCCATTCTGGATTACAGTCATCTTTACACCAACACAGTTATAAAGCATATTTTATATTTTCTATGTGTGTGTATTTAGTGCAAGAAAACAAAAATCCATACAGGTAAAAAGTCCCTAAGGCCCATGAAAGTGATACCGTGACCCTGGAAATTGGTCTTGGGTTTTTTTTGTTTTTTGTTTTAATTTCAACAGCTTTTTCAGGATTGCTTTCTGAAAGTCTGTAACAGTTGCCATTTTTACCAGAAACGAAGGAAGATAATTTTTTAACTTCCTCCATCACCAGTAGGTACTATCACTATTGGTCGCCACTCTGATGGACGTGAAGTGGGCACTCACTGCTACTTACCTGCACTTCTCTCAGCGGAGCTGGAACTTTTTCCCTGTAAATTTACCGGCCGTGCAGACATGTTCTTCTGTAGACAGCCCATTCATCATCTTTGTGCAGTTTATATTTATCTGAACTCTTTGTTTCTGTCATAACTGTTGCAAACATCACTCGCCAATTAATTATTTGCAGAGTGACATTATCTAAGCACATGCACTGCATTTTTACGTGTCCTAGGTTGCCTACCTTGGTTAAGATGTCACCCCAAAGCCTCCTTTGCACATGGATTCTCCCTAGATTTCTTCCAAGATTTTCAGTGTCTAATTTTTTTACATACAACTCTTTCATCCCAATTGGCTTTACATCTAAACTTTTAGTAATAATCATCACTATTCTATTTATTATCATAAACCCAAAAAAGAAGACAGATACGGTGGGCCGAACACAGAATGGGAAGAAGGGAGTTACTATAGTGTTTCTGGAGTTATTTTCTAGGATAAAAAGAAAAGAATGAGTTAAATCACAGGCTTTCAAACTGGGTCCCTAGAGTTCTGAGGCTCACAGTGGTTCTTTGGAGACTTAAGTAAAAAAAAAAAAAGAGAGGACTATTCCCCAAATGGTGAAGATTTAAGCTTCATACAAATCCTGTCAATTAGTACTGTATTTTATGTGTCAAGATTTCACGTATGATTTTATCTGAGGAGGGAAAATGTCTTGGGAAAAAACCCTCCAAAACCCTGGATTAGATCATCCTTATCTTTATTATATGATTTTAGAAAAGAAAGAGAAGGGGAAAAGAAGAGAAAGAACAAAAGTGGGGGAAAGCTTCTATATTGATCCTTATTACAATGGTATGAGGTACGTATCCTTATTCTCAGAGGCAGATCCAGGCTTTCTGGGACCTGAAGTCAATACATTTTAGAGGTTTTCTTTAATAAAAAAGACTATTCAAATACAAATAAGAATACCGCTATGAAAATGGGTTGTCAGACACTTGAAAGTCATTCCTAGATCAGGATGCCAGCAAGAACTCCATAATCTACAGAAATGGTTGTGGACCACATAAACACAGTCACTAAACCTGAAACTACTGTATCCTCAACTCAACTTCCCCTCAGTCAGACATGGAAAATGCTGGACTGCGCCAGGGAAGACAGCTGGAATGGGACTAGGCTCCTTGCAACTAAGATATTTTGTACCCTTTGTGTAAACGATGTGAACCCACCCTATACCAGTGAGGGCTCTGAAGCCTGAGCTCTGCTGGCTTCAGAGTGAATTCCCAGTTTATGGGGCACCTGGGTGGCTCATTCAGTTATGTGCCTGTCTTTGGCTGAGGTCACGATCCCAGAGTCCTGGGATCAAGTCCCGCATTGGGCTCCTTGCTCAGTGGGGAGCCTGCTTCTCCCTCTGCCTCCCACTCCTTCCACTTGTGCTCTCTCTGACAAATAAATAAAGTCTTAAAAAATTTCCCAGTTTATAACAGAAGAAACTAAAGCTCAGAGAGATTTAGTAATATGTCAAAGTCACACAGCCTGTCGGCGAGTGTAAACCTGGACTCCAACAAGTGCTCTGGTCCAGGTTATGAAAGTGCTGCTGTCCAGCGTGGACTACTGCTGATCTGACTGCTTTTTGTGGGGCTTTCTGCCTTTGAGGAGTTTAAGTATCTCACTGAACAAATTGTTCATTTAAGAAGAAGGAGGAGGAGGTGGGGGAGGAGGAAGAAAAAGGAGGAGGAAGGAAAAAGGATACCCATTTCCTTTAAATGATAAAGTGCATGGTGGGTGAGGAAACATTCTTACTGATAAATGCGTTTTGATAATTAGGCTCTTAGAGTGTTGGGCTGTAGCCATTGTGTGGGAATTATAATTAGACATCACTTCTGTGCTAAGGCCATTTCAAAACTTAAGATATCCAAGAAAGACACCTGATAGTCACTTTTCACTCAGGATTTCAAACCTCCTATGGACCGGACATGAGACCCCCAAATTCTGAAGCAGCTTCATAAAGAGATGCCATTAAGCTGGATCTCCATTATGAAGGCTACACCTGTATTATCCTGCTTGATTTTTCTATCACCCACTTAGTTGCCGGATGATTCCATCTAAATGCCAAGTGATTAAGTAAGATACCATATGCACAGTACCCAGCATTTTTCTATCTCTTTTCCCTTAGCAAACACAGAAAGGCCAAACTCATTTTAATCATTAAACACAATATAAGAAGGATGGAAAATATTCTTTTTAAAAGTTCTATGCATTCCAAGATCAAATAGAAATATATTGAGTGTAACCAAAATTCTGAATAATTCATGCTCTGCTCACCTTGCCTTACTATGCACAACTGAAAATTGGCCATATTGATTTCTTGCCCAATATACAGTGAGACCTCATTTATCTGACATCATTTGGGAATGAGCTGTTCATAGAATCACAGAATTTTAAAGCTTGAGAAGACCCTGGAGGCATCTAATCTACTTCCCTCCTTGTAAATAATTATAATAATTGTAACAACAACAGCTCCTTGAGCTGTCACCATATGTCCTATCCTTTGCTGAGTCACTTGCACATGATGTGCCACTGGTTTCATAGTCCTCCTATGAGGTATGCCTTATTCTTTCCATTTTACAAAAAAAAAACAACTGAGACTTTGAGAGATTAAAATAATTAAAGCCTACAGAGCTTCAAAGTACTGAAGTCAGGATTGAATTTAAGCCCATGGCCTCTGTTCTTAGCTACTGTCTTGCATTAGCTCTAAGAGTCAAAGGTATCAGATGTCTCGCTCACCCAAAGTCATCCACTTACCCATTGTCAATTATTAGACCAGAACTTACATCTCCTGACTGTTATCACATTGCCTCCATCCGATACAGACTTGAACATAATTGGATCTTTAACAGAAATGAACTGATGAAGTATTTTCATTCCTTTAAGCATGAAAACTCATTTTATTTTAAACATTTTCAGTGAAAATCATTCTGAAAGTTATTGCAGTTTTCTGCCTCCTTAATCATACTACATTAAATATAATTGCCATTTCTTGCTGACTCAGTTTTCATAATTAGGTACATCAATCATTGGTTATGTTGCAACAACATGATCCCCTCATCAAATGATCCCAGCCAACTTTGTTTCATTGACTTGTTGGTTTCCCTTTTTATAAGCTATGAACATACAATGTTATGCCTGGGGAGGCCACGCTGAAAAATCGCACCCCACTTCTTGTCCACACACATACAAATACGATTACTCTGAATATGTAATGGGTTGGGAAGAAATACTGGCAGGGCTATTTACACTGGGTGTTTGAAAAATGCAACAAATGTGATCTCTAGTCATCTTCCTTTAGGAATGGCGAAGCTGTGTTCTGCAGGATAGAGTGGAGATTGCTGGAGGCGGCCAGGGAAAGAAAGGGCTGTGAAAGCAAGGGAGTTGGATGCGCCAAGGCTCAGGGGCCCGACTGTGATTCTACCACCAACAGGCAGGGACTGGAGCCCACAGGTCAAGGTCAGTGAGGAGCAGTTGAGACTAGAGACAATCAGGGACCAGGATTCAAAAACAAAACAAAACAAAAACAAAACAAAACAAAACAAAACAACCCTTGTGCTTTAAAGGGCTTGAACTTAGTCTGAGAGTAATGAGGGGTATTTGAGGAGTTTGAAGAAAATGAGATGCAATCATCCAACTGTTTGAAAGTTCCCTTTGGCTCTGCAAGGAAGACTGGATGCAAGAAAGTCAGCTGTGGAGGCAGGAAGGTCAGCTCCGAAGCCACCGCATGGGTTTAAAATAAGAAACAATGAATCTTGGAACACTACAGCAAAAACAAATGATGTATTGTATGGCGACTAACACAATAATAATAAAAAAAAAGATCCTTTCAAGAGAGATCAGTATCCTCACTTCTGTAATGAGAAGGGAGGGATGAACAATCCCTGAGACCAGTTCCAGCTCTAAAACTTGGTAATTCTGTGGTTTATAAATTGTCCTTAAAACATGATTAGTGCTATGCACAGAAAACCCATTTTGACTCAGTGTAGGGATCTCAGTCTCTACTTGACTGCAGCTGGAAGCTGATATTGTCACTACACTGAAGTCATAAAGCTTTAGTCGGCTTTTAAGGCTGTTCTGACAAGGATTTACTTTCCAGGTCTGTACAAATGTGGAGGCTTGTGTTATGGGGGGGCTAAAATGCAACACAGGCCAGCATTCCAGAATCTCCATTTGTTTAGCTATCCTGGGATATTCTGAGATTATCCTAGTGGGGTGCTCACGAGGGGGCAGTGGCACTGTTAGTCCCAGACTCTGACACCAGGGACTGTTTGATTCCTGGCTGGCTCCCCAGTTTAAGGACTCTGGAAGCTGGAATGCAACACTTCCAGCGGCTCAGCTCCCTCATCTGCAGAAGGGGGCGCATGCTAACCATCCTCTGGAGAGTTTTGGGAAGACAGTCTTGTACTTAGTGAGTTTTTTGTAAGTACTAGCTATGATTATGCCAGCTTTTGTTGCCCCAAGGACCATGATTCTGGAAACTATTGAAATATTAGAATACTACCAGGATGAGAATTTAGTTTACAGTTTTTAAAAGAAGTTTTCTTCTTTTTTTTTTGAAAAAGAGACGAGAAAGAGACAGAGAGAGACAGAGAGAGAGAAAGCGTGAGTGGGGGAGGAGCAGAGGAAAAGGAAGAAGCAGGCTCCCCACTGAGCAGAGCCTGACAGAAGGCTCAGTCCCAGGACCCTGAGATCATGACCTGAGCCCAAGGCAGATGCTTACTTGACTGAGCCACCCAAGTGCCCCTAGCTTACATTTTTTGATGTATGTGTGTGTGGGTGTCGATACACACACATATATTTTTGAAGTAACCAAAAAGCATAGTTGCTTATAATTCAGACCTAAGTTTGTAACCATTCTTAAATAGGAGCTATATCCTAGGTAGCCCAAGATTAACAGTAAGGCCAAAGTTGACATCATTCACTTCTGCAGAAAAAGTTCTACTGAGTGACAGCTCACTATCTTGGAAGAATAGTTTTAAGTGTTCCAAAGTTCTTACACTGAGCTGAAGTTAGACCACTTTAATTTATAACCATATATCCTAATTCTTCCTTTTGGACACCCAGAAAAAGCCAAATACTTCTTTCTCATGATATGGACTATTTTTAATTTAATTATATGATTCTTTGAAAGTAGCTTAATATTTAAGCCTCATTAAAACATAAGGAGATCTTAAGTGCTTTGAATATCGGTTCCTTATAAGCGGAGCTAACCTGAAATAATCTGTGAAATTGTTCTCAATTACCTCCTATTGCCCCCTAATCCCACTCCAGGGCACTCCTCCACATTTGGTGTATTTTCCTCCAAAATTCCTTCCAGGTTAACGGCACTAACCACCAATAAATCTCTAATTAGCTCTTCACTCAGTTCTTGAGTATTTGCCTGAGAGAGAAGGCATCTGATAAGCCAATTCACATCATGATGTGACCGGCCCTGATACTTTTCTCTGGGCCTCTCTTGAAAGGCTGTGTTTGGAAGGCAAGGTCCTGTTGCACACTGCTGGTGGGTTTCAGGCACGGGGACACACAGCTGAATGGGAATATTTACAGGAGAGTGGCTCCCTGCAAGCAAACTACTGCTAAGACATAAAGGGCAAGTTGCAAGGGGCTCAGCACTTTTAAGACCCAGTGTCATGGGGTGTCTGGGTGGCTCAGTCATTAAGCATCTGCCTTCGGCTCAGGTCATGATCCCAGAGTCCTGGGATCGAGCCCCGCATCAGGCTCCCTGCTCAGCGGGAAGACTGCTTCTCTTCTTACTCCCCCTGCTTCTATTCCCTCTCTAGCTGTGTTTCTCTCTGTCAAATAAATAAATAAAATCTTAAAAAAAAAAAAAAAAGACCCAGTGTCAGGCTGAGAGTGTAGGAGAGTGGAGGAAGCCTGGGGAGATTACCAAGCCATGGAAGAAAATAGATTCATAAGCCATCTTCGTTTGCCATGGTCTATTATCAATTCACCAGCTGGAAAGGAAGACCGATATTTAGAGAGGATAACTAGAGAAAAAAAAATGCATTCCTTCTATTAACTTTAAAGACTTTCATTGATGAGTAGAAAAGCAGGAAAATGAGTCAAAATATCCAAGCAGTAGGTGTGTGTGTGGGGAGAACTGGTATAAGGTGATATCAGGCCTTTCAGTTGAGAATTACTGAATTTGTTTTTACTCTATTTTCCCCTGGAAGTATCAAAATACAAATGTCTCTAAAAAATTTTCAAAGACAGAAAGGCAATTAGTTTTTTATTAATAACAGAGCTACTAGCACTGTAAGGGACAGAATGGAAATAGTCTGAAAAAGATATATCCTTCAAATAATTGCCTATAACCAGGAAATTTTCACTGGTCAACAACTGCATTTTATTCAACATCCTTAAACCACTGCCTGACCTTTAGGTACCTTGATTTTGATTTTCCTACACTGACCATTGTTCAGTCTCTTTTGTTGTAAATTTGGCTTTCATCACTTGAGGAGTTGTCTGTTGAAAAGTCTAATGGAGCTTATGTATGTATTTGTCCAGAAAATCGGAATCAAAGAATCATTACTAACTTACTTTCCTGGGAGATTTATAGAGAAATCTGTGAATAAAATTCTTGAAATCATATCAGAAAAAAATAGTGAAATAGAAAAACTATATATATTTAAGAAACCTTTTATCAGCATCTAGCATGCTACATGCAATGTTAGGTACTAAGAGGAAAAGAGAATAAATGTTAAAATCAGTCTTTTCCTGTAATGACTCACAGACCTATACCTCTGAAGCAAATAATACTTTGTTAATTAAAAAAAAAAAAAAAATCAGTCTTTCCTGTGAGCCCATTTTACATAGAATCTATTTGCAGAGTCAAAGCATAAACTCCTAAGTCAGTCCAAAACTGTATAACATGGATTCCTGGATCCCCAGAAAACTGAAAATATATTATAAGAGTTACATATGTTTCTGTGAAAATGCATAAAGTGTTTAATTTTTATCTGTTAAGTGAATGACAACCAGACCTGATCTAGACCACCACCCTATAATTAGGTCATGCCTACACTGTGCTTGGATTGGAGATTTTTTTTAGTGCAAAGCTATGGCAACTGTTACAGCTCATTTAAAAATGGCAGAAGTGGCCTATCATAGATAAGTAAGGTCACATTATGGGATTTTGGGGAGTACCTGTTTGATAGTACTTAGTAACACATTTACACTGAGAATAGATGTCTCGCTTTGGTGAAACACTGTGTCACAATAAATTAATGTTGACCATTTTGAAACAGCTTTTTCATTGGGTTTAAAAGATTTTAAAAGATTTTATTTATTATTTGACAGAGAGAGAGATCACAAGTAGGCAGAGAGGCAGGCAGAGAGAGAGGGGGAAGCAGGCTCCCCGAGGAGGAGAGAGCCCAATGCGGGCCTCGATCCCAGGACCCGGAGATCATGACCTGAGCCAACAACAGAGGCTTTAACCCACTGAGCCACGCAGGGACCCTCATTGTGTTTATATTTAAAATTTCTTTCTTTTATGATTTTAAAAGGATAATAAATCATAAAAATTCATTAGGAGCTTTTTGCTTGTGGATGCTTATGTGACAAAACAATTAAAATAATTTAATTCACCATTGTGGGTATGTGTATATATATTTTTTACTTATTTGAGAAATGCTGTTAGAGAGAGAGGTCTGAGGCCACCTGCTAAGACACTGCTTCCCATATGGGGGTCAAGGCTGGACTGCAGGACCAGCATGTTCTTCCACATGTGGGCGTCTGCGATCCAAAGTAGTGGCCAGGAGCTATGAAGGATCTGTGTGGGTTGGCTGGGTTATTAATGGAATTAGGCACACAGGTAACTGGCTGGATCTTACTGAAAAGGCTGAGATTTGGAAAGACAGGAAGAAAAGAGGAAAGGGTGTGTATTCCTGGATGTGTGGATGAGAGCTGGACTTCCACGGGACTTTAGAAGGAATGACTTGGTGGGAGGAGAGCCCTCATCGGCCGGAACAGGTTACGGGCAGGTGGAGGCCAGTGCTCAGACCTGGGAGGGAGCAGCAGGTTCTAGGAGCGACTGACTGGGTGGGAGCTCAGGCCCTTCAGCAAACTGGCAGAAGAGATGGACTATAGATACATTCAGAGAACACAGTCTTGTTCGAAGAGCACGAGCACAAGGACAGGAAGTGGCATCGTCTTTGGCTTTCTTCCTACACTGGATTAGAATTATGTATTACTGTTGATTTTTTCTACAACTAGAAAATAAGCTCCCTAAGGGCAGGGACATTATCTCTTTTTACTTGCTGCTGAATTCCTAGGACCTTGTGCACAGCCAATGTACAATAAGTATTTGATAAATGAGCAAATAAGTGAAAATATGTATAAATTTAGGTAGGTGGATAATAAATTGGAAAGAAATTACAAAGGTGGCACTGATTTTTAAAATGCTCAGAAAAGAAATATGAAACATCATCAAATGCAATAATTAAAAAAGTTATCTCAGGTAGCCCAGTTCATGCCTGGATGAATCATAGAAATGCTCAGATTTTCAGATACCTGTCCCTTCCCCTAGTGAGTGAGATGAACGTGTGTGGACCTCCCTCTTCTCTTCCTGTCTGATTAGACCCTCCTTTGTGTGAAATGCTATCATCAAGGCTACTGGAACTGCCTCCTGATAATAAACAGGATCATAAAGGAAATTAGAGAATCCTTTTTCCTCTTGGGAAGGCCTGTCTGTAAGCTTCCTACGATATACTGCTAGAGCCTGAAAAAGCCTATTTTTGTGGTAGAAGGAGAATATTATCAACCTGTCCTATTTGCATTCCTATCTTAGTGCTCTCCTCCCATCCCCCACCCACAGGCAGATGCTTTGGGATAACTGAGGAGAAAGTCCTGCAGAGACACAAGGGCCCAAAGCCCACACAGATATTAAAAAAAAAAAAAAAAAAAAAAAAAAAATTACTTCCTTTACACATGCAAGATTAGAGCTTTAGGGAAAGTATAAACCCTTTATTTATCTATAAGCAGGACCACCTAAGACACTGAATAATAATTTCCCAGCAGTTATCCTAGATTTGAGGATTTTTTTTTTCTTTCTTCTTCCCTTTAGAAATGGTAGATTAAAAGTGAAGGGACTCAGTCTCCCAGATGACCCTGTACAGCTGCAGAGGTTACAGATGAGGACAGGAAAACCCGACAGTGGCCAGGCATGCTGTCTGCCAGCCAATCCACACTGGGGCTCAGCCTTCCAGCGGTTTCCAGTCATCAATATTTTTCCTGCTGTGACTTTAAACTTCGACTTTTTTTTAACTGGTTGATTTTCACACAGCTCAGCTCGGGTCTTCTGCTGTCAGTGAGTCTTGAGCTATGGATGGGTATTGAGTACCCTGCAGGGTACTTACTCAGGGCTAGATGTTGGGACCAGGTCCAAAGAGGTGGGACGGGCCCTGTGGAGACACAGAAGCCCCTGGCCTGCAGACACAGAAGACTTGCTGATGACATGGGGTTTATGTAACCAAGGGGGGGTTATTATTCTTGGAATGTGTGTCTGAAATCTTTGAAAATCCACTTTTGTGTAAGGAAAAGAAAAGCAGCAGAAGGAATCACGAAGAGGCACTCCCAAGGTGTTTCAGGGGGAGGATAACAAAGCTGAACTCTTAGCACAGACACACTTCACCTTGGCTGTGAGAGCAAGAGTAAATTATCACTTGTTATTACTGCCCTTTAAAAGTTTGATTCTTAGCTCGCTTTTCACCTGGAAGAAACTTATCTGCACTGTATCAGTCTTCTCTTTGAAATAAAGGTCTAATTTTTATGAAATCCATAGGTTTTGCATACCTGCCAAAGCACTCGGGTTTTAATAATTCAGTTAGGAAACTGTCAAAGGTGTCAGTCACTTTACAAAACCATCAGCCTCAAAATCCCTCAGGCATTCAGAATTTTCTAACTGCTCTATTTCTGTTCTTTGAAAGGGAACTTCTGGCTCATTCCTCTGTACCCTAAGGAGGCCTGGGCCAGACAAAATTGAGCTCTACCTTTTCAACAAATAAAATTCTAAATGGTGACAGACCAACTGATTTAAATAAAAATTTCCATTATTACCCAGTCTTACAAGCTCATATCAGGGTCTTTCAACCTTGGCACGATTGACATTCGGGGCTAGAAAATTTTTTGTCATGGGGGCTGTCCTGTGTTTTGTAGGATGTTTAGCAGCATCACTGGCCTCTGCCCACGAGATGCCAGGAGCACTCCCCTCCCCAATGTAACAAGCAGGACTGCCCCCAGACATTGTCAGATGCCCCTGGTTGAGGACCCCTGCCCCACACGAGGCCTACAACTCAGGCTGGGTCTATCTGCTGATACCGAATTGTATCTACAAGCTGGGAAGTTAAGGGATCACCAATCTCTTCGAAGCCCTGAATGGTTGGCCAGCTGATAGCTGGGCTATTAGGGTCCCTGAACCTTCATTTCTTCAGCTGTAAATGATAATAAAAATGAAAGGCTACAAAGCTACTTCCGCTAGTTTCAGTTAAACTAGTATTAAGAGTTAATGCTGATTGCATAGTCATGTCCACAGTAAATGGTGACTATTACCACCAGCACAACCGAAGCCAATATAAGAATGATGTCACAAAATAGTAATAATTAAAGCTTATTTCTTAAGCATGAAGCTTAAAAAGTATTATCTCCTTCTGGCCTTCTCAGTACACTTTGAAAGATTTAATTCAAGTGGCACCTGGGTGGCTCAGTCATTTGAGCATCTGACTCTTCGTTAATGGCTCAGGTCATGACCTCAGGGTCAGGGGATCAAGCCCTTGAGCAAGGTTCCATGCTCAGCATGAAGTCTGCTTAAGATTCTGTCCCTCCGCCCCTCCTCCTGCTTGTGTGTACACTCTGTCTCTCAAAGAAATAAATATTTTTTAAAATATTTATTTCAGTGTTATCAACATCCTACTTTTCTCCCATTTTCGCATCACAAAAGTATGTATGCAATGAATGTATGTCCCTTCAGCTCACACTTCTCTCTCACGTCACGGTGCTCAACACCCCCCAGCACGCCGAATTCCAGCTCTGGCTCCATCACTGTGCTCGGTGTGACCTGAGACATTTCGCTCATGGGTGATAACTTTGTCTCCTGAAGTTCTTAGGAGAAACAAATGAGACAGTGTAGGAGAAACTGCTTTAGGAATCCTAGTACTCAACACAAAAGTAAAGTGCTGTTATTGTCACCACTGCCATGTCACCAGCATCTCGGCGGCCGGGAGTCATGCCTTGAATGTCCTGAACGCCGGTCCGGCCGCTGCTTGAGTGCACGGGCTGACACTGATCGGCATGGGCCCAATTATTATCAGAGGGGGGTCTTACCACCACTGGGTGAATTCTACAATTTCCTAGCTATTGGCATAATTTCCCCATGTTCAGCAACATAATGGAACATTACGGAAATAGTCTGAAAAGAACTTTTTATCCAGCATGCATCATTTTGTGCTCTGTAGACAGCAGGTAAACTTATGTCCTCCTCGAAATCTGTAATGGTAAAATTGGCCAGGCATTAAATTTTTATTTTATGGAAACCTATAGCCCTCATGCAAGAAAAATAGACAAATAGACTTTGCTTTTATTTTATTAAACTTTGACTCCCTTCATTCCCTGGCTTTTGCTTTGAAAAAAGTTGGCAACATCACCATAATAGCCTGATTTAAAAACCAATGTTACTCTGCTCGGGAATAGGCTGTGATGGGAACAGTTCTGGGAAAAAGCCACCGTGTTATATTGTAGCCCTCATCGTTAGAGCCAAGAGAAACCTTGTTGCTGCTGTGATCTGCTTATTCAGCATGCATGGCACACTGCCCGCCTTCAGGAATCCGAATGAATGAATGAACCAATGAAAAATGGAAGGAAAGAAGAAAGGGATGAAGGGAGGGAGGGACTCTGTGCTTTTTTGTTGGGGTTCACTTCAAAAGCCAAAATAAATGGCAGAAATATATGTAAATACAGAAGATGCTGATATACTCACATTTTTCTGCACTGTTTGCTTCTAAAATGGACACAACTCTTTTCCATTTTAAGATTAGCATACCTGTCTTACACCTTACTTCACTTCCTATTCTACAAGGCAGTTTCAGACCTGTGACCTGGCTCTGTTCTTCTGCTCATCTCCTAGCTTCTAGATGGTTACTGCATTACATGGCATGGTGGAGGCTCATCCAATGCATCATTAAAAAAAAAAAAAGCCCACAAGTTATTCCTATATTTGGCTATTTGGTAGAATATTGATCTTCTCTGATTGTTATGATAGGGGATTTACATCTGGACTACATTCTCCTGCTCTCCCCCATGCCCATTCTTATGGGATTTATACATTCTACATCTACTCTCCTTTATTCTTGTGGGCCAGTCTGGGTCCCTTCACTAGGAGTATAGAATTCATGTTAAAAGATACAGCTTAGTCTTCCTTTGATAAGGCACAAGAAAAGAGAAAAAATTGTGTGTGTGTGTAGGAGAGATTGTGAGTGAGAATGAGGAGCTGGTACACTGACCCAACTTAGAGACAGAATGACAGCCTTTAGCATTCCAGATTGTTCCTGGGCTCTTCTCTGCCCTTGTGTGTCAGGATTCACACGTGCATCCTTAGAAAGCCACTCAAAGCAGGCAAAGCACCAACAATGGTAGGTTAGTGGCAACCAAAACCCCAACTGGTAAGAGTTTGCATTATGGCCACAGAGTCTACAAATGAGGACACTTAACTTTATATTTCCCTTGTCCCCTCCACATACTCTGAGTTCAGCTGCTGCTGAGGTTGTGGTACCACTCTGAGTACAACGACAGCTTTCCGCCTCAAGCACCTGGCCCAGACCTTCCTGGGCTCACAGGGAAGCTGCTCCATCATGTATGGGTGTAACCAGGAAGTGCTGAAAAGCTGATATCCTCACAGCCCACCCAGAACTAGTGGGGGGCAGAATCAGTGAATCAAGGCTACAGCATCCCCATGAACCAAAAGGTTTCTCAGAGGCTCCCCAGGGGGAAGAAGCTCCAGCTGATGGACACAGTCCCTCACTTCTCGATATACTTTCTATTGTCCTTCTCCCATCCCTGTCTCCTAATCTCTACCCCTTCCCTGGACTTTCCGGGATAACCTCCCAAATAAACTGCCTTCAGTCAAGTCCTCGTTTGGGGAACTACTTGGGGAAGAACTCAAAATATGACAAAAGTCATTTCCAGTCATAAAAAAGGACTTCACACCTAACACCTTCCACCCACTAATGTGCTTACCGAGTCTCATCCAACATCAAAGAGTAAGAAGATTCGGACCATTATAATTTCGATTCCACTACATTATGTAGCTTCTGAGGTTACTTGGTTAAAACCAGTATATTCCTAAAACAAGACTCTTCTGAGAACAGATCTTAAAAACTCAATGGGAGTTTGCATTATTTGGGGATATCTTTAGACAATATTATACATTTCTTTGTGAGAAATATCATATATGTGGCCATATTTTAGAAAATTGATACTGTATACAAAGAACATACCAAGAAGACTTAGATTGCACTCATTTGCAGTTTTGTAACTTTCTACTTTTTAGGGCCTTAGGTGTGATCTCTAAATTTTTTAAACCTTGGTATTATAGCTATAAAATATGAAAAGAAATACCCATCTTACATTATTCATAGAAATAAGAAGTACACAGTATTCAATTGGTGCCCAAAGAAAACAGGAAAAATTAATTTATGGCTTGTCTTTCAAGGAAATAAATATAAAAACATATCAAACAAAAGTCACTCTCCCCTCCCAAAAAGCTCTTTGGAAACACCTTCATTTTCTCTCCGACAATGTTGACATACTAGAGGGAGAACACTAATCAACATGTGATTCCTCTATCTTCAACCATTTAGGCCAAGCTTTTCTACCACGCCCGAACTCAAAGGCATTTTCACTTGCATTTAAAAGTCTAACTGATTTGGTGAGCACACACTAAAATACATCTTCGAATGACTGACCTATATACTTTAGGTTCAAGTCCTTACTTATGGCCGAGGCAAAAATTAAAAGTAGCCTTTAAAAGCATGACCTTGTTAAAAATGATTCCTCCAGGCAATGTGCACTAAGCCATTATTAGAGTATTCTGGTTGATTATGTGTTTTTCTTAAATATGCCATTTGTCACTGATTTAACCCTTGCAGATGAAAACTTCACCTCCAGCTTGATATCTATACTCCTGACAGGCTGGTTATGGGATATTTCCATAGACTACTAGAACGAGGGAGCACAGAGACTATTTGGTTTCTTCCTACCTCCTTAGTTTGCAATTAAAAAACAAACAAACAAACAAACAAACAAACCACAAGAAAGCCCAAAGACATAAAGTTATTTACTCAAAGTCACACTACAGATTAGATTAAAAACCAAGTCAAGGAATCTGGGTGCTTCTGTAACACTTTTCAACATTTTCTAAAGCATGTTTGGGGAACCCTGGTCCCTCAAGATCCTGTAATCCCCAGGCCCACAAGAAAAGGTTTCTGTTGTAAAATAATTTAAGGAAATAAGGCACATGTTGGAATATTTAACAATTCTTAAATTGCTGTAGCTAAAAAAATAGGTTTTACTGAAGTAAATTGGTCACAGAGAATTTATTAACAATCATCTCTTGCTATGTTAAGAAGTGCAGCCCTATTCAATCAAGACCTTCCAGGATAAAGTTCAAGGACTTCAGTTTAAGATATCCAGACCTCTTCTCAACTCACCCACCTGGTCCCCTGCCGGTCCTGTGAGTGTTCTCTACACCCCCAGCTAGCTGAGGTCTCTTGCTGTGTTTAGACTCTCACTTCTCTGGTTCACGTGGGAGATACTGCTAGGGCTTTGAGAGTGGTTTCTATTCACTCCTCACTTTCTCTGTCTCTGTCTCTCTCTCTTTTATACATACAAACCCGCACAACCTCCCTTGCCATACAGAATTCCGAGGACAACGTAAGTTTCCTGTTCCTTCGATATAGAAATAACACTGTATCAGATATACACCCCAAATTCTCAACTTAAATTTGTTTAGGAATGTTATGTAAAAAAATACATGTTAAGTTAAAAAAAGACAAAAAATAAAAGAAAAGGGATGAACTATCCCTTGATATACTCTGTCTCATTTGTCGCCCTCATGCCTGCCAGAAATGCCAGCCTAAGGGATCAGTGAGGCTGCCCATCCCTGACTTTCCCTGCTGACAGAATCCCACCAACAGAGTAGAACAAGCCTGAGCATGGGCCTCGGGGAATACTTAGGCAGAAGCAGAAAACACTGAAAAGGACGCATTAGTAGAAAAAATGAATAGTGAATTAGACTTTTCTAGGAAGTTTTTAAAAATCTTGTAGGCAGGTGAGAATTCTCAGTAGTGTCAAGTGCTCTCGACAGGTTTTAAGAAACAGTAAGCCTGTATACTTTCTCTTAGGAGTGGATGGAAGGACTGACATCAAATGTGGGCCCTCCGATTCATTCTGCTGTTCCTCCCCATGTAGTTATGTGGGAGTGTCCATATCCTAGCAACTCAGAGGACATCATCTTCGCATGTCATCCACCTAAGGGACAGAGTATGAAGCCGAAGCCATGGAAGGAAAGATCTAGGAGATGACACACACAGGTGTGTGATGTGTTCCTTCAAAGTAGGCATTTAAAGGGCAAACGTGGTAACTAAGATCATTCTGCGGAGAAAAAATAGCTTAAAGTAGGAAGCCCCTCCTGGTCTCTTTGATTTGCTATTGTACAGGGCGCTCTAAGCCAAGTTATTCCTATAGACTCTCTACTTCCCTGATCTGAAACACTACGGACATACTTTAACATTCTAAACACATCTTCAAATTCCTTACTGACTGCCAAGGATATGAGTGCATGAAAAAATGAACTGAGTTTTCACACCCTGGATTCCCACACTCCTGATATTTTATTCTGTAATACAGTCACATAACACAGAATCTTAGAAAAACAGTGAGGGGAGGAAGCAAAAGAGTGGTAAATAAGGATCTGGAAAAGTGAACCGATTTGAAATTTTTAAAATAATCCCTGTGCTAAAACAGTATTGACAGATCTGTAGACAAGGAAGAAAGGCTCCCTCCAGTGGGAAAAATACTGACCAAAGGGTCCTTCTAAACACTTTCTGATTCTTGTATGGTTGTGTAATGTTTTCTAATTTCTGCTGGAGTAACATGGTGAGAACATGTTTGATGGTATGAATTTACTCAACTTTAAAGTAATCACAGAATATAGCTTCCTATTTGTGGTAGGCAGAATAAAGGTCACCCCAAGATGTCTACCTCCTGGGACCTACGAATCTGTTTCCTTCCTTGGTGAAAGGGTCTTTGCAGATGTGACTAATTTAAGGGCCCTGAGGAAGGAGTCATCCTAGGTGATCTGGGTGGACCCAATGCAAACACAAGGGTCCTTATGAGTGAAAGAAGAAGGCAGGACAGTCAATGCTGGAGTTCTGTCACAAGAGAAAGACTGGAGCAGCCACTGCTGGCTGTGAAAATGGAGGAAAGGGCCCCAAGCAAAGGAAGACTCCAGAAGGCAAGAAAGACAAGGGGAGAGACTCCCTTGGAGCCTCCAGAAGGAACGCAGCCCTGTTGACACCTGATTTTAACCCAATGGGACCCATTCAGACTCCTAACCCCCCCAAAATGGAAAATAACAAACTTGTGGGGGTTTTTTAGCAAATAAGTTTGTGGTAATTTGCTATAGCAGCAGTAGGAATAAAACACATGTTTAAGAGTGTTTTTGTTTTGTTTTTTTTTTATAAGGTCTCTTCGAAAGGGTATTGACACTGGGGATTATCGGAGGGTCTGTTAATGAAATCAAAGCACAACATCTAAGGTTGGAAACAAGGCTGGCCTCTTCAGTTCAGTGCCTGGCATCTCAGCATTTGAGAACTTTATAAAGATACTTGAGAGAGCGTGCACCCTACAACTCTGCCCAACTGAAGACGTGCAGAGAAGTTTCTGATATGGAAAAGTACCTGCCTCTTCACAGAGGTATTCTTCCTACTTTCTTTATGTGTGTGCTGGACCGTCTCTGCCCTAACTTTTTTTTCTCCCTAATCACACATTCCCTTCTTTGCTTTATTTTCTTCTCAATTCTTTTTTTTTTCCTCTCAAATTTGCCATCACAGGGAACTCAGGTCAATTTTATTAGTTCTTTTTACCTAAAAGTTTCCTTTTATTTACCTTCAGTGTATTTTTACTCCCTCTTCTGTTATGAAATGCTGCAGCTACAGAATAGATTATTTTAAAGTTTATCTTTCCATTTTAGCTACCAAAAATCAAATCTGACTTTAAGGAATTTACATACATACACACTAAAAAATAGAAAATGTGTCAAAACAAGTAACAGTGTTTATGGGCGAGGCAATGGGTGGTCCTTTTTCCTTTTTTATTCTTTCCAACATTTCCCCATTACACATCTTACGTTGAAAAATTTTTCTAGGGGCGCCTGGGTGGCTCAGTTGGTTAAGCGACTGCCTTCGGCTCAGGTGATGATCCTGGATCGGGCCCCACATCAGGCTTTCTGCTCAGCGGGAAGCCTGCTTCTCCCTCTCTCACTCCCCCTGCTTGTGTTCCCTCTCTCATTGTGTTTCTCTCTGTCAAATAAATAAAATCTTTAAAAAAAAAAAAAGAAAAATTTTTCTAAAGAGACATTTATTTATTTATTTATTTATTTATTTATTTAGTAGACACTGAGATGACAGAGGCATCTGAGGGCTCAGTCAGTTAGGTGCCCAACTCTTGATTTCACCTCAGGTCATGATCTCAGGGTCATGAGGTCGAGCCCTACATAGAGGTCCACACTCAGTGTGGAGTCTGCTTGAGAGTCTCTCTCTGTCCCTCCCCCTGCTTGTATGCTTTTTCTAAAAGTAGGTGAAAAAAATCTTTCAAAAAAAGACACTATGATGACTGAGAAAAAAGAAAACTATCTGCTGATTTAATTCATTTTTATTTGTAATATATTTTTTAAGGAATTAAAATCTAAGTTTCTGGGACCTGAATTAAACATTATAACAAAGAAACAACAGATGACCAAATGTGTGGATAGAGAGACCCTTATTCCATGCTGGACTCTTAAGATCTGTGCAAATGAACCTTCCTTTCTTTATATTGTTTTTCTTGTTTATAACATCTTTCTATAGCTGACCTACACTTGCTGTCTACCCTTGTTTTGCTTCTCTAGTGCCCATATATTACTGTGTGTTTTAGAAATAATTTTTCTGACATCAGCTAATTGATTTTTTTATGCCTTGTTTGAACTTCATCTCTCATAGTTGCTAGCATTTGCCACTTGTCATCACATTGATATTTTGATTCCATTTTCCACACACTCATCACCCCCTTCAGAGCACAGCGGGAATGTGACAAGGAACTTCTCCATGACCACGACACTGAGCCCCTGCAGGCAAGGAGTAGAACAAGCTCCCTGTGAATGCTGTCAGATCCCATTTTACAATTTTCTTTTTAAATATCTCATCAGGATTGATTCTAAATCTTAATAAACTCATCACCTCTTAAGGTGGTCTGAATACAGACATTTGGGGGCTGACTCCAGCTATCTGACTAACAAAGAGAACTAGCAAGAAGAAAACCCTTGAAACTAAGGTCAGAGTTTGCAATCCACCATGCTGGGTGATTATATGCAGCATTCTCCACTGTTTATTTTATGATTTTGTGGCTAAAACTAATACCACGAAGAATATGTCTGACCAGTACTGTACATTTGTAAGTCAAATGGAGAAACTCCTACACACACATCACCAGAGTGTGGTTTTGTATTTAAGCAGTCTGAATATCCCTGCCTTCCAAAAGTTTGTGTTATGACCCTTTGCTTTTATGAAGGACCCATATTAGTACCTGTTTTCACCAATCAAAAGAAATCCTAAGAAGATTCTCAGCTCTATGAAAAAAAGGCGAAAAGCTAAAACAGCCTTCAGCATTCGTGCTGTGGTGAGTTATTCCAGAGGCAGTGCCCCAGCAGGCACCCTGTCCAGGACCCACGCTCAGCGCCCCAACCTCCAGCCCCCGGACAGCCCCGCACCCTGTCCAGGAGCCACACTCAGTCTCCCAGTGTCCAGCCACTGGAGATGTGTCTGAGCTTCTGGGCTTTCTCTTGATTTATTTGGTTTATCCATTCAAAAGTTATGTCCTTAGGCATAAGAAATGCCTAACAGAAGTTATATGGGGGCTCTGGGAACACTCAAACATTTTCCCATGTAAATTAATGGCAACTGCTTCTTCCCTTTATGCCATTTCAGGTGAGAAAAGGCTTCATGGGAACTCTGTGCTCTCGTTAAGGGGTAACCCTGCATTGCCTTAGCACATGTGGACTTGGGAAAGTTGGATTTGCCTTAAACGCATTTTTGTTTCCCTGATGCTTGTAAATGGAATTTTAATATTAGTCTCTAATATTGTTTTGCAATTACCCAGCATTTTAACACTGAAGTAAGCAATAAACTAACACTTTAACACTTTTTTAATTGAAAAGATTAAGACTAATTAATTTGTAAACTGTACACAGTCATTCTGAACCTATGATTAATTTGTTCTTCTGCTGTTGTCATTCTACACATGTGTAGCTTTTGGAAAAAAGTACAAAACATATGATTACCTGTAGATAATTTTAACAACCCCTGGAAATATTTGTGCATTTTTCCCATTTACATTCTAAGAGTTTTATTAAGTTTTCTTATAACATTTCAAAAATTTGTGCTCTTGATTCCAGTGGAGGGAGGAGCAAGATGGTGGAGAAGTCAGGAGACCTCGATACCATTGGGTCCCAGGAGTTCAGCTAGATAGTTACCAAACCAGTTGGAACACCTACGGACTCAACAGGAGATTGAAGAGAAGAAGAGGGGCAATTCTAGGAACAGAAAAGCTACCACTTTCTGGAAGGTAGGACACACAGAGAAGTGAATTGGAGGCGACATTTGGGAAAATAGATCATGGGGGGAGGGGCCGGCTCTGGGGCAGCAGTAGAGCAGTGGCACACAAAATCAGAGCCTTTGGAAGTCGGCTCCACTGAGGGATGTCGCCCCAGAGGCTAGACGGGGGTGGAGCCCTCGCTGCGACAGTGTGGTCTCAGGACCCGCGGGATCACAGAAGGACCTGGGGTGCCTAAGTGTGGCAGAGCTCCCCTGTATTGGAGCAGGGAAGCCGGCGGCAGAGACAGGGCCAAGGAGGGGGCTCTCGGCTCAGGCTTACCTTAAACCATGATCTGAGGCGCAGTCGGGCCATTGCTCTTTGAGCAGGGACCTCACAAGTGGCAGATCCAGGGAGTCCCCCTCCTTCCTTTACCAGGAGGGGCAGCGCAGGAGCACACTGCAAGAATCTGCTGGGTTTGGAGACTCCAAATGGGGCCTCCAGAGATAGAAACGCTGGGTCACAGACCAGGTGAGCACCGAGCACCAGTTGGAGACCAGGGAGACGGGTGTGATTGACTGCTTTCCTCTGGGGGCCGCACTGAGGAGTGGGGCCCCACGCTCTCGGCTCCTCTGTGGCGGAGACCGGAAAGCCGCCATCTTCATTCCCCGCCTCCAAGGCTGTACGGAAAGCGGTCAGGGAACAAAAGCTCCAGAGCAGGAAGCTGAACAGATTGCTTAGCGCCGCCCCTGGCAAGGGCGGGGCAGTTCAGCCTCGGGCAGAGACATCCAGAATCAATACAGCGGGCCCCTCTTCCGGAAGATCTCTGAGAACATCCAGCCAAGACCAAGTTTACCGATCAATGAGAACTGCAGCATTCCACAGGTAGGGGAATGCACTGCGTAGAGCTCATGGCTTTTTTCCCCATGATTCTTTAGTCTTTCAAAGTTAATTTTTTTTTAATTTTATTTTTTTCTTATTCTATTTTTTAATTATTTTTTCTTTACAACTTGAATGTTTTTTAAACTATTTTATCTTATCAATACCTTTTTTTAAAAAATCTTTTTTAAATTTCACTGTTGAAATTTTGTATTATATCCCTTCATTTTATTTAAGCTTATTTTCTGTATACATATAGGTTTTTCTTTCTTTAAAATTTTGGGATACAGTTTCTTTTAATAGATAAAAATATACCCAAAATCTAGCACATGGCTTTGTTCTAGTCTCCAGCCTCATCACATTCTCTCCTCTTTTTTTTTTTTTAAATATTTTTGTTTATTTATTTGATAGAGAGAGAGAGAGATCACAAATAGGCAGAGAGGCAGACAGAGAAAGAGGAGGAATCAGGCTGCCCACTGAGAGAGCTGAATGCAGGCCTCAATCCTAGGACCCTGAGATCATGACCTGAGTCAAAGGCAGAGGCTTAAACCATTGAGCCGCCCAGGTGTCCTCTTTCCTCTTTTTTTTTCCAACTAACTTTTTGTCTATCAATTCCTTTTTTAGAATCTTTTTGAATTTTCATCTTTCCATCCCTTCGTGTATACTCTTATTTATACATATATATGTTTTTCTTTCTTTAAAAATTTGGGAGTCAGTTTCTTCTAAGAGACAAAAATACACCCAAAGTCAAGTGTGTGGCTCTGTTCTATTCTTTTATTATAATATTCTTTTATATTCTCTTATACAGAAAGAGAGACAGATAGATATAGATACAGATTTTTTTTTTCTTTCTTCTTCTGTTTTCAGGTCTCTTATGATTTGGTTAGTGTATATTTTTCTGGGGTCTTCACTACCCTTTTAGTATTTTGTTTTCACATTCATCTATTCTTATCTGGATAAAATGACAAGGTAGGAAAACTCACCTCAAAAGAAAAAAATAGAACAAGAGGCAGTACTGATGGCTAGGGACCTAATCAATAGGGACATTAGTAATATGTCAGAAGTAGAGTTAAGAATGACGATTATCAAGGTGATAGCTTAGCTTGAAAAAAGCATGGAAGATACTAGAGAAACCCTTTCTGTAGAAATAAAAGAACTAAAATCTAATCAAGTT
Organism: Spilogale gracilis; assembly: GCA_004023965.1. NCBI lineage: Eukaryota > Metazoa > Chordata > Mammalia > Carnivora > Mephitidae > Spilogale > Spilogale gracilis. The sequence goes on along the minus strand of PITA01001049.1, from coordinate 36,331 downwards.
GAAATAAAAAAGGCTACTAATGAGGTACAATAAAAAATGGAGGCTCTTACTGCGAGGATAAATGAGGCAGAAGACAGAATTAGTGATATAAAAGACCAAATGATGGAAAATAAAGAAGCTGAGAAAAAGAGAGACAAACAACTACTGGATCATGAGGGGAGAATTTGAGAGATAAGTGATACCTTAAGACGAACTAATATTAGAATAATTGGGATCCCAGAAGATGAAGAAAGAGAGAAAGGGGAAGAAGGTTTACTGGAGCAAATGATAGCAGAGAATCTCCATAACATGGTGAAGGGAATAAGCATTAAAATCCAGGAGGCACAGGGCGCCTGGCTGGCTCAGTTGGTTAAAGCCTCTGCCTTCAGCTCAGGTCATGATTGCAGGGTCCTGGGATCAAGGCCCACATCAGGCTCTCTGCTCGGCAGGGAGCCTGCTTCCTCGTCCTCTCTCTCTGTCTGCTTCTCTGCCTAGTTGTGATCTCTCTCTCTGTCAAATAAATAAATAAAATTAAAAAAAATCCAGGAGGCACAGAGAACCCCCCTCAAAATCAATAAAAAATAGGTCCACACACTGTGATCTAATAATAAAACTTACAAGTCTCAGTGACAAAGAGAAAATCCTGCAAGCAGCTCGGGAGAAAAGGCCTATAACATTCAGTGGCAGAAATATTAGATTGTCACCAGACCTATTCACAGAGACCTTGCAGGCCAGAAAGGACTGGCATGATATATTCAGAGCACTAAATGATAAAAAAAAAATATGCAGCCAAGAATACTATATCTAGCTGGGCTATCACTGAAAATAGAAGGAAAGAGAAAGGCTTCCAGAACAAACAAAAACTAAAATAATTTGCAAACACCAAACCAGCCCTACAGGAAATACTGAAAGGGGTCCTATAAGCAAAGGAGAGCCTAAAAGGAACAGACCAGAAAGGAACAGACAATACACAGTAACCATCACCTTACAGGCAATACAATGGCACTAAATAGTTACCCTGAATGTAAATGTGCTAAATGCTCCAAACAAAAGACACAGGGTATCAGAATGGATTAAAAAATATAAGACCCATCAATATGCTGTCTCCAAGAAACTCATTTTAGACCCAAAGACACCTCCATATTTAAAGTGAGGGTGGAAAACAATTTGCCATGATAATGGACAGCAATAGAAAGCTGGGGTGCAATCAGTATATAACACAAATTAAATATTAAGCCACAGACTATAATAAGAGATGAGGAAGGACACTATATCATGCTTAAAGGGTCTGTCCAACAAGAAGATCTAATGATTTTAAAAATCTATGCCCCTAACATGGGAGCACCCAATTATATAAACCAATTAATAACTAAATCAATGAAACACATCAACAATACTACAATAATAGTAATGAACTTTAACATCCCCCTCACTGAAATGGACAGATCATCTAAGCAAAAGTTCAACAAGGAAATAAAAGCTTTACATGACATACTGGACCAGATGGATATCACAGATATATTCAGAACATTTCCATCCCAAAGCAATAGAATACACATTCTTCTCTAGTGCACATGGAACATTCTCCAGAATAGATCACACCCTGGGTCACAAATTAGGTCTCAGCTGGTACCAAAAGATTCGGATCATTCCCTGCACATTTCAGATGACAATGCACTGAAACTAGAAGTTAACCACAAGAGGAAAGTTGGAAAGAGTTCAAATACATGGAGGCTAAAGAGTATCCTACTAAAGAATGAATAGGTCAACCAGGAAATTAAAGAAGAATTTAAAAAAAAATTCATGGAAACAACTGATAATGAAAACACAACTGTTCAAGATCTTTGGGACACAGCAACAGTAGTCCTGAGAGGAAAGTATATAGCAATAAAATAAGCCTTTCTCAAGAGACAAGAAAGGTCTCAAGTATACAATCTAGCCCTACACCTACAGGAGTTGGAGAAAGAACAGCAAAGAAAGCCTAAACCCCGCAGGAGAAGAGAAATAATAAAGATCAGAGAAGAAATCATTGAAATAGAAACGAAAAGAACAGTAGAACAAACCAATGAAACCAGGAGCTGGTTCTTTGAAAGAATTAAAAGATTGATAAACTCCTGACCAGACTTACCAAAAAGAAAAGAGAAAGGACCCAAATTAATAAAATCATGAATGAAAGAGAAGAGATCACAGCCAACACCAAAGAAATGCAAACAATTATAAGAACATATTATAAGTAACTATACACCAGCAAACTTGACAATCTGGAAGAAATGGATGCATTCCTAGAGACATATAAACTACCAAAACTCAACTAGGAAGAAATAGAAAACCTGAACAGACTGAAGCAGTCATCAAAAATCTCCCAACAAACAAGAGCTGAGAGCCAGACAGCTTCCCAGGGGAATTCTACCAAACATTTAAAGAAAGTGTTTTCTTTCTGAAATTGTTTCAAAAAATAGAAATGCAAGAAAAACTTCCAAACTGATTTTATAAAGCCAGCATTACCTTGATCCCAAAACCAAACAAAGGCTTCATCAAAAAGGAGAATTACAGACCAATATCCTTGATGAACACAGATGCAAAAATTCTCACCAAAATACTAGCCATAGGACCCAACAGTATATTAAATGGATTATTCACCGTGACCAAGTGGGATTTATTCCTGGGCTGCAAGGTTGGTTCAACATCCACAAATCAATCAATTTGATACAGTACATTAATAAAAGAAAAAACAAGAACGATATGATCCTCTCAACAAATGCTGAAAAAGCATTTGAAAAAGCATCCTTTCTTGATTAAAACTCTTCACAAGGTAGGGATAGAGGGCACATACCTCAATATCATAAGAGTCATCTATGAAAAACCCACAGCAATTGTCATCTCAGAAAAACCGAGAGCTTTTCCCATAAGGTCAGGAACACAGCAGGGCTGTCCACTATCACCACTGCTAGTCAACATAGTACTAGAAGTCCTGGCCTCAGCAATGAGACAACAAAAAGAAATAAAAGGCATCTAAATTGGCAAAGAAGTCAAACTCTCACTGTTTGCAGATGATATGTTACTTTATGTGGAAAACCAAAAAGACTCTACTAAAAAAAACTCTAGAACTCATACAGGAATTCAGTAAAGTGACAGGATATAAAATCAATGCACACAAATCCGTTGCATTTCTATGCACCAACAGCAAGACAGAAGAAAGAGAAATTAAGGAGTCAATCCCATTTACATTTGCACCCAAAACCATAAGATACCTAGGAATAAACCTAACCAAAGAGGCAAAGAATCTGTACTCAAAAAACTATAAAGTACTCATGAAAGAAATTGAGGAAGACACAAAGAAATGGAAAAACATTCCAGGCTCATGGATAGGAGAACAAATATTGTGAAAATGTCTAGGCTACCTAGAGCAATCTACACATTTAATGCAATCCCTATCAAAATACTATCAACTTTTTTCAAAAAAGTGGGACAAATAATCCTAAAATTTATATGGAACCAGAAGAGACCCAGAATAGCTAGAGGAATGTTGAAAAAGAAAACCAAAGTTGGTGGCATCTCAATTCCAGACTTCACACTCTATTACAAAGCTGTAATCATCAAGACAGCTTGGTATTGGCAAAAAACAAACAAACAAAAAACAAACAACCCCCCCCCCAAAACCAAAAACAGACACATAAATCAGTGGAACAGAACACAGAGCCCAGAAATGGACCCTCAACTCTATGGCCAACTCTTATCTGACAAAGCAGGAAAGAATGTCCAATGGAAAAAAGGCAGTCTTTTCAACAAATGGTGTTGCAAAAATTGGACAGCCACATGCAGAAGGATGAAACTGAACCATTTCCTTACACCACACACAAAAATACTCAATATAGATGAAAGACCTCAATGTGATACAGGAATTCATCAAAATTCTTTAGGAAAACTCAGGAAGCAACCTCTTTCTTTGACCTCAGCCACATTAACTTCTTCCTAGAAACATTGCCAAAGGCAAGGGAAGTAAGGGGAAAAAAATAAGCTAATTGGGACTTCATCAAGATCAAATCTTTTGCACAGCAAAGGAAACAGTCAACAGAACCAAAAGACAACCAAAAGAATGGGAGAAGATATTTGCAAATGACATATCAGACAAGGGGCTACTATCCAAAATCTATAAAGAACTTACCAAACTCAACACCCAAAGAACAAATAATCCAATCAAGAAATGGGCAGAAGACATGAACAAACATTTCTGCAGAGACATCCAAATGGCCAACAGACATATAAAAACTTGACCAACATCACTCAGCATCAGGGAAATAAAAATCAAAACCACAGTGAGATACCACCTCACACCAGTCAGAATAGCCAAAATTAACAAGTCAGGAAATGACAGATGTTGGTGAGGATGCGGGGAAAGGGGAACCCTCCTACACTGTTGGTGGGAATGCAAGCTGGTACAGCCACTCTAGAAAACAGTATAGAGATTCCTCAAAAAGTTGAAAATAGAGCTACCTTACGACCCAGCAATCATACTACTGGGTATTTACCCTAAAGAAACAAATGTAGTGATCTGAAGGGGCACATGCACCCGAATGTTTATGGCAGCAATGTCCACAATAGCCCGGCTATGGAAAGAATCCACATGTCCATCAAAAGATGAATGGATAAAGAAGATGCGGTGTGTGTGTGTGTGTGTGTGTGTGTGTGTGTGTGTGTGTGTGTAATGGAATACTATGCAGCCATCAAAAATAATGAAATCCTGTTATTTGCAATGACATGGATGGAACTGAAGGGTATTATGCTGAGTGAAATAAGTCAATCAGAGATAGACATTTATCATATGATCTCTCTGATATGAGAAATTTGAGAGGCAGGGCAGGGGGTTGTAGGGGGTAGAGAGGGAAAAAATGAAACAAGATGGAACCAGGGAGGAGACAAACCATAAGAGACTCTTAATCTCAGGAATCAAACTGAAGGTTGCTGGAGGAGGATGGGGAGGGCTAGGGTGGCTGGGTTATGGAAAAAATAAAAATTAATAGAAACATATTTTTAGGTATTGAAAAAATTGTGATCTCTTATTAACTTATCTAGATTTTTCTAAATTCCTCTGTTTCTGCTGTAATAACAGAAAGAGTAAGATTTTAGATTTAAGATGAACAGAAATAGAGTAAGATAGCACCTATGGTGCTATCTTAATGTGCAAGCCCTAAATATTTTTGAAGTGGAAATCTATTGAATGTCTAGTAAGTCCAATTTCAGCTACTTCTCTTCAAACTAGTTTCCTTGTTGTACCCTGTACTAATAAATTAATTTATGTTATCCAGCAAATATTTACTGGGACCTACTAATGTGCCAGACACTAGTTTAAATGTTGGGGATACAAAAATGAACAGCACAGGCGAAACTTCCTGAACTCACATAATCTACATTCCAGTTGCATGAGACAAGTAAGAAAGCCAAAGAATAAATAAATCAGATGGCATATTAAAATGTGAAAAGTGCTGTGAAGAAAAAATAAAGCAGGCAAGGAGCAGAAGGAAGACTGAGTTGAGGTAGTTACAGTCATAAATATAGTTGTCAAGGAAGGTCTTAGTGAGAAGGTGACATTGGAAGAGTGATGGGGCAGATTTCATAAAAGCTCACCATGCAGGTGGGTATCTTGGGGAACCACCAATGTAATAACCTTGGATACGCTCTATGGAGTAACTGGACATCCAGATATTCAGCTGCAACAGTGGGTGTCCAAGCAAGGGGGAGGGCGGGAGAAGCCAACAGCAGAGAGGGAGAGGTTAGGGTCTTGGAGGTGGTGGTCTTTGAGAAGGGGCTTGATGTGACCAGAACACTTATTTTAACAGGATCACTCTAGTTGCTGTATTGAGAGTACCCTGCGGTGTGGCATGGGTGGGAGCAGGTAGGAGGCCACTGCAATCAAAGGTAAGGGACAGCGTTATCGGATCCAGAGTGGAAATGATGGAGGCAGTGAGACTAGCAGGGGCTGGTGGACTGGACGTGGGGTGCGAGTGGAGAGAGGCGCCAAAGATGGGCTTGGTCTTAAAACCGGTAGTGCCCGTTCTCCTTTGTGTGCCTAGTGTGGGTAAATTCTTATTAGCTGCTATGATCCTCTCCTTCCCATCAATGTAACACACAAATTCGCTTGGGTTAGATCTCACTTTTCCAGGAATCCTGACCTAATTAACCTCATGCTATTCTAAACACTCCAATAAACTTCATTTCCTGAGGCATGTTACTCGGTTTATTTTGTGACTCTGTCCTGATTAAAATAGTCTTTCAGATTTCTAACATTATGCATATGTCACATATATGTATAGGAAATGTTAGATAATTGGAAAACTATGTATATATAAAAGTATATATATACATATATATGAAATATACAGCAGATGTCTATATGATAGAATATATACATATGGTACAGTTTTTAAGTAGACTGCAATTTCTTCTCTCTGGTGAGAGTGCAAATCCCAGTAGGAGCAAGTTAAAACCTGAGTCCCAGTTTTCATGAGATTAAGTCTGGATGAGAGCTGGAGATAAGCAAGAAGGCACATGGCACAGAGGAAAAGAGGCATCCCTACAGTGAAGAAGGCAGGCCCCGGCGGGCAGCTGGTTCCTTCTGCTGGCTTCACAACCTTGTCCTGAGCCGTCCCTGGGGATGAGGCCACAACTTGCTTCATCATGGCTGTGAGTACAATCACTGTGGTTAAAACTAATGTCCCTTTGCATGCATGGAGTGCTTTATAGGCAACGCGTACTGTCTCGTTTGGGCCTCATGGCAATCCCTGGGGAGGTGGGTAGGCAACCTTATGTTTATTTTGTGGATGAGAAAAATGAGCCTCAAAGAGGGAAAGCCACTTAATTGAGGCTACACATTTATTCGAAACATATTTACCACGCATCTACTATTTTCCCTTTTGCAGAGATCCATGGGGAGTAAAAGACAATTAACACGGTCTCTTTCCTTGAGTAGTTCACAATCCATTTACGTATTTGTACAAATAAACATATATTTTAAATATGATTAGGAACTTAATATTTGGTCTTTTTATTTCTATTTTATTTTTCTTTACTACAACATTCAGAAGTGAAAATATTTTTCATTTATTATAAAATAGCCTGTTTATTTAAATACAACTAAGACAAAACTTTTTAAAAATACAAAAAGTTTTAATACTCCAAAAAAGGAGTATTAAAATGACCCATAATCCCATCATCGGGTAAAAATCACTTAAAATTTTATTGTATTTTATGTATGTATATTCTTAAAGGATGAGTTCTGATTTTAGTTTCCTTTTGTATGTCACACAGAGTAGGATTTGTATGTTTTCTCTGTCATACAATATGGCTCTTCTTTCTGACTTTAAGGGTTTCCCAGGATGTCATTATATCATCATTTATTTTACTATATTCCTACTGATGGATATTAAAATTTACTCCTATGTCTTATTATCCAAAACTATGCTGACATGAAAATCATACATAAATCTTTGTAAATATGTCTACTTATTTCCTTGCTATACAATTCCAGAAATGGAATTGTTGGTTAAAGGTCATATTCAAGTGGAAAATACTGGCCTCTGGAGAGTTAAGGGTATATCCTGATTTCGATTCAATTTAAGATTCTTTAAAAAGGAATAAAAATTCTTATCTTTCCTAATGGCTACCAAATTTAACTAAACTAATGTATAAAATTTCTCTTTATGATATGATCATGAAAGTTTTCCTACTGCTTTGATTTTTTTAAATTTAGTTGTAGGAAGAGTATCTTCTGAAAGTTGAGTATGGCCAGATACTGGGATAGATCTGAAACTCTGATCCATACTTCAGACAGTCCAACTAAAAGACAAAACTGTAATATAAGCACTAGCATTGTATGAACTTTTGGTCCATATAGATGCCCTTTCTTACACGGCTGATGTGAGTATTTCATGCTGAAGATTAGATTGGTAAAGAAAATATTTCAGAATTCCCTTTTTCAGTAAAAGTGGTCCCTAGTAGTTCCAGAAAACCCCATTTCCAAAGATCACATCTGCAAATGGAGTGTAGACTTTTTGATGCTACGTATGCGTTGAACCTACCCAGGTCTCTGGGCATGGCGATGGCAGCAGACACCCTCCGTGTTAGGGTATAATGCACATTAGGTGGGGTCTGTGCCTATAATTTTCCTCATCTACGTCATTGTTTCTTCCCTCAGAAATGTGCTAGTTTGTATCTTTCACATCAAGACTCCTCCAATACAACACAGTCCATTATAATGCTCTGACAAGGCGATTCCCTAACTCGTGAAGCTGCGTGTGATTAAAGACAAGCAAAGAACAAGCATTTAGGTAGGTTTGTATCGGCACGCGGACCTCCTGTTATCTATTAGACTACCTATCGGTGTTCTTCGGTCATGCAAGGGTCAAGAAAATAAGTCAGGTTTTAGCCCATACAACCAGCACAGCGGGAACAGAAGAAATGCAAGGTTTTCTGATACCTAACCTAGTGATTTGTGTCTGATCCTTGTCATTTTGTGGCAAAAAGCTTTCTGTGTACACAGTGACCGAGTCTGGATGCTGTTAAATACTCCTATTAAGCACATTGGGGAGCTATGAGGCTGTTTTGTAGTCTTTCTTTCTTGCTGATAAAAGTAAAAAAAAAACAAAAACCAAATCAACAGGGCTTAGTTTAGAAACATTATGTACACATAAAAAATATGCACCACATGATACAAGCTCGTGGATAAAACTCATTAACTTACTATTAGAAAGTTACTAAATTACTTCCTAGTTTTATTACAAAATGCAAAAAAAAATGTTGCTTTAAAGGATAATTAGCTTTTTCATTAAAAACAGAAACCAGCTTGAGGAAGAAAGAACTCCTTTCTTAAAGAAATGTAGAATTAAAGAGGGAAATCATTACTCTCTGAATTCTTGGTATTGGTATCACTCTTTAAATAGTGTATGGAGATCAGAACAAAAGGAGAAAGTGCCGGGTAGGGTTAAAAAAAGTGCCAGGTTGGTATTCAGGATGTACTGAATGTACCACGTTTTGTCACTGACATGAAAAAGGTGGCCAGAGGGGTGAAAGACCAGAAAGGACTGGAGCCATCTGTATGGACAGCCAGACCAATCACCATCTATTGTCTGGATTCGCAATGGGATGCAATGCCTCTTCTCTTGTTATTATTTTGTAAGCTGTGAGCGTGTCACAGGAAGACGTAAGAAACTTAAACATGTTGGAGATGAAGTATTGTGATAAAACAGAATCTACAAACATTAACAGTGGTCATGTATTCCATATAAGGCAGCTTTTGTAGATGCATACAAATTGTTGCATTGCATAGGGATTATGACTTAGTAATGATTCAAAATCCGTGGGTGTCACTTTTTTTTTTTAAGATTTTATTTATTTAACAGAGAGAAACACAGCCAGAGAGGGAACACAAGCAGGGGGAGTGAGAGAGGGAGAAGCAGGCTTCCTGCCGAGCAGGGAGCCCGATGTCGGACTCGATCCCGGGTCTCCGGGATCATGACCTGAGCCGAAGGCAGTCGCTTAACCAACTGAGCCACCCAGGCTCCCCCCCCTTTTTTTTTATGTGGGTGTCACTTTTAAATCAAACTTTTGGGAATTTTTCTCTCTTCCGTGTTGGCATCAGCTGGGATTTCACTTTGAGAGACCATTTTATTTTTTCTTGTGGTTATCTCAAACTCATGTTCAATGTTAAAACAAAGATTTTGGAATGAATGTTTCAAAATTTATACTCTCCTCTTCCTCACGCATCCACTCTCCCATGGCTGGGGTGGGAGGACCCCAGGGGACTCTGTTTCCTTCTGAGGTCCCACTGGCAGTGTATTCTGCAATGGCCTGTTTCTTGGCCATGTCTCATGTCCTGGTGAAGATGAGGTGATTAAAACTCTTGGATCCCAAGGTAATGGAGAACCTATGTGACTAGTCACTGGAATGATACTGTGAGGCTAAGGTACAACAGATAGTGAGTTCACTCTGTAAGACCAGAGGAAATAATGGCTTTTCTCTCCCAGAATCTGGTGAATATGGAGTCAAGGGAAGGAAAGAGAGTAAGCAGAACCTCAGGGGGGCTCCATCTTTTGGTTGGTTGGAGAGAATAAAAGGAAAGTTCATTGCCTCCTCAAATTGGATGAACCACCTGCATTAGAATATTCTAGAATCTTCCAGTCAAGCTTGTTAAAATGTAGATTCCCTGAGCCTATCACAGATCTTATGAATCATAAATTCTTGGAATAGTACCCTGAAAACTGTACTTTATAGATTTACTCAGATAGTTTACAAACTAAAATTTAAGAATCACTGGTTTCGAGAAAACAAAACATAGACATCCATCGAACTGATGGACTGACTGACAATCTCTGAGCTCTGTGACTGTAGCTCAGATGCTTCTTCTCTTCAGTTCCCAGAAGTACCCAGGCATTAACTGACAGATGAAACAATCTGCAGAGAAAATCTCTGAACACATTCTAGGCAGCATGAAAGGATTAAACTTTATATTAAAGACTAACTTTACAAGGAAGAAAGCAAGGACCAGGAGGTTTTTCTGCCCTAAATTTCTCTAACTGGGAACCTCTTTTTGCCTTTCACAACTAGATATAAACTAGCTTAAAGGATAACTGATGGGGAAAATGACAATGATTGAATCCCACCCCTGCCAAAAACTTCCCAAAGCACTGATATCAGACCTTTGCTCATCTGTTGTAGATTAGAAAGGAAAAGCACAACAAAGGGAAGAGACACAGAATGAGAAGACTGAAAGCACAAGTCCACTACTTTCCTTCAAGCAAACGTCCTACCAATAGGTAGTCTTGGGAGTGTCTATTTAGGCATGCATAGGATTCTCATTCATCATATAACAAGCACTGTTGGGAGTCTATTACATTAGTCCTGTCTTTTGATTTGGTATAAGAAGTCAAATAAGACTTTGTGGATTTTTTTTTCACACCAAGAAGCAAATATCCAGTGACTCTGTGTTACTATTTGTTGACAGGGTATGTACAGCATGGTGTGGGAGCACAGAGGGTGGGGTTTTAAATCAAACTCAGGATGACAGAATGTCCCCTGCAAGAGATGAAACTTCAGCAGAGGAGTGAAAACATGTGGCAGTTAATTGAGGAAGAGGAGGAACTGCATTCTCCGCAGAGGCTCGTACAGAACATTCTAATGCACTCCAAGTGCTTGGAGAAATGGAAAAGATGGAGAGGGAACAACAGGGAGACAGGCAGAAGCTAGATCATGTAACACTCTGTGACGTTAACTTACTCAAATTTTATATAAACAAATTTAAAGAATTATTGAAAGGTTTTAACCTTGTAAGTGATGGCATCAGATTCTCTCTTTTGAAATTTCAGTTTAGCAGATACATAGAGAATAAACTGAAGGTTCTAGCACTAACACCAGGAACAGGAAGGTCTCTGCAGTTACTCAGAAGCGAGGAGAGCCTGGGTTCATATGTAGCCCCCAAGAGGAAGGTAGGACACAAATGATAGCCCAGAGGTAGAACCTGGGGCCTGATCAGATGTGGGGGTTTTCAACTGCTGCTTCAGTTACTGGATTTGCAAAGGATCATTTACGTGCATGGGCATTACAGGAAGAAGAGCAAGGCTGGGATGTGGAATGAGGAAATAGATATAAGATGTAGGATACTAAGATGTTCACACATTCAATAAGTATTTATTAAATCCCTACTGTGTGCTGGTTACAGTTAGATGATCCAGCAGAATGTTCTGGACTAGCAAGACAGATGAAGGAATTTTCACCACATAAAAGAAAACCAAAGACATGGTAAGAGGCATTCAGGCGAAGTATGTGAGAAGAGAAGCCCGAGGACAAAGCTGGGGAGCACCATTGTTAAAGAGTGAGACAGGACATACACTGGAAACAAAGGCATCAATCACACTGCACCAAAACAGAGAAATAGTTGAGCCACAGGAAACAAAGAAAACTGCTGTAAGTAGAAAGCAAGTGATATCAAACATAGACCCCCCATTTAAATAAACTCGTATCAACTGGCCAGTGTGGAGGTCACTGAGGAGAGCAGATCCAGATGGGAAAATGGAAGCCATGTCTCCACCAGCAGCAGAAGGAGAGAGCATCTTCAGACTATTTGGATGCATTTATAAGAAATGTTCAGAAAGAGTCCTAGTTCTTAAACACTTGTCACTCCATTTCTATGCTCCCCTCCACAGCCTTCTAATTTCTGACATTTTATTGCTTCCTTTATCTTACTTGTCTTACGTTTCACCTGCAAACACTATGACAGATATCCAGTGCTCCAGTGAGAGCAGATCTGGTAGAAGAGGGAGAGGAACACCCAGGGAATGGAGCTCCATGATAACACCAACAGTGACTACAATTGAGGGACCCATGATATCCCTCGTAATGAACATCCACTTCAATTACATTTTAAATTCTTAAAAAAAAGAAAAAGAAAAAGAAACCTTGCCAGATAAGTATTATCATTTTTCTTATACAAGAGAGGAAAGGAAGAATCAGGGAGGTTAAGTCACCATCTTGGACCACACACAAAGGAAGTAATGGCCATGGGGTGGGCACCCTCATCTGTCTTACTCCAGCATCCTCTCTCCTTCGACATATTACGGGAAGGAAGGAAATGCTGAGTAAGAGGGGAGTTAAGAGAGTTGGAGATCAATTTGGTCTGACACTTTTGTTTCTGTTCTAGCTTTAACTTTGCAGAACAATGACAGACACAGAATAGGGACTGGTGGGCCAGGAAGCTCACGTCCCAAAACTCAATTCTCTATCACTTGATTAGATGACTCATGCCTTTAAGGAAAGTACATCTCACAGGTTTTTTGTTTGTTTGTTTTTGTTTTTGTTTTTTTAAAGATAACATTTCCTGAGGCGCCTGGGTGGCTCAGTTGGTTAGGCGACTGCCTTCGGCTCAGGTCATGATCCCGGAGACCCGGGATCGAGCCCCACATCGGGCTGCCTGCTCGTTGGGAAGCCTGCTTCTCCCTCTCTCACTCCCCCTGCTTGTGTTCCCTCTCTGGCTGTGTTTCTCTCTGTCAAATAAATAAAATCTTTAAAAAAAAAATAAAGATAACATTTCCGAAAGTCAAGGAGTTGAGTGTTAGCCACTGGAAGAGTGAGGCTGTTGTCAATGATTGGCTCGTTCTCGCTGGTGGAGCGCTCCCGCTGCCTGGCTGTGCATCTCTTGTTATTAAGCCTTAATCATATTGACTGTTTTGATCCACAAAAGAGGAAGATTTAACAAGAAGCCTTATGATGTTTCCTAAGCAAAGCAATCGTGTGTCCCACATTATCTTTCACAGGTGTTCACCTCAGATGCTGAAATGGTAACTGATGCCTGAGCCAGTTCTCATGAGTCTTCTTGATGTGGGGAGGGAACCAATGACACATCGTCATTACAAGGTCTGATCCAGATCTATTTGACTCTGATATTTTTCGACCTGCAAAAGGTCCACTTATTAACTCAGACTTATCCCAAAAGGCATGACAGGGAAGAAGTGCTGTAGGGATTCTGAAATGAAAAAGAAAGTTTTGTTTTTGAAGATTTTATTTTATTTGAAAGAGAGAGAACAAGGGAGCACAGGACCAGGAAGGAGGGGCAGAGGGAGAGGGAGAAGCAGGCTCCCTGCTGAGCAAGGAACCTGATATGAGACTTGATTCCAGGACCCTGGGATCTCGACCCAAGCTGAAGGCAGACACTTAACATGCTGAGCCACCCAGGCGCCCCGCTCACATGAAAAAGTTTTTACTGACTGTTATTTTAATGTCTTTTATGACCTATAGGACTACAGGTTGCAAAATACTTTATACTAGTTAGAATTATAGTGTTTTAAGGCCATTTGTTTGTTAATCTATAGCAATACTTAAAAAGAAGCTGGAAAAAAGAGAAAGTAAAATTACGGAAATGGATACATCTATTCCATTTAAATAAATCTCTTCGCTCTTTTGCCTTGTTTCTGTCCCTTAAATCCTCCCAGATTTACAACCGAGTGTTAGTAATTGCTGGAAATAGCCATGGATTGTACAGAATAATTGGCTCTATTTTAAGACACATATTTTAGTGTGTATACTACATGGTATGGCTACAAAGTAATAAAATAGATTTCTGGGTCTTGCTTCTAGAAATCATTGTCATTATTTTTAGTCACATATCGTGTATATGTGTGAGCATGGCTACACTATAGTTTGAAGGTCTTTTATAGTTTTTAGAAGTTACAAAATAATAGAATTAATTGCTTTGAATTTAGTCATTTTGCACTGGGCAAATATTGATTTCTTTCCCAACACCTTTAATTTCTAATGGAGCTTGAAATTAACTTTGGATTTTAATTCTATTTTATTCTGGGTTTGTACATCAGGGCCATTAATAATGTCAGGAGAGTGCTGAGAGAACTGTTTCTGAGCCAGGAGCCCACAGCGAGCTTTGCAGGATTTAGGTCTCCATACTTTGCAGAGAAGAGGAAAGTCTGCGTGGGAATTGTATGTTGTGTCAGTATTTTATGAAGGAGCAACCAAGTCAAAAAAGTTAGCCTGTAAAATGTCAGCCTCTGATCAATTGCTGGAGTTTGCATCTGTGTGTGTGTGTGTGTGTGTGTGTGTGTGTGTGTGTGTGATATGCATATTTAATCAGATCTTAAACAGGGTAGCAAAGGACAGATTTCTACTAACCAGATGTGCCTTGAATATGGCCTTTCTGATTCATCATATAATAGTTTACCTATTATACATATGGTATATGCACACACATTTGTATTACTATATCATAGATATGAGCTACAAATTTTAAAATGAATGCACTCTTTATGAAGTTTCAAAATGTTTTAAAATGCTTCATTAAGGAGGGCACATATTGCATGGAGCACTGAGTGTGGTGCATAAACACTGAATCTTGGAACACTGAACAAATAAAATAAATAAGTAATTAAAAATAATCAAAATAATAAAATGGTTTTCTCTTGTCTCTACAGAATGGGGTGACTAACTGATTAGTGCTGAGACTCCTTGCTGGTGTCTGCCTTCATGCGCACACATGAGCAAATGAGTGTTATCTCTGTGTTCTCAGAGGTTCCCTAACTTCTGCCATCGGTGATGAACATCCGTGGCGACTAATGTCAGAAATGGGGAGGTGGCTTCTCTGCCAAATCTTCCAATATATAATCAATTTTTCAGGGCCACATCGCAAAACAGCCACCACTGTGGTCTCTCCAGCCATCATCCCTGCCTAAAGTCTCCCTTCTTTGGTTGAAAAGTGGCAGGTAGCCCCATACTGGAAAAAAGAACTGGAAGAAAATTCAGGAAAATGGAGTGGCTGCAGATATTCTGATGAGAAGACTATAAAAAGGCAACAACCCAGGGCATCTACTTGTCTTTTTGAGGTATAGTCTCTAATCTTAACATGCTAGTATATCAGTCAGTATTTAAAAATAGCTACTACCTTACTCTTCCTCAAACGTTGTATATTTGTTCTTAATGTTCTGTAAGTCTACAGATAGCAAGCCCATTTCCCAACCACGGAAGTGCCATTTGTTGCACTTCTGAGAAGTAAGAAGTTCTCCAAGACTCAAGCATGATTTTCCACCGGGCATCCTCATTAAAAAAGAGCAATGAAAATAGTTTTCTTGAACCCAATCAATACAGAGACTGCTGGAATCTAAATGATCCCAGCATGAAAATTACAGCTTGTGCAGATTAAATGTTTTTTTTTTTATTACCACACGTGAAATTGATGTTAATCAAGTGTCAAAGTGAATCCATTCCTCAGCTAAGGCACCACCTGTGGTAGAGTTTAGGGCCTCATGTTCATTTATCTCATCTTAAGACAGGTGGTATGTGGGAAGCTTAGGGTGATGCTAAGAAGAGGAAAGTGAATGCAAACTGAATCCTGATTCAAAATCCCTTAGACATTTTTATATAGTGAGTGCGTTATTTGGGCTTGAAACAAACATGCTTTTACTATGTGTGAGTTCTTTCAGCATCTAATCTATACGTGTAAGAGATATGGGGCAATGTTTCCTATTAATAAACTCTACTGTGATTGCTAATAGCATTGCCACTGCTTCTTCATACATTTGTCTTCCATATTATTTCTGCACAGTGAATCATTCTGTATCATTATTTTTATTTCTAAGACACACATTAGCCCCCACACTCATTTAGGCTGTAGAAATGAGCTTCGTGAGAATGACCTCCACACAGTGGAGCTACGGAGAAGGCACAGAGGCAAAAGTGAAAGCTCCAACACAGACTTGATGCTACGTTTCACCCAGGACGGGTGGAAAACATGCCCTAAGCTGCAGGTGCAGCCCAGATGAGACGAGGATTCGTCCTGCAATCACTGCCCTTCTGTCATCCATCGCTGATTCTGCTTCCTCTCCCAGGTTCTGTTCCACTTCTGCACCCTTTGAATGACTGGTTTCCCGGAGACGAGATATTTTTGGGAACGGCTCAGGCCTCCCCAGTTGGTGCAGTAATCACAGGGTAGTGGATGCTCCCACTAGTGACTAGGAAGCAAGTATTGCTGCTGAACTTCCTACCTGCCTTACCAGGGGCATCTAATAACAGTTCCCAGAACTGCTGCCTTGCGAGAAGGCAAGGCGGTTTCTGTTACTGATCTTCTCTCCCCTGCAGAAGTTCAGGATACTCTCTTCTCTCTCACATAGCTTCAGCCAGCTTGATTTAAAGAATTATACAGAGAGGGAAAAAAAAAAAAACAATCATTCTGGACAATAAATTAACAAAGCCTGTTCCATTTATCTAGCTTCAGATACTCAATTTGGTCCGATAAAATTCAGGTTTTATTTATTCGGAAAGTCCGTATCTAGGTCACTAAAACCATAAATAAGTCTTAATATGTTGGTTATTTTCTGAGTAGGAATATGCCTTTCATTGAATACTTGAATATTCTCTAAGTAGGGCAACTGGGCAACAGACAGCCATATGGTAGAAGAAAACACATAGAGTTTTCTAGAGTCCTGAATTCCACTGCAGTAATATGTATGGAAAGAATTTCTCTTTCCATAGCCAAACTCTTCAAGGTGTTTCTTTATCCAGCCTACCCGGATGGGCTCACTTGGCTTTATCTGGCACAGTGAAAGCTGATCACATGACTTGGCAAGCAAGACATGCTTAATTGATGTCTCCCCAGGATTGGATAGTGGCAAAAAGTATTATTAGGACATTTGATGCCTGCTAATGAATAATGACAGCAATTTTGTAGGTGCCAACTTTGTCTGGCATTTGGTGCTGGCATCTGATGGCAAGAAAGGTCTTTCAAGAAGAGGTTAGGCATATTTCACAGACGGAAGCCCCCATGGTAGCTTTGGAAAGCAATTATATAATGAGACCAGGGAACTGCAAGTCACTCGACCTTTCTCTTGCTTTACGTGAAAATTAGATTTTTTAGTCAAATCCATTTACAGAATTTCACCTGCGCTTGCCTAAGTTAAAATATTTTTAAATGCAATATTTCACTAAAATCTGAAAGCACTCAAATGTGAAAATACTCAAAAAAGTGAACCAGTGACACTTGGAAACTGTCACACTTTCCATGGGAAACTTTTTCTTCTAGTGGCATTAGCCATCTACAACAAATACAACAGAAGGACTTATTAGGTAGATAAACATTTTCATTCTAGATTCCAAGAATCTGAACTATACATTCTTTTTCCAGGAAGGCTTGGACAGGAAGAAGAAAAGCAGAATGTAGTCATAACAACAAAAGAAATGATGTTGGAAAAACAAAAAACAAAACAGAAACCAATCATTCAATCTTCAGATTTTCATCATGAGAATGGTGGAAAAAACTCACTGGATTCATCCCAGGTAGTTGTATTCTTAGTGTGCAGCAAACCAAACCAAGTGTCTTGAATTTAAGGAATAGAAAGTTCACACAGCTGGGTCACAGGTGGGAGGAGATCCCCACAGGAGAAAGCTGTTCATTCTTTAGATTTAGGTTACTAATCACAAAGTGATCTTTAAAATTAGTTTTGTATCCTAACAGAGCTAACTACTCATCAATTGTTACCTCGGATTATACTATAAGCCAAACAGTTGAAGGAAATCTAGGAACAAAAAGCATTTCTGTCCCCTTGGGTAAAAGAAATGTTGACAGTGGACATGATGCTACATACTTCAACGGTCCTTCCTAAATGCTCTCTAAACATTGTTCAGGGATCTTACAAGTCCTCTGTAGCTCAGGACAGGGAAGACTTTGATGTCATCTCTGGATTAATATAGTGAGAAGAGCTCAACTCTTCCTCCTAGAGAATAAAAGTGAAGTTGTTTTGTGGTAAAAACGAGTGATGAAGAATCACATCTGAAACTGTACTTCAGTGATGAGTTAGTGAAGGACCACTGTCCCCTGGTTGCTCTGCCTACCTGCTCAACTCCACATCCTGCTGCAACTCTGATGAGACCAGTCTCTTCACAGTATTACATTTAAACCTGTAACTATCGTTCTTGAACGTCATCTGCATTGATTCTAACCGTTCTCGACATTTTATATATTATCTGTACCCTACACAACAATATGCATAGGCAGATCTATCATTCTTGCTTAATTAAGGAGGAATCAGGGCAGTGGTATTCTGGAAGAACAGCTTTACAAAAAAGACCCTGGATTTGGTGTGCTTGTTAATTTCCACGGGGTAAATTCTCCTCATGCAGCTGGTTCAAGCTACCAAGCTTCATAACCAGCGCACAAAAGTCCTGAATATTTAACAGTCCTGGGTCCAGCCCGCCACTCAAACAGGAACTCAGGAAGGGTTTAGAAACTTCCCCAGGACCATATGGCATGTAAGAATCTGAATGACGTTCCCATGACAGTTTGTGGTCTCCAAAGGTGGGCTCCTTTCACAAGCATGCTTCTCTACAGTCTGTGTTTATTTCTGCCCTCCAACTTTGCCTCCGCTGTCCCTCTGCCCCCGCCCCCCCCATCAGCTCTAATCGTAAGTTCCAAGCAAGCAAGGAGCTTTGCCAAGGTTCAGCTGGTCCTGAAACCCTTCCCCAAGTACCTTGGTCCACACCGCTCTCCCACTCACACTATACACACTGGCCTTTACACCAAGTTTATCACATGAACACATTACCTTCTACTAATGTATCAATGTTTCCTGTTTGTCCGTCTTCCCTTCCAAGCCAATGTGTCTACTTCATAAAGAAGCAGGCTCTTGTCTATATTCCTGTGATCCACAGAGTGCGCAACATTACAGAGTGGACATATAATATTATCCAATAAACCAGGACCATCTCTGTATTACAGGTAATCCTCTGCCCCGAGAGTGTAAAGCTGAAGACTTACAGGATGGGCATGGTGACTAATGTCAATATGAAAGCTGGAAATCGTTTGATTTGGGAGACGTTAAAAGGATCAAAGGAGAGGCGCATCCTATATTTAACTTTAATTCTCTTTTTTTGCTTTTTGAGTAGATAGAAAATTCTCTGAAGTTTCCTTCTTTATCTGCCAATAATCATGTTTCCAGAAGGCTTGGACAGGAAGATCTTCTTCCCCTTCACCGAACTTGGCGAAGGTCTACACCGGGAGTGTCTTCTAGTCCTTTTTCTCTTCACTCTGAACCTGGGCTGAGACAGTCACTGGGATTCAAACGACAGAGGAATTTAATGACTAGTGTCAACTCCCTCGAGACAGAGCTCTGGCATGTTATAGCCTCTGTGCGGTTCACAGGGTCACAGCTGTTCTGTACCTGGCTGCTTTTTAATATGCATTCGCAGATCAACTTTTTTGCAAAGGCTTTTTAATCAAAGAGAAAGATATATTTTTGAAACTATTGAAAAAGTCTTTGTAAAACTGAAATTAAATCCTTTCTTTCTAGGTTTAATCTTAGCCATCTTTCCAAAGCAAGGCATAAAAGAAGGGATTAATTTGAAATTTGGGCTGCCTTAGAAATGTAAAAGTCCATGGGCTGTGTTTCTCCAAATGACCTGCACTATTTTAATCCAATGTAACTTATTTGGTTGTGGCTGAAAGACAGAGTGGCCTCTAAATCCTCTTCCAACATTTCTACAAAGGTGGCACTTTCTTGTGTCTCTCCATCTTACTTTATCTGCAGATGCCTGGTGAAGACGGGAGTGAAGGAGCCGCTGGGATTATTGTCTAAATAAGTGTGACTTCAGGAAGTGACACCACCTGTTCTTTCCCTCTTTTCCCAAATGCTTCAGCTTCGGTGAGGACCTGAGCTTCTCCTCTATACAATACACACAACGGAGCCAGGGCTGACTGTTAGTTTAATGGCTCAGGCTCCACTGAAAACCACATCCCCCACCGAGCACCCTGCTGGATTCCTCCTCGATCTGATCTCTCCCCGTCCCATTGGCTAAGAAAACCCCCAGAAATAAACAGATAGATAATCTGATGGTATAATCTGAAAAGATGAAATGGCTGCTTAGAATTACTAGGAATCTGTGAAAAGATATTAAGTAATTTCCCCTGTAATTACATTTCTACATATTTTTAAGATGAAAAGTGGCAACTTAGACCATAAGAAGTAATCATACAGTACAATTTATCCTCAGTTCACAATCTCAATAAAAGCCAAAGACGTGTAAATGAGTTAAGATTATAAGTGCTTTTATTTTAGTTTTTAAAGAACTTATTTATTTGCGAGAGAGAATGAGTGTGAAGGCATATGAGTAGGAGGAGGGGCAGAAGGATGAGTGGACTCCCCATTGAGCTGGGAGCCCAATTTGGGGCTCCACCCCAGGACCCTGAGATCATGACCTGAGCTGAGAACTGACTGAGCTACCAGATGCCCTTAAGGGCTTTTCTTTTTTTTAACAAAAGTACCCACTTCTTTGGAGGGAGCTATTAACACTACATCCTCCCCTCTTCTCTTCTCCCACATTCCAGCCTCTATCCCATATGCAGAATGGAGCCTACCCTCAACATGTTGATGAATGGACAAAAAAATAAATAAGCAATGGCAGGAGTATAGCCCCTATGTGTCCCATGGTCTTGTGGTTGTGCCCTAGGGCCACTTCTTGGTGACAAGGACCCAGGCCTTAATGACAGAGACACACTGAGCCTCTAAAGCAGGTCATGGTGTAGGAATGCGAGGGATGAGAAAGGGAGGTAAAATTCGAAGACTGGTAATTGTTCACTTGCTAACAGAGAAGTGCAATTTGGTTACTTAATGCTGTGTCTAGATTAGAAAGAGCACACTCACCCTGGGAATGTAAATCAGCCTGTGTAGTCATTATATTTGCTAATAAAGCCTTTTATCTTTCCAGTGAGCATTGACTTAAATATTGAGACACCCTCTGATCTTTTCCTTGAGAATCAACCATATCAGTGCTCTGTAACCTGAAACTACTTCTAATCAAAGCTTTCGCTGCCTCTTTTTAAAGACTTAGCGATACAATAAAAGTTACAAAATGATACCCAATATTTTCTAAATTTACAAAATGCTTGAAAAGACAATATTTTATTGATTGTCCTAGAGGATAGTTAAGTTCAGAGAGGTTAAATGACTGCCCAAAACACAAAGCCAAGACAGCACAGAGGAGGGAATAAAAGGAGGTGGGTGGATGGGGATTAAGTCTGATACTTTCTCATTTCCTTACTCTCAGTGGCCAGCAGCATGTCCTCGAAGAGTGGACTTCATTCTTTATGGGTATAAGTGAAATTCATAGTACTATGCTAAAAGAGTTTGAGAAAACAGGATTTATGGGTTTGGGAGAGAGTTCCTATCCTACAGCTAAGGAAAACTGGCTGATGAAAAAAGAAGGTTGGCTCTAGATCCCGAGTCTTTGAGCATTTGACATCAGAATATCGAATTTCAAATCCTGAGTTCTTTTCCCTCTCTGTACTTTTCTAGTAGCAAGAATATACAGATGATATTGCATGATAAATAAAAGGATTATATTCAGCTTTTTCAAATTTTACACCAAATTTAAAACTTTGTCATTCACGTGTCCATATTTAAACATATGCATCTCTATCTTAGAATAGCTCATACAACCACCAATACACAAGCTGACTGCCCTTTATTACCCGAGATATCATTCTGTTCTTGAAGTTACTTTGAGGCTCCTCGTACCTACTCCCACAAGTCACTTCGATGAATGTGCCCTAACATGCATGGCCCGATGTTTTCCTCATGATTATCTGAAATGTGCAAGTTTGTCTGCTCATATACTGACTTCCTCCATATAATTTCTTAGCACTTTGTACCTCTTGTGGCTGTTTCTGCTGATATGACTACCGTTTCCCCCTCAGCCTTTCACTAACTTACCTTCTGTTCTCTGCCCTCCGCTTGTTTTCCTTTTGTCACTGTAGCTTATTTCCTCTTCATAGCTTCACTATCTTCATCAATTTGTAAAAGGACACTGATTTTTAAAAAGTCACAGATGCTTTTTACATTCTCTGCCATTCATTCACTGTTTGATTCCAGGCACATTCACTGAGCACATAATATATGCTGGGTGGGCCCTGGGAATAAAATGGTCAATAGAAGCCGCACTGTCTCCTCTTGGAGAGTACAGTCCGGGGGAAGAGACACCAATGATAAATGTTAAATCACATTTAATAAATATTAAATAGTATTAAAGAATCGCAAATAGGGACGCCTGGGTGGCTCAGCTGGTTAAGCGACTGCCTTCAGCTCAGGTCATGATCCCGGAGACTCGGGATCGAGCCCCACATCGGGCTCCCTGCTCGGCGGGAAGCCTGCTTCTCCCTCTCTCGCTCCCCCTGCTTGTGTTCCCTCTCCGGCTGTGTTTCTATCAAATAAATAAAATATGTAAAAAAAAAAAAAGAATTGCAAATAATAAATGTCAAATCACCATTATCATTAGTGCTAAGATGTGTATTATTATAAGAGGATTTGACCGAATAATAGGGTCACAAAAATCTTCCTTAAGGAGGTGGCTGCTTAGCTGAGATTTGAAGGATGAGTAGGAATGTACCGGATAAAGCAGAGAGGGAGGATGTGCAAAAGTCCTGTGGCAGTGGTAGTGGCAGGGGAGCGGGAATAGTGTGAGGGTTACAAGACACACATGAAGAACTGAAAGGTGGCCAAGGAGACTGGAAATGGGAAAGGGAGGAAAGGTATGATGGAAAACCAGATTAAAAATACAGCCATTTCTGAGTAGGTCCTTATAAGCCAGCTGAATTTGTAGCTGAGATGAATTCTAATTCTGTAAGGACATGATTCTATACAGTGAACACTTTTTTTTGGTGTGGAGAGGGTTGCAATGCTCAGGAATTGTCTTCATTGGTGCCTAAGACCGTGGCCGCTCCAAACAGATGGAGGCGCCAAATCCGCTGCCAATAAATCTAGGTGCTTGTTATAGGTTACTGTGACTTCAAGCAGGTAGGGTTAATTTCTTTTTAAAAATTATGCTCTGAATTCAATTACTTATGAATACAATGGATTATAAATAACATGGTGTGTGCTATTGAAATCCACTGCACTTTTCATGTATGTGGTAATAAGGTGCAGTTAATTTATGGTTTGCAAATTTATGGATGCAGAGTAAAAGCTCCAGACTCAGGATGTAGAATACTATCTTTTTCAATTTCAATTTTCCCTCTAACACTGGCTAGTAAAAAATTAAATTTTGCATTTGTGCGGCAACATCGGTACCTTCCTAAGATCTCAGAGCTCAGAAATCACACAATTTTTACATTTGAAGAGATCTGTGTAGATCATCTAGTTTATCCCCTCTTACTGCCTTTGTAAACAATAATACCTATTTATCTGGGCAAGGTGAAAATCCCTCTTTTAATAACAAAATCTGGGAAAAAAGATTTTCTCTCAGAATGAAGATCTGGTATTTAATAATAATTCTTACGAATTTCCACTCTGAAAACATGGTTTATATCTGTTAAATATCCTCTGGCTTATGAAGACAGCCGCTAATTTTCATATTATGGTGAATATTCTGGGGATTTTTAGGGCAGTTCCAAGGAAGAGATTGAGATTATATTGAATATGAGCTCAAAGATAGGCTCCGGCAGCATGAGGGGGAAAAAAAAGTCTACTAAGCCCTGAGATACGGGATTTCTTTTTTTATTTAATGTATGTTAAGGGAGCACCATAATGAAGAAGTATAAGGAACACATGTGGAAACATGAGATGTAATTAGATCCTAGAGAGCACCTGAAGTATTAGCAAGTAAGTTTGGAGACCAATTGTCTATACTGCACCAGGAAGAGAAAAAACACTGTAACTATAAACAAGAAGCTTTGCTCATAAGAAAGGCACATCCTTATACTTTTAAGAAGATAAGGATAAGTCAATATAACAAAAGGTAAATATTCAACGTGATCATTCTACCCTCTTTGTCAGGATTTTAAGTTTTAATATGCTACTAATCAGAAATGGAATGGAATATCTGCATAAGAAATGCAGCATAAAAAGTATAAAATGGCAACAGTTAAATATATTTGCATCATTTGGTCACAAACCTCTTTTTTTTTTAAAGATTTTATTTATTTGACAGAAAAACACAGCCAGAGAGGGAACACAAGCAGGGGGAGTGAGAGAGGGAAAAGGAGGCTTCCCACCGAGCAGGCAGCCCAATGCGGGGCTCGATCCCAGGACTCCAGGATCAGGACCTGAGCTGAAGGCAGAGGCTTAACCACTGAGGCACCCAGGCATCCCACAAACTATCCTCTTTAGTGTTTGGGAGAACAAACCTGGCCTGCCTTACCCTGCGATCGGACCTTTGGCTTTCCCTGTGACATTTCGTCATCCAAAGGGGGACATCCTGACTCCTCAGGAGAGTGGTTTGTAAATTACAACCCTCTGAGTCCTACAGAGAACATATTTGAAAATGGATTCTCCATGAATAAACAAGCCAACAAATAGATAGATGAAGGTCTAAGGTGCATCCAGATTACTTTTAATTCTCTTCAATTCTTCTGAAAAAAGAGAAACTATGGCGCTCATTCACTTCAAACCCAATCCTCCACGCAGGTGACAATGAGTAGCAGCTTGAAATTAAGTGACAAACTATGGGATGTGGACAATTACTGCTACAGAAGTACAGATCAAAGGATGCTTGTTCTGAAAGGCATGGGTTGGTGGAAATTTACCAATTACTAATATATGCTAAAGCTCTTATCTGTGTCTCCTGTAAGCCACCTCATTTAATCCCAAGTGGCTTTACACGGGTCACTGCACTCATCTCCACACATGAAAAACCTGAAGCTCCAAGAGGCTAAGTGCCCAAGGTTACAAGTAAGTGACAGGGCCGAGTTCAAACTCAGGCAGTATGACCTATAAAAAAGGGGCTTCTTGGTTCCATCTTGGATGTCTGCATCTAGCCTTGATGATCCCAGGTCTCTGAGAAATGACTATCTTACCCTGACCCAGCCAGGACCAGAGCAGAGAATGTGTGGAAACAGTAGCTCAACTGTAATGTTTGAAGCTCTAGGAAATATTTAGTTACATCAAACCCTGTGTTTTAGTTAGCTGCTTTTTACCTTTTTAAAGGAGTGCCATTATAAAATTACCATAACTCCTTTATTCAAAAGGGATACTTCCTCCTCTTCAGGGAATAATTACATAAAGTATTTAATAATGCTAACAAAATTCAAAACCAGAGAACACAGAATGTGCAATCCGAAGTCTCAGCTCATTGGCTTTTAGAACTTTAAGAAACCTCAGTGGCCATTTAGTCAAGGGGAATAAAGGAAGTCCAGGAGAAGTGAAATGACTTGCTCTAAAGGCGCACAGTGTGATAATCTCATAGCTAGCAGCAGAAGCTGGCTTCTTTTTACTTCAATGCTCTCACTATGAGTGTGGTCACTAAGTAAAAATGTAATAGTGTTCATTCTATATCAAATTGAATGGCATATATTATATATATATTCTATTATTATGTGCCAGATCAGACCCTCCTTCCCAATTTTTAACTAATCCATGGGAATGACTAAAAGGTAAACAAAGTTTTCACTTTATTTGGAAGCATATACCTTTCAATAAGCTACAAGATAAATATTTTTCACAACCAAATAATATCACTGAACTCTTTCTCTAATTATGCACTATGGTCTTCTAACTTCTCTGTATGCACACACTTGATTTTCAAGATTTTGGCCTCACTCAAAGAAGGCAACAAGGGATGACGCTTTCTATGTTAAAATGAATGATTCTACTTTTATATAAAACAAAGATGGAATACCAAACAGGTAGGAATGAGCTCCAGTGAGGAGATAATCTCCATCTTTCATATTTAGAGATTGCCACTAAGGCCAAACCCAAATACTCTTAGGACATTTCTAATAGTTGGAGTTATTACTCTTAAAAAAACAAAACAAAACAAAACCCTCAACTACTCAACCAATAGCATGCATTTAAATTTAAAACAAATTTAATATTTTTAAGACTTTTAAAAAATATTTTATTTATTTATTTGATAGAAACACAGCTAGAGAGGGAACACAAGCAGAGGGAGTGAGAGAGGGAGAAGCAGGCTTCCTGCCAAGCAGGGAGCCCAATGCGGGGCTTGATCCCAGGTCTCTGGGATCATGACCTGAGCTGAAGGCAGTCGCTTAACCAACTGAGCCACCCAGGTGCCCCAAATTTAATATTTTTAACATCTCCTTTTCTTTGGTGTGGATTTAAATGAAGGAAGAAGCTATAAAAAAGAGAGAGAGAGAGAATAGTTTGCTTTTTGATTCAGTATCAATCGGGCACTGAGTTAGGAAACCCTTGCCCAACCAGCATCAATCTCTTGTTCTTTGTTTTTAGTTAGAATTTTCATATATTGAGGAACAAGATCCCTTATAATTAAAGGTATTATTTATAGCACAATATATAAGTCATATTGATGGAGTGAAGGTATAAAGTTTTATCAAAGTTACCTAATTCAAACATCATTTATCATATAATGAATATCACAGGCTGAAAGTTAACATTTGATGTGATTGGCAAGGGGCAACTTTAGTTATAAATATTTTATTCTACTAAGTATCAGTTTCGTTATTTATTCATTAAAATACTTTTCCATGTGCCCATATGGAAATACTTTACCATAAATCAATCTAGTGCCTTTTTTAATTTTCTTGTACATCTTCCTATTAATGTTAATTTTTAAAGGAGTGTTTTTGTCTCTTGTTTTTGAACAGCTTCCTAAACAAAATAATAAATGCAATAAAATAAATTACAAACGTTTTTCTTTGTTGAAGCCTTATAGTCCAAACAGTTTCTTATTGTACATTGCTACAAATAACAACACGGAAGGCTCAGAGAACTGCCCTGTATTTTTATTATCCCTAGAACTCTTTTCTGATAATATTTTTTCATTGTTTCCTAAAAATGAAGTGGAACGAAAGAAGTCTGTATAATTAGAGGGCTTAAATATTAGATTTTCAGTTTTTCAGCCTATTGGGAGAAGACTTCAGATTGGAGCTCTTTCTCTTTCCCTCCCTCTCGTCTCTCTCGAACACACATGCACACATATGCGCGCACACACACGCACACACACGCACACACACACACACACACACCACAGACATATGAACTTCTCTGGACTATATGTTTTATGGCAAATCTGTCTCCAAAAGGGCTTTGTAAACAGCCACACATTTTTGGAAAATTAATATTATAATTATAGAGTTAACATTCATTTAAAAATATCCTTTAAATTACGAAAATACAAACTTCAACTTTTCAGTGTAAAGCAATTATGTAAATCAAAGCACATCTGTGTTTTATTAGTCGTTTTTGCAAGCCACTTTTTACTTCGAATATTTAAAAAAACTTGCCTTCTTGTATTATTATTTAAATATAGATAAACAACTTAATGGACTTTATTTCACTTTCCAACTTCTTTTTCTGTTTTGAAAAATGTGGCCAAGTAGTTGTGATAGAGCATGAGACAATCATTGTCCAGACACTAAATGTGCGCATTACACTCTGTCTGCCTCTCTGATGAATTAAAATGAGAATCCAGTAGAGACATTACACTAATCTCCTAGACCGTCTATCCAGACATGGCTTAGACACACGCAGGCAAATCCAAGATCAGCATTCCAATCCAACTATGTTTACAGAACATTGGACACATTGGTCCTTCTTTTTGCATCATTAGGCCTCAGAAGAGTGTATCTTGACTACAGTACTATTCTGGGGAAGCAACAACAAAATTTAGGTTCTTTATAATCAAGTATTAATGGGTACACTCCCCAGGTTGCTGAAGGCCTGGGGTCTGGGGCAATCAAAGGTCAGGGTGAGATAAAAGGGCACTCACAGTTGTGGCAGGTGGCCCCACTGTATCCCGTCTCCTCACAAGCACACTGGAAGCTGTGCCATGTTTGCGAGCACTTCCCGCCATGCTCACAGTGATTGGGCACACATCTGTCAGAGAAAGAGACAAACAGAAATAAACCCACGCACGAATGAGATTTATGAGTGGCCAAATTCCAAGCTGTCTGGGCAATATATCATTTCAATGCCAGGTTGACTAACCAAGGCAATTAATCCTTGTTAGTTTAAGCAGATTAATACGATCCATGATGGAAGATGCCAAGCGCACAAAGGATGATGTATCACAAGCCTGGTGTTTCCCATTTTTGAGTAAACAGTAGAAATTAACAAACAGTGGAGAGATTCATTTGCATATCACAGACTCATTTTATTTTGCCTTTGCACAGAAACAAAGACACTAGCTGAATTTTGTCCTGGTGAAAGATGGAAGATTAGCCATCTTGTTTCCTGTCCTATGCCTTAACAAGGCCAATACCGAGGCAGAAAAGGGTACCACTGAGTTTTTCATAGCAATTTGAGGTTTTGAAATAAAGCCATGGCAACAGCAATGAGAATATACTAGTCTTAAAAGATTTCTAAGTCCTCTGTATGTCTCCCCATATGCCCAGCGGGTCAATGAAAACCACCTCTCCAAAGCAGCATGGAGCATAGTTATAGGGGGAAAATGCAGGTTTCATGTTCAAATCTTTGTTTTTCTATTTACTATGTAGTCAATTGTGTCTTTGTAGTTTAATCTTTTGCAATATCAATTCCTTACCTTAAAAATGGAGTAATTTTACCTAGCTGATAAGTAGTTTCAAGGTTTGGAGGAAATGCTCATAAATGAAATAATTAATAGGCAGGAAAGACAGGGGCAACATATGGGAGTTATGAATATCTGGACCGCAGCTTCGAGGGCACAATTTCATCACTTACTTTTACCCTCACAACAGTGAGGTTGAAATGTGTTCAGAAACGCTCCTGTTCCAACAGCAGATTCTCCCCTCTCTCCCCGTTCTATTCCCTTACTCCTCCCACCAGTTCCTCTCTGCAACTTCCCCACAACTTGATTCTTTATGATCCCGACAGAAATGCTCACAGATAACAAAGGTGTTATTACATATTAACATTCACAAAAGATTTCAAGATTTTAGTAAGAAACTCTCTAAAATGGAAACATCTGCCCAGATTAAAATGGTAGAATCTCTAATAGTGGGTCACAGGCAATGGGCGGATAGAGAGCCACACTGCATGGGCCCCTTAGTCATAACGCCCCGGTAGCTTACTGCTGCAAAATTTGATAGCTCCTTCGGAGATGGCATTTGCTATTTCCCAATTCTTGATTTACCCTCAGTCACACCTAAACCTGGTGTGGCAGGCACATCCCCATGAGGAATGGAACCTTCAGTTCTTACATAAGAATGCCATTCCTCTACATAATACTTTGCAAACCTTTAGTCATGCAGCAGTTACTGAACACTTGCTATGTGCACAACACATGGGAAAGATGAATGATATCAAGAACTGACAGCTGACGAAAGTAAATATACCATATAGATGAAAACTATCATGTAAGGTGGACATGATTATAATGAATAATCAGGGGCAGATACGGCAGGATGGAGTTACATGTGAGGGATCATATGGAGGTTTGGAGCACACCATAAAGTTTTTAAGTAGAGCCTTGATGAATAGGCAGGATTATAAGAGAAGAAACAAGACAAAGAACATTCCTGGGGGGAAAACGCAACAGAAGCAAAGGCACAATGCTGGATTATCATGGAGACGATGGAAAATTCACTCTACACTAAAAAGGCACTTGTATTTCATATGAATTTGGGCTTAGTGTTATCAAGGCTACCTACCAGGTTCTTCCCCAAAGACCTGATATCCTAGGCAGAGGTGGGGGATAAGATTCACACAAAAAGGCAGATTTTAAGGACTCATCAAAGGAATAGAAAAGGCTACAGAAATTTGGAATAGTTACTGATAGAATATAAATAAAGGTAGAATATACATAAATATAAAGTTAAGGGAATTTCCCTGGGGCCTTAAAAGGGGAGTTGCATTTTCATAATTAATATGTTGGAAGTGTTCCCAGCAGGAAATCGAGAAAGTGATGACAAGGGGACAGAACCACGCCCTCCTGTCCTCTGCCCAGGTGCCCAGGCAGGGGCCTCTGCAGGTGTTTATGCCCACAGTCCTGATTCTCCAGACCACGAGATGAAGCAGTGAGATGGACATTCCAAAATTATGGAAAACTAAAAAAGATTCTTGATATTTAAGTTTGGAATTCAGTACGTATATGCCTCATGTGGTATATTTACTTTCTAAATGGTTGTGGGTTAATATTAGCTCAGCCTAATAGTGAAAGTAATTTACATCAGCTCATTATATCAATTAATTCAGGGGAAAAGTAGTGCAGAAGTGTACTGAGTTGCAAAGAAAAACCAGGTTGGAATCTAAATATGCTCTAAATAACACACAAAGCAGAAAACCCACCTCTCAAAGATAAAGAAAGACTACTGTGTACTTACACACACATGAGAAGCATACAATCATCAAGTGAGACTGAATAGTCCTAAAACTCAGTATTAAGGATTTCTTTACCAGTGATCTTTTATTTAAATGGGATTTGAATATTTTATTTTTCAATGTCTCTTCCTTATAAATTTGTATTTTTAAAATGGACATTATCCTCAAGTTGATGACTGGGATTTAGCTTCTACTGGAGAGAGAGATGTTTTATTTCCAAGTTGAATGGATTCAAATGTGATTTCAAACCCTAATACTTCATTATTATATTTTTAAAAATGTTAGGGTGAGTCACCAAGCAAAACAAAATATGAATTGATCGAACTTCCAATTCCTGTTTAGTTCTTCTCCTGTACGTGCATAAAACCCTTTGCATAGGTCCCACAGCTCATTATCACATTTTTTAGTAATGATTTCCTGAGCATCTTGTCTCTTCTAAACGGTGAGACTCTGCAGTTAGGGATTTTTCTCTTCTGGTTCTTAGCATGGCAGGTGCCTGGGCCACCTTCAGTAAATGCCTGCTAGCCAACTCACTGAAGCAATGGGGGAATGCGATGACCATGAAGTCACACCAAGGGACTGATCTATGTTTGGGGGGAGCATCTCCTTTCACAGTAAAAAAATACGGATTAGTGTTGTGTATGATTTTAGTCTTACATCCAGACTCTTGTTCCAGTAACCTAATTATTAAATATATAGTTTGTTTTACAACAGATTCTAGCTTGGAAGTTTGAGTTGCATCAAACATGAATCCCAAAGGCTCCACTGTGGTTACCTGAGAACTATTTGAGCAGGATCAAGAACATGCAGGGGAAGTTGGCAGGTGCCAATGTGATGTGATCAAAGGGCTCCAGAAGGGCCGCAGCCAATGAACTCTCCCCAGAGAGCCCTGCATGGGACACCCATTCAGTGGCAACCGTCCTCCCAGTTGTAGCAATGCTTTCCAAAAATGCTTTAGCATTAGAATGCATTTTTTTTCAGGTGAAACTAACTTACACCACAATACATAAGATAAACAAAAGCTAACACTTGAAAGTCACATGTATAACAATTACTTAATATAAAATCAAACACTACAGACAGAGTTGCTGTTTGAATGGATGCAACAATTCTATCCAGGGTCAAGAATGACAGTTGCAGTTTTATTTTACCCAGACTATCTCTTTTATTTCTATATTTGATTTTAATTGCAACGCATTGATAAAATGGTATAATATGGACAAAAGAACTGTGAATGGTACCAGATCTGTTCACCATGGTCCACTTTCGTAGATACTACTTAAACAGAGACAGCAGAAGTTTTCTTTCGAATCTAAAGAATATTTCTCTGACAGCATAACCAAGTGCAATGATGGTCTTCAAAAACACAATGAATGCCTTATTTTTTCTCTCTCTCTGCAGTGCTTAATGGTTAAAGTAGAGTTTTAAATAAAATTCAAATAAAATCTTTGTATTACCTTTAGAACTACATTTGATTCTTTAGAACCCCACATAAAAACCACAGAGTGTTTCTCTGAAATACATTTACACAATACCCAATAATGATTAGTAGTGGAGTGTTTCTCTGAATAGCTTGCTATTGCTAATATCCTGAACAACTGGTACACAAGAGCTCTCAAACTTCCATACACACAGAAGTCACCTGAAAATCTGGTTAACATGAAGATGCTGAGTACTTAAGTCTGGGGCGGAGTGTGAGATCCTGTAATTGGTGATCCCCAGTGATGCTCATACTGCTGGTCAGAGGACCTCATTTTGAATTACAAAGTTTAAGAGCATTCTAGCTCTGGGTCTCAAAGAATAATGAGGGCACCAAGAGGAGAAACCCCCAGAAGGGAGGGCACAGGAGTGGGGTTTGGGGGAAGACAGTATGCAGGAAGGGCAAATTTGGTCTATGCAGCCACTTCTCCACTCAGAGTGACAATATAATGATCTTCCAATCCCATTTAGTAGGTGCAATCGTTTCAGAACACCTGAGTTTAGACCTCATCTAATTCATAGAAAGTGATCACTGAATATAAGGACTGTTTTGTTTGACATTAAAATCAAGTACCAGGGCGCCTGGGTGGCTCAGTTGGTTAAGTGACTGCCTTTGGCTCCCATCATGGAGTCCTGGGATCGAGCCCCGCGTCGGGTTCCCTGATCAGTGGGAAGCCTACTTCTCCCTCTCTCACTCCCCCTGCTTGTGTTCCCTCTCTAGCTGGGTTTCTCTCTGTCAAATAAATAAAATCTTTTTTAAAAAAATCAAGTTCCATATTCTCAGTCTGAGTCAGCTGAGATTTCCCACCTGCTTAGTTATTGTACAGAGGTCAGTCTGCAATACTTAATCTGCTTTCATATTAGTACAAATTTTATGCCTGCTCATTAAATATGCCTTGTTCTAAAGTTTAGAAAAGAAAACTTCGGGCTAGGTGTAGGTTATTTTGTGAACTACTAGAAAATTATCTAGAGTGATTTATAAATTACCATCCCAGAGCAAATTACCTCTTGAATTTTATTTTTTTTCTTTCATCTTGGCTCCCAATTTTATTTTTGCTTATCAAGCCAAGAAATTCATTTAGAAAGTTTGATTTCTTAAATGCTATTTTTTATACCCCTGGTTCTCAGAGCTATTTCCACAATCATGGCAGAGTTCTCTCCTGCATTACTGTCAATATCGATCTCAACAATATTTTAGTACTTTTATTTTCACACTAATTAGATTTCAATTTTAGTTGAAGGCATACTCTCTATGGAGTATATATCACTGCCTTACATTTTTTCCTGTTCAAACTGAAATTATATAGAGAAGTAATCATAATTCCAGCAACTAATTTAGTATTTCATTACTACATAACTTAATTTTATAGTTGTACAACCAGAAAACCTAATGTTATATTGATGGTGCTACTTCAACAAGCATTTATTTATGGAAATACTTCTTGCATTATGCTCAAAGTTTCCATTAGGAATAATCAAGCATATTTGGTCTGCATTTCTCCAACAATTACACATTTCCAGACAACCGTATCAATCATTAATTGTAGCCTCGCTATATAAACACCTTAAAAATCATTTCTGTTGTAATAAAACCTGAGTTAACTCTATTTTACTTTGTTCATTTCAGTTAGAGTATTACAATGTATTCCTCGTTGTTTTATGAATAAAACAAAAACACGTTTTAATAGATCAGAGGCTCACAGGAGGAGAGGGACCTGTAAAGATCACGAGTTTCTTCACCTGTCTCCAGGCCCAGCTGTATTTAATCTAGATAAATAACAGTAAGTTCTTTTTAATCAATCAAGGTGCTCTAAAACAAACTCTGGAGAAATAAAGAATAAAGGCAGCTTTATCCTCAAGAAATTGTATTTATTCATCAAAATGTAATTGTCAAGTTAGGTCTCTCTCTATGGCTGATATTAAAAATACTGGTACAGAATTAGGAATAATATATCACTATTATATGAGTACACTGAGATTTATGGAAAAGTTAATCTTTGAAGGAAGCACAGATTCAGGTTGGCCTGAAAGAAAGAGAAGAACCTTTGCACACAGAGGGAAAGCAAAGGCTTACATCAGTATGAAGAAGAGCAAAACACGGCTATAGAATAATGAATTGCCAGGTTGGCCTGAGCAGAAAGCGTGCATCCACCTTGAAGATTGCAGTAGAAAGTTATGGATGTCTGGTCAGCAGCCTTGTCCCCTTTCTTCTTTCCTATCATAGCTCCTATTATGTTCTAGTATCTTCTTTCATGTGGCCATCTGCTTTTGGAAGGGAGAGTATACCCATCTCCAAGAGAAAAAAGCAAAGAATCAGGCTTCTTAAAGAGGTCATTAACCTACTGCACATTATTCCCCCAAATCTATGATCTCCTTTTACAGCAACGGAATTTATGTCTTGATTGACACAGAGTCACTCAGCTAAAGACACCATTTTCCAGGCTCCTTTTAATTTAGGGGTGGGGGTTTGTGACTAAGCTCCATGGAAGTGCACTGTCTGGGTAAAGCCCAGAAAGGGAAAGACATGCACGGTTCTTGCTTTTCAGTCACTCCCAGCCTCATTCCTAAAATGAACCAATGATGGTGAGGCCTGGAACGGGCATCTCTGAACACAAGAGGATGACAAAGGAATATTTTAAGGAGTCTGGTTTCTGAATAACATTCCAGCCCTGGACTATCTACTCAGATGTTTCCTGGTCCCACCTTAAATGCGCCACCTGTTAGGTTTTGATGTTCTCCGGGCTCAGTCCTTGGTTCTGTCTAGGTTGGCTCCGAGCTTCTTTTGCTGGGTCAGACTTCCACCGAGAGCGTCAGATCTGCGTATCTAACTGGCTTCTTGATATACCCACTTGGAAATATCAGAGGCATCACAAATGAGTTAGTTTACCCCCTAGCTTTCTTACTCTCCTGTTCCATCTCATCTCAGTTAATGGCATCACCATCTACTGGGTCGCTCATCTCAGAAAATCAGAAGTTATTCTTTACATCCCCGTTTCTATTGCTTCTACATCAAACATCAGCAAAGCTCAGTGGGTTAAATTTCTAAAACCTGCCTCAAATCAGTACTGTCTATGCTTCTACCTACTCGTTTCAACCCACCATCACTTTTCCTCGATTACAATGATTCCCTACTCATCTGCTCCTCTCTATTCTGGCCTTGTTTTAAATTATTCTCAACAGAACTCCAGAGTGAACTTTAACATTATGTTACACTACAGTATAAAGCCTTTCGATGGGCTCTCATCGCACTTGGGAAAATGTGAAACTCCCATCCGTCTCTACGTGATCCGCTCTGCCTGCTTCTCTGTTGCCAGTCTGTGCTCTCCTCTTTGTCCCACAATCTTCTCGTGACACCTATCTTCTATTTGCTTCACCAATGGGTCATCCTCTTTCCCTTGTGCCTTCACACACACATTTCCAATATGAAGTAGTCACCACTCTTGTGTCCACCACCATTTTTTGTTCTCTTTTTGATCTATCACAAATTCTAATTATATACCTATTGGTTTCTTTGTTGTCAGGCTTCTCTTTGAACTATGCTCTCCATGATGGCAGGGGCCATGTCTGTTTACTGCCCTTTACCCATTGCCTAGAATTCTGTCTGGCATATACTCAGTTAATGTACTCAATAAATAACTGTTGAATGAATTTTGAGTAAGTGAATTATCCGTCCATTTAGATAGTTGGAAATGGTTTGTAGTACCATTTTGTTAGTATATGAATGCAGAAACAGAGAATGTCTCAGACTGCTGCACTGTAAGTGAGTTTTGGATTATCCGGTCCATTACTCTCAAATCTATCATATAAACATAATACCATTATATAGTAAGTCAAACTTTTGGACCAAAGGCTTTCCATAATTTCTGCCTCTACCAGAATGCTATCTAATTTGTAGATGAAGGAAACACCCATCTAACATAAGCCCTTTACTCTGAAAAATGAGTGAAGTCTTTGTATATTGATATAGCTATTAGAATAGCAAGCCCAAACCTGGAAAAACCCAGTAGTCAAGCAAAGGCAGTATTCTGACAAGTTAATCCATATCAAGAAATATCAAAATCAAGAAAAACCACAAGGATAATAAAATAATGGTTAGTATAAGAATGAAACTCCATAAATTTTTAGGT